>CM035421.1:37597162-37669662 GCA_020310875.1 Ceratopteris richardii
TTATGTAATGCCATTTGGACTCACCAATGCACTTGCTATGTTCCAAAGGCTGATGTATCATGTGTTTAAGGAATTCTCGAGGAAGGACTTAGAAGTCTAGGTGGTTGATCTAAGTGCTTATTCCCACATTAGAAAATAGCAGAGTCAAATATTTGACAAATTTAGAGAATATCAAGTCTTCTTGAACCTAAAAAAAAGTGTTTTCATGGTCAAACAAGGCACGATTTTAGGACACATAGTGTCAAAGAATTGAATCTTAACAAATGAGGATAAGATAAGGGCCCTTGCAAAATTATCTAGGCCAAGGATGGTCAAGGAAGTACAAGATTTTATGGGACACTATGGATACTATTGATGCTTTATCCACATGTATGTTATCATTGCAAAGGTCCGTACAACCTATTGGCTAACTTTGAGTGGAGTGAAAAATGTGAGACATCTTTCAATGAGATGAAAAGACAATTATGTTCAGCCCCAATCATGATAACTCCAGATTGGAGTAAGGCATTCCATGTTCACATGGATGCTTCCAATTTTTCCATTTGGTGTGTGTTAACACAATGGACATTAACCTCCCCATAGCATATGCTAGTAACTAATTGAATTTTCTAGAAAGAAACAATACAATCACGAAGAGAGAAGGATTAGGCACGTTATATGTAGTTAAGAAACTTAGAAATTATTTGCTAGAAAATAAGTTTAAATTCTTTATAAATCATCAGGCATTATTTTATTTAGTGAAAAAGCCTTGCAATATAGGCTGATTACTAAGATGGTTTCTCTTACCAATGGAATATGATTTTGAAGTATTTGCAAAGAAGGGTAGAACTCACCTTAGGGTAGATCACGTTTCTAGAATTACTTCAAGAGAATCCTCACAAGGAGTATCATAGGAATTTCCTAATACTTATTTGTTCAAGTTCAAATTAGTTCCTAATTGGGCTGAAACCTTTGAGCCTATTCTCACATTTGGACCTAAGAAGTTGGTGGTTAGGACAACGGATGAAGAAGTTGTTAAATCTCAAAGATACCATGTATTCTTAGGAAGTATGTACCAAAAAAGACATCAAGGAATCTTAGGCTTTTGTGTGGAAGAGGAAGAGCACAATAAGGCCTTGCAATTAGCACATGTAGTTGTAGTAGGACAACATAGTCCTAGACGTAGAACCCTACAAAGTTTTAAAGGATTGGGCATATATTGGCCCATGATCGAGGGAGATGTCTATAGGTTGTTCAAAGATTGTCCAACTTGTAATAATAGAACACCTGTTTTCCATCAAGGCATGAATTTAGCTCGAAAATAATTTTAGAGAAAGAGTCTCCAAACTACACACTTGTTGGAGATAGTCTATATAGCATGGACATGATGTATATTTGAGACTATGTGTCCATGAAAGGGAATACCTGGAGATTGTAGAGACTGCACATTAAGGTGTTGCACGAGGACACTTTTGACCTGATTGAGGACACTTTGGACGTGATTGAGGACACTTTGGACCTAATTGAGTGATCAAAGCCATTAATTTCAAGACTTTGGTGGTCTACCTTACATATGGATGTTGCTACATTTAGCAAGCCTAAGAGCATTTCTAAAGCATAAGAACTACAAACATTACTTTTTCTCTCACATGAAGACATACATGTGAACCTATGTTAGTTAAACTCATTGTATTTATCTTCGATAAAAGTAAATATAGAAAAGAAGAAGGAATCTCATGAAGATAGAAAGCTAAACCCACAACTCATGTGGTAGGAAGAATCAATTTAAATCATCCCTAAATAGTAGGATCACTTTTAGGTGAGAAGATTCAAAATTCAAATTCAAAGTGTGTATAAATACACATCTTTTTAGTCATGAGATAATGGACGCATTCTGAGAAGAGTTGAGTTACTTTACAGAGCATACATAAAGCTCATTTTTCATCTATGTGTAGTCCACTACACTCCCTTTGTATCATATGTTCAATAGCATTTACATTTTGAAACATTTCATTGAGTACGTCCCTGTCTATTGTCTGCTCTAGCATCTTAATTATTATAGTGAACTTGTGGAATGATTTCTCTACCTACACTCATTCATATGCTATACTTTAACTTGGGATAATTAGGTTGATGTGTTTAGTATCTACATACCAAATTTCATGAAGTTTGGCTCAGTAGAACTTGAGATATGAAGTTGAGACACTAACTATGTCTGCATACCTTCTTGATCCTAAAACATCAAGATGACCCCCATGACTTGCTAGATTCATTTGTCATTGCATGGTACAAATAAATTCATGAAATAACTAGCTCTCAGAATAATATTGAGATCTTCTCTTCCCAAAATAAAAGATTCTTCTCAGTTCTTGCATTGCATGAAAGATTCTTCTCAATTCTTGCATATGCAAGTTATTTTTTATGTAAACAATTGAGAATGATTGATCCAAAGGAATTTGTGGTTTTACGTGTATCATTCTGAAGCAAAAAGAGTGTAGTAAGCATCCATGAATCTAGATTGGCAGGTGTAGCATAGGATTTCTACAACAACACCAACTCATCTCTGAACTTAAACACACCATCTCCTCAGAGTGGTATCAAAGCAAGCAATCAACATGGGAGGTGGATTTTGTTCATCCATAGACAAATTGGATCAAAATAACTACTTCGATTGTTCATTAAGAATGGAGGCTTATCTTTAAGGTAGAAATCTCTATGGTTACATATCTCAAGATGAGATGATGCTAATCCTCAGAAGGAAGGGCCAACCAACACAAGATGAACAAGAGAGGTCAAATAGATGGTGTTCAAAGGATGCTCTAGCAAAGTCATATATTCTAAACTCAATCTCTGATTTTTTACTTCCACACATTAGGAACTCTAAGACTTCACAAGAAACTTGGAATGCTCTTGAAGCATTCTTCTCATCAATTACCAAGGCAAGAAAGAATCAACTATGCATGGAATTCACCATACTCAAGAAGATGCCCAAACAAAGTGTGACTGATTTTTTCAGAAAAGTGAGGGATATAACAAACCAACTTGGAAGCATTGGAGAAATCATTGAGGAAGAGTAGATACTAAGGCAAGTAATCAATGGAATAAAGGAAGATGACAAATGGGAAGCTTTCACCACTACCATGGACCTCTACATGGACATGCAAGTTCTTGATTTCAACACCCTTATGGGAAAACTATTCACACATGAGGGAAAGCTTATGAAGAATGGAGATAACTCAAAAGGTAATCAATCCTCAACTCTCCATATAGATAAGAACAAGAACAAAAATAAGAAAGGAAAAGGTAAGAAGTTTGATGATGAAGGGAGCACCTCTCAAGCCAACTTTGTAGGAAGAGGTAGAGGCTCAAGAGGAAGAGGTAGAGGAAGAAGAAAACAAGGCAAGGGGAGAGCTCAAAGCTCATCTCCATGTGCCATATGTGGCCTAACTAATCATATCAGTAGGAATTGTTTCAAGAATTCCAAGAACCAAGGAGGTAAATGTTGCAACAAAGGAGGCTATGGAAGCTCAAGAGATAGAGGAAGGAGAGACTACAACAATTATGTAGATGACCAAATCCAAGAGCATTCACTTCTTCTAATGAACATGACCATGAAGCAAGGTAAAATAGATGAACGTGTATTCTATATAGACTCATTTTGCTCAAATCATGTAGCAGGGAATGTAGCTCTACTCTCAAACTTTGAGGATCCAAGGAATGGACATGAAGTCCGAACAGGAGATGACACGAGGCATCCAATTGAGAAGATAGGCAATGTGAAGACTTGACATGGTAATATGAACGTATTGAGCAAGGTATTATATGTGCAAACTATCATCAAGAACCTCAAAAGTGTAGGTCAAATTGTTGAGAAAGAATTGCAAGTTAGATTCACAAAGAATGGACCATTTGTTGAGGATCCACATCAGGGATTCAAGAGGATAGAAAGTGGAGAAAAATCAGGTAGATTATTTACATTTGAGCTCCAAGACACCAGAAATATTGCATTGTTCAATTATGATAGCCAAACTGTATCAAAGTTGGAAATTTGGCACAAAAGTTTAGCTCCCATAGGTGAAAGAGATCTCAAGAAAATCAATAGGGATCAAAGTGTACTTGGTCTACCAGACATATCCAAATAACACATGATCTACAAATGCAGTGCTTGTCAATTTGGTAAGTCACATAGGCAACCCTTCACAAAGGAATGATACATTCATGGAGATCTGTTGGAGCTAGTTCATATAGGTGTATGGGGACCAAACAAGGATTCTTGAATCTCTAGATGTAGGTATTATGTATCATTCATTGATTATTGTAGTAGATGGAAAATACTAACTTTATGAAGCATAAAGATGAAGTGTTTTCATGTTTCAAGAAATACCTAGATCTTGTAAAAACTCAAACCGGTAAAACCTTGAAGAGACTAATGTTAGATGGAGGGGGAGAATATTTCTCCCATGACTTTGATTCCTATCTCCAAGAGAAAGGAATTAAAAGAGACATTACTACTTGGTATACACTAGAGCAAAATGGGATGGTAGAGAGAAGAAATAGAACAATTCTGGAGGTTGCAAGGTCATTGCTAAATGAGAAGAAGCTCCCTAATTACTTGTGGGTAGAGGCTGTATTCACAGCCACATACCTGATCAATAGACTCCCATCAAATGCATTGGACGGCATGAAACCATATGAATCATGGATTGGAAGAAGACCTAGCCTTCATCATTGCAAAATTTTTGGGTGCATAGCATATGCTCACATGCCTTCACAAATCATAGGAAAATTAGCTCCAAAGATAAAGAAATGCATCTTTATTGGCTATTAGCTTAATCAAAAAGGTTGAAGGCTATAAAATCCAAGGAACAAAGGATTCATTGTAAGTAGAGATGTTGTGTTTGATGAAAACAAATCTTGGTTTGAAGATGATTGCAGGAAAAGCAAACTTCACTATGATCTAGAGGAAGATTTTCCAACATTGTCAAAGAGGAATGAGCTTACACTAGAAGCATCAAGTGATTTTGATGATGATCAAAAGACTCCAAGAAGGGAAATGAGTTCTTTGAACTCCAGAGGCAAAGCCAAAGTGCAGGAGTTGAGAGATGTGGTAGAATCTTCTCAAAAACCATAAGAAGGTCTACTAGAGAAAAAAGGAAGCTAGAAAGGTATGGATATGATACTTCCTTGGTCACCAAACACTCAATATACATAGCACATGACTCAAACTCTAAAGAACATTCTACTTATGAAGAAGCCAAGAAGAAGCCAGAATTACCTAGAGCTTGTCCATATAGATGTATGGGTACCAAGTAAGGATCCCTCAATCTCTGGATCAAGATATTATGTATCTTTCATTGATGATTATAGTAGGTGAAGCACAAACATGAAGTATTCATGGACTGTATTGTACTTTATGAAGCACAAACATGAAGTATTCAGTTGCTTTAAAAAGTATCTTGCACAGGGAGAAATCTAAAAGGACTAAGGTCTGATGGAGGAGGTGAGTACTTCTCAAATGAGTTTGATATATTATTGCAGGATAGAGGAATCAAAAGAGAAATCACAACAAGGTATACCCCTGAGCAAAATGGGGTGGCACAGAGGAGAAATAGATTAATTGTTGAAACAACTAGGTCAATGTTAAATGAGAAAACATCAGCTACCTACTTGTGGGGAGAGAGTGTATCTACTGCCACTTATCTTGTAAATAAATTGCCATCAAAATCTCTTGATGTGATGACCCCATATCAAGCATGGCATGGTTGAAGACCTTCACTTGATCATTGCAGGATCTTTGGATGTGTAGCGTGTGTGCATATCCCTTGTCACATAAGAGGTAAACTAGACCCTAAGGCAAAAAAGTGCAGCTTCATAGGGTATGATTTAAATCAGAAAGGATACAGGTTCTACAATCCTTCAAACAAGGGATTCATGGTCAGTAGAGATGTTGTCTTTCATGAGAATGACTCTTGGTTTGATAGTGAATGCAGGAAAGTAAAACTACCTTATGACTTGGAAGAGGAGTTTCCATGCCTCACTAAGGAGGAGTCTACTCAAAATGGAGACATCAACTCGGATGATGAGGACATCATCAACCTAGAAGAGTTCAAGGCATGGAATTCCAAAGGAAAAGTCAAGATGAATAAATTGGAGGATATACCTGAATCATCCAACCAAGCAATCAAAAGATCACAAAGGGAGAGCAAGAAGCCAATCAGATATGGGTATGAAACTTCCCTAGTTACTAGGCACTCTGTTTATCTTGCAGAAGACTTGTCAATGAAGAACCAACATCATATAAAGAGGCAAAGACCAAGGTAGAATGGAAGGAAGCTATGGATGTGGAAATTGAAGCACTCAAGGAGAGTGATACTTGGGAGCTAGTACCAAAGAAGGAGTCTATGAAGGTAATTGGTTCTAGATGGATCTATAAGATCAAAAGGAATTCTAATGGATCAATAAGTAGGTACAAAGCTAGACTTTTGGCTAAGGGTTTTGCACAAACCCAAGGAAATGATTATGAAGAAACCTTCCCACATGTGGCCAAAATGCCAACCATCAGGGTATTGGTATGTGTGGCTACATCAAAGAATTGGAACATGTATCAGTTGGATGTAAAAACTGCATTTCTAAATAGCTCGATCTCAGAGGAGGTGTACACGTCTCAACCACCTGGCTATGAAGACCCAAACAAGGTAACATATGTATGTAAATTGAACAAAGCTCTTTATGGATTGAAGCATGCACCTAGGGCATGGAACCATAGGTTGACTACATACCTTCAGGATCAAGGTTTTATCATGAGTAAAGCAGATACTTCTCTGTTCATCAAGAGAAGTAATTTAGAGGTAATATACCTTGGATCACTAAAATATTTTCTTGGACTTGAGTTAGTCTATACTATCTCTGGAATTTACATTACTCGGAGAAAGTGTATACAGGATATGTTGAAGAAGTTTCATTTGCACGGTGCCAAAGTTGCAAGTACTCCAATGGAGGTAAACCTAAAATTTAAGTGCTTATGAAGGTGATGTACTTGAGAGCATTGTAGGTTACCAAAGCATAGTGGGAAGCTTGACCTATGCTACATTGACAAGGATTAATATTGCTTATGGAGTAAGTGTTGCAAGTCAATTTATGCACAAGCCTAGGGCACCTCACTTGAAGGCTACCAAAAGGATCTTGAAGTACCTTAAGGGTACTCAACATCATGGATTGTATTTCCCTTATACATCAAACTTGGACATCAAGATATATTTAGATGCAGATTGGGCAGGATGCAAAGATGATAGGAGGAGTACCTCAGGATACTTATCCTTTGCAGGTGATAAACCAATATCATGGTCTTCAAAGAAGCAACCTACTATTGCTTTATCTTCTACAGAGGTAGAGTATAGAGGATTGGCCAATGCTACTCAAGAGGCCATATGGATCAGATTGTTGTATACAAAATTAGGTGTGCACACTACATCTCCAATGATTCTTGGAGATAATACCAACTCACTACATCTTGCAGCTAATCCTATTTATCATGCTAGAACCAAGCATACGGAGGTCCATTATCATTATGTGAGATAGAAGTTATTGAGCAAGGATATTCAGTTGGCATATGTATCAACTAATATGCAATGTGTAGACTTGTTAACTAAAGCATTAGATGGTACCAAACTTTGCAAGTCTAAATCAATGATTGGATTGCAAGATATTCATGAAGATTGAAGATTGAACTACAATGTCGAATTTGCCATTAGATAGTCAATGATTGGATTGCAGGATATATTCATGAAGATCAAGATTGAAGATGGTACAAAACTTTGCAAGTTTAAATCAATGATTGGATTGCAGGATATCCTTGGCGCTACGAGTGTAGTGAGGATCACCCATACTCTAAGAGTGTTGTTTGTGTTATGTGTTTATGTATGAAGTGAATGTTTAAGGAGCTAAGAACCCTTCCTTTCCATCATATCCATCTTTGCTTATGAGCTTGAGTACTAAAATAGTGTCAAAGTCCATTTCTTTAGTGCCCCTCTCATAAACTAGTGCCCCCATTGAGGATACTATGTATGAACGCTCAAAATGGCAAGCACATTCTCCTAAATCTTCTGATTCACCCTAATCAACCATATCAGTCAAGGCCTTTCATCTGCATCAATATTTCCAATGGTCTAAAAGTCCACTTTTAGCAATGCATTGCTCATTATTTTGGACCAGAACAGCTAGAAAAAAACCTTGCTTCAAAAGATCCAGTTATTCTTCCACTATTGGAATAGACAACTAGCTTTGACATTTGGGTCTTCATCTTATTTTAAGGAAGCTATCACTTCAAAGGAAGCATGGCTACAATTTTCCCTTAGTTTCATGGGAAGCCAAAGGAAGATGCAATGGAGTTTTTAGCCTTGAGATGACATATCTCATATTAGGAAGATACCAAAAGGATGTAAAACTGAGAGCATTTCCATTGGTTCTCAAGGAAGAAGAAAGGATATGGTTTACAAGATTACCTCAAGAAGCAACACATATCTATGAAGGAGTAGGGGCAGCCTTCTTGGAGGATATACAAAAAGAAGGACACTTCAGAAGGCCTATGTCATCAACTTCTCTTATTAAGGTGAATTTCTCTTGATGATTTTACAAATTATGAAGCAAAGTTTCAAAGTTTGTGTAATGATTGGCAAAGAATCTTAAAAGAAAATGAATTTGCACCAAGATTTTTAAAAAGAGATAGGTTTTTTGCCCGACTTTTCCATCCTGTCACAAAAACAAAAGGTGGAATCTCATTTTCTAACCATATTTGATGAAGCATTTGGAATAGCCAAGTTGAAATGTGAAAAATTGAAGTTTCAACACACATCCCATATATATAAGAACAAGAAATGAGATCCTATAGATGTTCCAACCCAAGAAAGTATACAAAAAAACTCTATTTAGACAGAGAAAGACTCTTAACAAGACCTATTGCAAAGGCTCACACTAAATAGTTAGCGCAATTGACATTGAACCTAGTAACGGAGTCAACAAAATAGGACACAAAGGGCACAAAATAGGGGAAAGTGATGACAAGCACAAGATTCCATATGCTATATTTGCAATGAATGTGGTCATAGTATGTACAATTGTCCTCATCGTTGTAGAAATCTAGGTCATATGTATCCTATTAGGAGGCCATCAAAGTATGCTAATGGACAACAACAACAACAACAACAACAAAAACAAGAAGAACCACCAGTAAACCTTCCACCTATTCCACCAATGCAAGGAGAAGAATGGTTGATAAACATTTTGGAGTTGACTGAGGAACAAGAGAGCATGGAAACTATGACAATCAAGAGGACAAGGGTGCAAGATAGAGACATATCTCAAGATGAAGATTCCAGCCTAGGTACAAAGATAAACAAAGGAAAACTTGTAGAAGGGGAGACAAGTAAAAGAAATAGAAGACCAAGTAGGAAGATTATAATGGAAGACTTTCCTCTAAGTAAGGGAATTGAACCTTATGATCTTATTGAGGATATCTCCACACAGAAGCCCAATATCACTTGGCCATAAATTTTTAAATTATCATAAAAAACTAGAAGGGAGTGGTCTAAGCTAGTATGCATTAGGAGATCTGGAAGCAAGGATATTAATCTCATAAAGTCAAATGCATGTGATGATGTTGTACCCACATTGGATGCATATATAAAGGGGAAAAGGATATCGAGTGTATACATTCATGGTGGAGCACAAATGTGTGTAATGAGAGAGAAAACAAAGCATATGCTAGGTTTGGATGGCACTGGACCATCTACATACCAAGAAAAAGTTGAAGAACATACTATTGTTAAATGTGTTTGTGTCATTCAAAGTTTAAGAGCTACAATATATGATATAGAAGTTGCCTTGGATATGTATGTAATCACAACAAAAGGGGAGGGATACCCTATCAGATTGGTATGTCCATGGTTAATTGCAGCAAACACATATACAAAATGGGGTTCTAGTCCTCTTGTTATCAAAGAAAATGACAACAAGAAATCTATAATTTATGAGTTGAAGAATAGTAAGAAGGATGATCACATGCATGAAACAACTCTAGATGCAGAAAATTCATGCTATGACAATGATTCTAGTAGTGAGGAATTGACAATGAAAAATGATTCATTGACATTGAAATTCATGGGAGTAATCTTTGAAGGAAAGAAAGATGAAGGCGAAGATGAAAATCTACCGCCATAAGGTGAGGATTCCACACCCGAGGTGGATCTCTAGAAGATGCTAGCAGAAGATCTCACCTTAGAGGAAAGGATAAGATACATAAACATGCTCAAAAGGTACCCTAAATTGTTCGTTGAAGATTATAATGAGATCCACGATATAATTACCATTCAATATTATATCAAAATAAATCTAGATTCAAAGGTAGTGGCACAAAAGCTCAGAAGGATCAGAACAATTCAACAAGAGGCTCTGCTAAATGAGTTAAATAGAATCATAAAGGCTTGTTTCATTTACCCTATATCAAATTTAGAATGGGTGTCTCCAGTAGTAGTTATCCCAAAGAAGAATGATAAATGGAGGGTGTGTGTAGACTGTAAACCTTTGCACCAACCAAGAGAGATCATTTTCCACTGCCCTTCCAAGATGAAATTCTAAATGAAGTGGTAGGTCAGGAAAGGTACACTGTATCTGATGGATACTCAAGACTGTTTTAAATTGGAATAGACAAGGAGGACCAAATGAAAACCATGTTAATTATGCCATGGGGGTGATTTGCTTATCGAGTAATGCTTTTTGGCCTAATCAATGCACCTGCAATATTCCAAGGGTTTATGAACTATGTTTTTTCAACAATTCATTGGATCATCAATAAGGCTATAGATGGATGACTTGTACATATACAATACTAGATCTATGTATTATAAAAAATTTGAAGAAGGTTGAAAGAGAGTGTATGAGTTTGGAGGTCAATTGAATCTTGACAATTGTCATATTGTCCAAAGAGAGGTAGTTCTCCTTGGACATCTCATATAAAAAAAGGGGGTTCAAGTTGATCCATCCAACTTTGAAGCTTTATTGGCTCTATCTCCTGCTCCAACAACAAAACAAACCCTCACTTTTGTACAAAAGGTACACTTCATGTCAGGGTTCATCCATCTTGTACCTAAAATAATATCTCCATTGTAAAATCTTGCAAAAAATAGTGTCTTTGCATAAGAAGATATCCATACTGAATGTTTTGAAGAAATTAAAAGATTACTCATTACTTACCCACTTTGATGCCCCCCAAATGTGGGAGAGAACTTATATGTGTGTCCAAGCACAAGTGAGAAAGCAAAAGGAGTAGTTCTACTCCAAAAGGATACAAAAATATTTCATACGTGGACTCTCTACGTTGCAAGCAAAGTAATGAAAGAGAATGAGAAGAGATACACAGATGAAGAGAAACTCATGTATGCACTCATATTTGGAGTAGGGAACTTTCGATCTTAGATTCTTGCTAGGCCTTTCATTGTTCTTATAATAGATCATTCATTCCCATACTTGACACAACACATGCATATCTCATCTAGAATAGCTGAATGGGTTCATAAACTTCAAGACTACAACTATACTTTTGTAGTAGAGGAAAGCACAAGCCGTAGACATGTAGACATACCTATAAGAAGTGGGAAAGGAAAATATCCAATGAGAGGGACAAGAGGAAAACCCTACATGAAGAAGATCTTCAAGATGTGCATATTGTATTTTTTGTATGATGCATATGACCAAAATAAGAGCTTATATTCAAGAAAGGTGTAACTCTTCCTAATGCCCATCCAAATACGCAACACTATTTGAGGCCTTGCATGAATCTGTTCAACATGGTGTGAAAAGGTTGATTATCAAAGGAGACTTGTGTTAATCATTAAGCAATTGAAAAATGTTTGATGCTGCAAAAGTCCAAGTTTGTTTGAATGGTTGAAAAGGGCAAGAATGTTATTGAAAAAATTTGATAACACTCAAATATGCCATGTAGCAAGGAGCCAAAATAAGGAAGCAGATGCATTAGCCAATGATTAGTTTGATGGTTTCCTAGCATCCACGAAATTTGGAGACAGTAGACTTTTGTAGGTCAAGAAGGATTAAAAATTATCATCAAGTTTCTTGAGACCGGAGAACCATTCAAGCACTTAAACAAGGTACAAAGGCATAGACTAGCGAAGAAGGCTCTATAGTATGAACTCATAGGAGATAATTTCTATGAGAAAGGTAAGGATGTTAACTACCCTTAGAAAGGTCTCCTCATTAGATGAAATAAAGAGCATTCTAGAATCATTTCATGATCATGCATGTGAAGGACACTTCTCATATGAAATAATATCAAGGAAAGTACTTCAAGTAGAGTATACATGGCCTACAATTCATAAAAATGCTCAATATTAGTGTAAAACATGCAATAAATGTAAGATTACATGGAATAAGAGGTTATCCATGAATCAAGGACACGAGTCATCTCTTATGGGCCATTCTAGGAGGGGGGAATTGATGCAATTGGGCCCCTACCAAGGGCAAGCTCAAGAAAGGAGTACATCACTATGGCACTAGATTACACTACTAGATGTTTAGAAGTAGCTAGCACTACAAGGATCACATCAAAAGATATTGGGAAGTTCATTTATGATTTCATATGTTGTAGATTTTTTAATACCTTTACAAATAGTGTCTAATCATGATCCAAGTTTTAGATCAGATGTTCTAAATGATCTATTATGTAGATTAAACACAAGGCATAGATACTACACAACCTATTATCTTCAATGTAATGGTCTTGTTTAAAAGACCAAAGGAATTCTTTCTAGAATCATTAGTAAGCATGTAAAGAAGTGTTGGAACATCAAGCGTACACTATGATTGAGGTGGATTTGATCTACATCAAAGGCTATCATGTCAAAAGACTATCCGTTGGAGAGTTCTTTTTCATATGCTCATTTACTGTATTTTTTTGAGAGATTTTTGATGGCTCATTTACCGTTGTAAAAGCCTTGAGCTTTACACATGTAAAGGTAGAAATATAGAGCCCAAATTCCACGAATTTGTGGTGGTTGAAGTTGCATTCAATCAAGCAATCAATCACCTAAAAGTAGATCAAACTAGATCTTCACTTTTCCTAGATTGTAGGAAAGTGAATTGATTCCCTCCAACAACCATTCCCACCTTCATTTGAATTCAAATTCAACTTGTAAAAGTCGTGGAACACTCCTAGAGTCTATATAAAAACTTGAAATCACTTGTACATTACATGGAAGCAATATACATACACTCGTGATCATCATTGTCTTGCTCCTTCAATTTTCTACATCATCTTCTTCGCCAACAGTAATCTTGCAGAGGCTGCTGCTCTCTCTCCAGAGCTCCAAATTTAGTGCACGATGAGGTATTGGAAAGGTATTAGTGTCTAGTTTATGCCTATCAATTTTCAAAGCATGTTGCTGAGTACATTTGGAGAAATCTGAGTTTTTCTGGCTCGGGGTCGATCTCTACGTATTCCTGAAAAATAGGATGTACCACCGGTGAATGTCGCATTCATTCCTATAGCATATTTTCCTTATTCCTTATACTTTTGTGCATTTCATACACTCAACCCTATGTGTATCACTCCCATAAAAGGAGTTTTTCTAATTGTAATCACGCTGGTCGCTATGGGCATATGAAGTTCATTGTCTCTTCCATAGATAGTAAGTTTTTTGAGCTAGTCGACCCGCGAACCTATCTGTTTTGTATCGACTCATTCTCCTTGATGCTCCAAGGTAAATAGTGTGTTTATTTGCACTTATCACATGCTTATAAGGTCTATTTGAGTCTCCATAAGCTCAAGGGCTGGTCTTGTGCCGGTTGGCTTGACCAAACTTTGTCGCTTCAAAACGGACTTTTCTACCTTCTACAAGCTTCTCCAAGTTCTTTCAGTGGTATCACAGCTAGATCAAGATGGGTGATGGCTTTCCCTCAATGATCGAGAAGCTTGATCGACACAACTACACGGCTTGGAAAATCAGAATGGTGGCCTATTTGCAAGGTAGAAATCTTTATGGAATTGTAGCAGGTGATGAAGTTATTCCTATTCCAAGATCTAAAGGAGGACCTACACAAGAGGAGACAGATAAGCTCACACTTTGGTGTGCAAGGGATGCTCAAGCAAGGTCGTACATACTAAAATCTATCTCTGACTTTCTATTACCACATATTAGAGGATGCAAGACATCTCAAGAGACTTGGGATGCCATCGAGACTTTCTTTTCTGCTAGTACCAAAGCAAGAAAGAATCATCTTTGGAACGAGTTCAACCAAATGAAGAAGATGCCTAAACAAACCATCACAGAGTTTGTTACCAAGGTCAAAGAGGTTGCGGATCAGTTAGCATCCACTGGAGAGATGATTGAAGAAGAGGTCATCATGAGGCAAATTCTCAACGGCATTCGAAGTGATAAGCAATGGCAATGCTTCACGACGGCTTATGATCTCATCATGGATGTGCTGACTCCAGACTTCAGCATCTTTCTTGGACAACTCTTCAATCAAGAAGCCAACAATAGCATAAAGGAAGGTAACTCTTATCATGGTAATTCAACTAGTGCTCTATATGCAGATAAGAAGGATAAGAAGTAGAAAGGCAAGAACAAGGAAGAAGATGAAGAAGAGACTTCCCAAGCCAACTTCGCAAGCAAGAGCAAGTGGAAAGGGAAGAAGAAAGGACCAAAGCAAGACAAAGCCAAATGTCAGAATGTTCAACCTTGTGCCATATGCAATAAGACCAACCACACCACTCAGAATTGCTGGTTCAATGGGAAGACCCAAAAAGGAAGTGGAAGAGGTGGATATGGCAGCAATAGAGGCAGAGGTGGACACAACTTCAACAATAACAATGGAAGCTATAATAGAAGGGACTACAAAAATTATTCAGAAGATCAACCACATGAAGACTCATTGCTTCTCATGAATCTAAGCCACAAAGAAGGTAAAGAAGATGATCATTTGTTCTACATAGATTCAGGATGTTCGAATCATGTCATAGGCAACATTGCTCTTCTATCTGACTTGGAAAGTCCAAAGCATAGACATGAAGTGCAAAACAAGGGATGACACAAAGCACAATGTGGACAAGATTGGTAATGTCAAAGCTTCCAATGGCAGGTCAAACATTATGAGTAAGGTTCTCTATGTACCCAATATCACAAAAAACCTAATAAGTGTAGGCCAAATAGTTGAAAAAGGGTTGCAAGTTAGGTTCACCCAACATGGAGTTTTTGTGGAAGATCCATGTCAAGGCCTCAAGAAGATACCCCGAGGTGAGAAGCATGGTAGGCTCTTTACTTTTGAAGTAGGAGAAACCAGGAACATAGCTCTATTCAAATTTGGGTCTCAAACCCTAAGTGAGCTTGAAGTGTGGAATAAGAGACTTGCTCATGTGAATGAAAGAACCTTGAAGGATATATGCAGGGATCAAAGTGTTCTAGGACTACCGAACGTATCAAAGCAACACATGATCAACAGGTGTGATGCATGTTAGATTGGGAAGGCACAAAGACAACCATTCAACCACAAAGGCTACATCCACAACAACTTATTGGACTTAGTACATACAGATGTATGGGGACCAAGTCAAGAACCTTCATTGGCAGGATCAAGGTATTATGTCTCATTTATTGATGACCATAGTAGATGGACTGTTCTATACTTTATCAAGAGTAAGAATGAAGTTTTTGATTGCTTCAAGAAGTATCTTGCACGTGTGGAGAATCATACAGGTAGATCACTAAAGAAGCTCAGATCTGATGGAGGGGGAGAATACTTCACCAAAGAGTTTGATGAGTTCTTGTAGGACAAAGGTATCAAAAGGGAAGTGACTACTAGGTACTCTCCTCAACTAAATGGAATTGGAGAGAGGAGAAACAAGACATTAGTTGGATCAGCCCAAACAATGCTTGAAGAGAAGAAGTTGCCACATCATGTATGGGTAGAAGCTATTTCAACTGCTGTGTACCTTTTCAATAGACTACCATCCAAATAACTTCAAGATATGACTCCTTAATAAGCATGGCATGGAAGAAACCCTAGTCTTGGACATTGCAAGGTTTTTGATTGTTTAGCTTATGTTCATATACCATCACAAATAAGAGGTAAGCTAGATTAAAGGGCAACAAAGGCAGTGTTTATTGGATATGATTCAACTCAGATGGGTTACAGGTTCTTCAATCCTTCAACCAAGCAATTCACTTCAAGTAGAGATGTTGTGTTTGAAGAACACAGGTCTTGGTATGATGAAGACAAACAAAAGGTAACACTACCATATGATCTTGATTCTGACTCTCATCAATTAGGAAGCAAGCATGATACATAGGTCCAAGATCCAAGAAGTGATACAGACGATGACCAAGAGGAAAGAGAAAGGGATTACAAGCTACGGAAGTCAAGAGGCAAAGCAAAGATGCAAGAAGTTGGAGAATGCTCCAAACAAGCACCTAGAAGATCAGCAAGAGAGAAGAAACATCCAGAAAGGTATGGATAGGACTCCACATTTGTTACAAAGCATTCAATATACTTGGTGAAAGACTCTATTTCAGATGAACCCTCAACCTATGAAGAGGGAAAGGGAAACCCTAATTGAGACAAGGCCATGAATGAAGAGATAGATGCATTGAAGGAGATGGACACTTGGGATTTGGTTCTAATGTCACCGAATCAAAAGGTAATTGGTTGCAGATGGGTATATAAAGTTAAAAGAAACTCAGATGGATCAATTTGCAGGTACAAGGCAAGATTAGTTTCCAAAGGATGCTCACAAACTCATGGTATAGACTATGAGGAAACATTCTCACCAATTGCAAAGATGACTACAATCAGGACATTGATTAGTGTAGCTGCTGCAAGGAATTGGAGACTCCTCCAACTTGATGTGAAAAATGCATTCTTAAATAGTTGGATAAGTGAAGAGGTATACATGTCACAACCACCAGGTTTTGAAAACCCTAATCATCCATCTTATGTTTGCACACTTAAGAAAGCATTGTATGGATTGAAACAAGTTCAAGAGCTTCGAATTACAGCTTGGTTACATATCTTCAAGATCAAGGGTTCAAAGCTAGCAGCTCAGATCCTTCTCTCTTCATCAAAAGGGATCACAATGAGGTTATCTATCTATGTGTATATGTAGATGATATTATTGTGACATGTGATGATAAATGACATTCAAAGGATCAAGAGACACATGCAAGAGGAGTTCAAAATCAGTGAGCTAGGTGAGCTCACATATTTCCTAGGTATGCAAGTGATATATACAGATGAAGGAATGTATTTGACTCAAAGAAGATACATTCAAGATCTTCTTCTCAAGTTCAAAATGGAGAACACTAAACCTGTAGTTACACCTTTGGAGATGAATCATAAACTAAGTATTTATGAAGGTGAGAAAATTGAAGACATTAAAGAATATCAAAGCTTGGTAGGTAGCTTGAATTATGCTGCTCATACAAGGGCAGACATCTCATATAGTGTGGGAGTGCTTAGTCAGTTCATGCGCTCACCGAGAAGACCACACATGGATGCGTCTAAGAGAGTACTTAAGTATCTCAAAGGTACAATCAACGAAGGTATATTCTATCCTTACTCTTCAGATTTGGATATCAGAATCTACTCAGATGCAGATTGGGCAGGAGCTACGGATGATAGAAAAAGTACATCTGGTTACTTAGCATTTGCAGGTTCGAAGCTAGTGTCATGGAGTTCCAAGAAGCAACCAACAGTTGCTTTATCCTCAACTGAAGCAGAGTACAAAGGCTTGACCATAGCAACTCAAGAAGCAATATGGTTGAAAGCATTGTATACAGATATGGGACTTGTGAGTTCCAAACCTCACATATTTGGAGATCATGTAAGTTCCATGCATCTAGCGGCAAATCCTATTTTCCATGTGAGAACCAAGCACATAGAAGTCCATTACCACTTTATCAAGGAGAAGCTCATGGCAAAGGAGATTGACATTTCTTTTGTTCCTACTGAAAAGCAAGTAGCAGATATGATGACAAAGGCACTTGATGGAATAAAGCTTTGTCGATTCAAAGCTATGGCAGGTACTCAACCTATCAGAGAATGAAGACTCAAGCATACTTTAGCTTGAGGGGGAGGTGTTGGAACATTAGCCTTACACTATGCTTGAGGTGGATTTGATCTACATCAAAGGCTATCACGTCGAAAGAATATCTGTTGGAGAGTTCTTTTTCATATGCTCATTTATTGTATTTTTTTGAGAGATTTGTGATGGCTCATTTACCGTTGTAAAAGCCTTGAGCTTTACACATGTAAACGTAGAAATATATAGCCCAAATTCCACGAATTTGTGGTGGTTGAAGTTGCATTCAATCAAGGAATCAATCACCTAAAAGTAGATCAAACTAGATCTTCACTTTTCCTAGATTGTAGGAAAGTGAATTGATTCCCTCCAACAACCATTCCCACCTTCATTTGAATTCAGATTCAACTTGTAAAAGTCGTGGAACCCTCCTAGAGTCTATATAAAGACTTGAAATCACTTGGACATTATATGGAAGCAATATACATACACTTGTGTCCATCATTGTCTTGCTCCTTCAATTTTCTACATCATCTTCTTCACCAACAGTAATCTTGTAGAGGTTGCTGCTCTCTCTGTCTAGAGCTCCAAAGTGCGTGCAAGATGAATCATTGGAAAGGTATTAGTGTCTAGTTTATGGTTATACATTTTCAAAACATTTGATTAAGTAGATTTGGAGAAATAAGAGGTTTTCTGCCTCGGGGTCAATCTCTACGTATTCTTGAAAAATAGGACGTACCACCGGTGAATGTCGCATTCCTTCCTATAGCATATTTTGCTTATTCCTTATGATTTTGTGCATTCCATACACTCAACCCTATGTGTATCATTCCCATAAAAGGATTGTTTCTAATTGTAATCATGCTAGTCGCTATGGGCATTTGAAGTTCATTGTCTCTTCCATAAATAGTAAGTTTTTTGAGCTAGTCGACCCGCGAACCTATTTGTTTTGTATCGACTCATTTGCCTTCATGCTCCAAGGTACATAGTGTGTTTCTTTGCACTTATCACATGCTTATAAGGTCTATTTGAGTCTCCATAAGCTCAAGGGTTTGTCTTGTGCCGTTTGGCTTGACCAAACTTCGTCGCTTCGAAACACACTTTTCTACCTTCTACAAGCTTCTCCAAGTTCTTTCAAGAAGCACCCTAAGGAATGGAAAATAAGTCTTGTTAGCAATAGAATTGGAAATCCCAAGTCTTTGTGTATTGCTAAAAGAAAGTGTAGAAATTAAAGAAGTGGTAATCTAAAAAAGGCTTACAAACCTACAACACTTGAGAATGAAAATGGATCTTAGAGGGGAGTGTTACATCAATCAAATAGAGCAACAAAGGGAGGAATTCACCAAAAAACTAAAGGATAAAGGGTTAACAAAAATCTTATTCTAAGCTATGATAATCATTTTGATAACAGGCATGATACAAAGTTTCAACCATGATGGAGGTGATGCAGATGGCATTGAAGATGGTGATCTTCATGTTCTTTGTTGTGTTGTGGTTCTTGCTCCACCTAATCAAGAGTAACTTCGTTGGGATGGTAGAGATGCTCAAGCACATGCATTGCTAGCTTTGTGTGTCAAACATGCTATTATCCCTCACATTGCTCTTTGTGAGAAAACAAAGGATGCTTTGGATACACTTACAACATTATACCATGAAAGAAATGAGGCTCGTGTTGCTTACATCAAAAAATAGTTGGAGAGTGAGCACATGAATGAATGAGATTCTATGGATAGCTTTCTGACAAAGATCAAAGATTTAAAGGAGTAGTTGATTTATAGGATGAAATCTTGCTTGATAATTCATTTGTGTAGAGCATTCTTAATGGTCTTCTAGAATCATATCAGAGTTTTACTTTTACTCTTTTATTGATGATGAAAGGAAATCCAATTGCCTTAAAATTTGAGGAATTACTCTCTATTTTGTTGCGAGAAGATCAGCCCAAGTAAAATATGTCTATTATGCATGTTTTTAGATCACGATTGCACAACTAATTAGAAGGGAAAAGGTAAATGGAGCTCATCTACTAGTAAGCAAAAACCTACCAATGCTACATAGGTGAAGAAGGAAGACAAAGGTGAAAAAAAAAAACATAAAACTAGAAACAACTTTACAAATACTATAAAGGAAATGATCATGTCATAGAGATTTGACTAAAAATCACTTCAAAAGAGGCAAAGAAGAAAGAGGCTGGAATGGTTGTTGGAGAGGCCTCTACACCTAAAAGAGAGTCTACTAATTCTGTTCAGAATGAAGAATGTGTAATTAATATTGTATGTAGCTATGAACCAACTTCTTATGATTATTTTATGTCTATAGTAGACTCAGATGTTTGGTATTTTCACAGTAGGGCAACCAACATATAGCATTGCAGCTCAATTTCTTTAGTTCACTCGAGCCTACCCTTGTAGGGAATAATCTCACATGCTCTTACAAATCCTCTCATCATGTAATGGGAGTCAGTAAGATGGTTTTGACTACTACTGATGGTCATTCTTTCACATTGTCAAGTGCTTTGTATATACTAGGGATCAAGAAAACTCTATTGCCAATTTTCACATTAGACAAGATTGTTTTGGTAGTCAAATTTGTTGATGATAGATGCAATGTTCATGATCTCTCAAATGATGTTATTATTGTGTCTAGTATTTTATGTTGTGGGTTGTATAAGCTCATAAACTATGGAAAATATGTGAATGATTCAACATGTGCAGTTCAAAATTCTCAGGATATTCCAGATGCAAAGCTCTAGCATGCACGCTTTGGTCATCTGCATTTTGCTAGTTTGCTATACCTGCAAAAATATGAAATGTTGTCCTCTCTACCCAGACTTGAGGAACCTTGTAAAAATGTTTCTGAAGAGCGTATTTTGGAAAAAATGCACCATTCATTCTTCCCAAGACATGGTTTGCTTGGAGCTAGTAAAAAATTGCATCTTGTTCATAGTGATGTCTATGGTCCTATGCAAACATCTTCTTTTGGGAACTACCTTTACTTCGTGACTTTTATTGATGATTTTTCCATGCATGCATGGGGGTATCCTTTGAAAGCAAAATTCAAAGTGTTTATGTGCTTCAAAAATGTTTTTGTTATGGCTGAATCTTGAGCCTCCTTGAGTATATGTCTCTTAGTCTTCAATGACCTATAAGACTTTTATGCATTTGGTGTCTCTTCACCTCCTTTTATAGCTTTTGGATGCCTCTCCGGACTTTTCCACCACCTTAGGATTGCCTTTCCATACCATGAGACTGCACTAAATGATGTAAGTTTTGACTTTTGTCCATATTAAGGTCTTTTGACCCTTTTGTCCACCTAGAGCTTGCATAGTTCATATTTTCAACAATTACCATTAGACTTAGATGCTTGTCTTTTTTGACTTAGATTGGGCCGGTTGATGTGACACTCGTGTGTCCACCAGTGATCTTTTCTTCATTCTTGGTAGCTCTTGCATATATTTATTGAGCAAGAAGCACCCTACTATGGCCACTTCTAGTTGTGAGGCTGAGAATAGGGCATCTTTCATAGTGACTCTTGAGTGTGTATGGCTCACATGCCTTCTTATTCATTTGGTTGTTGTTTAGCTCTCTACCACCACCATCTTCACTGATAATTAGAGTGCATTGGTAGTTGCAATGGACCCTCTATTCCATGCTCACACAATGCACATTGAGGTGCACTATCATTATGTTAGGGAGAGGTTCTCTACTAGAGACATCACTTTGGCATATGTGCCCACACAAGATAACATTGTAGCCCTTTCACAAAGGCTCTACCTAGGGAGAAGTTTGAAGCTCTTTTGCCACATATCTTGGCACATCCTTATACATGAGTTCTAGCTCCTTGTTCACCTCATCACTCCTACGGGGTATTTCTCAATATATTTTGAAAGGGATGTGTGTGAACATACTTAGGACCATTAGGGCACTTTTTTCCCTCTTTAGGAGGTCCCACCCTGAATTGTATATGCACTTTAAACCCTAACGGGTTACTTCTCTTTGTACATTGACTTGGTAATTCATTCACTATTGTGGTTTTCTCCAAGCTTCTTCTTATTCCTTGTGTTGTTCATGTGCTTTTGTAGACCTCAAATTCCGACACTATAGAACATCGTTTCGAAGAATATAAATTAGTCATGACTATAGTCAATATTATGTTTTTATGTAGAAGGAAAAAATGAAAAGCTCAAAATTTTTTGCAAATGTTAAGTGATGTGTAAACTCTTCTCTATCTTGGAGGAGTGTTGCCCCTGTTGAGAGAAATGAATAATTTGATAAAAATTTCTCAATCAGGGATATTTATGTAATGGATGTAGTAGCAAGAAGAATGACTTGTTTTCTATTAAAATCTTTTTATTCTGAGAACTCAGGTTTTGATTCACAAGGATTTATTGAGTGGGAGTCTTCGCTATGGTTGGGGTAGAAAATACTTATCTGCAATACAATAAAAAAGGTTAGTTGTGCATTTTTGTGAAAGATAAGCATATTCCTCTTAATATATCATAAAAACATTAGGGAGTATTCATTAGGAAAAAGTTAATCAAGAATTTTTTCCTATGCTAGTGAATAGTGTAAAACAAGGCTTAAGATTCATATGTATAAAATGACTTCTGAGATCAAAGAGAGTTTTCCTCGAGAGGAGCTCTCAAAAGAAATGGCCATAGTTCATCCTTTGTATTGGAATCATGTAAAAGATCCGAGCTTAATCACAAATGACTTTAACATCAAGGTCCAAATATGATCTACTCATTTTGGAAAGAATGTATATTTGGGAAGTAATATTATAGAAAAAATCATAAATCCAAATCTTTTAAAAAACAATCTAGGGTATTAGGACAAACAAAGGGCAATTTGACTTCATTGAAGATCCTTCAAAGCTAGGTGCAATGAAAAAGCTATGGAAAAAGCTGGATATGTCTGAATTCTTGAAGAAATCTATATCAAATTATCTTAAAGTAGCTAATTTGTGTCTAACAATGATTCTTAGATCCGTTGAAGATGAACATCTATGGAGTAGATTAACTTTCATAAGAAATGCTACAAGGATTAGATTGAACAAAAAATTGGATGCTCATCTTAGATTGTTTGTTTCTAAGAGTGACCATGAAACTTTCCCTTTCAAAGAAGCTTATGCCACATGGAAAATTCAATGCCAATGAAGAAGTAAATGTGTAGAATCCAATGAGAGAAAACAGAAGGAGGATGTTGAACCTTCCAATATCTTTCAAACAATTGATTACAAAAAGGTATCTTTTTTCTTTGATTGGTTTTTGAATATTATGATGAAGATTGATTTATACTAATGTTTCTTATTGTTTTGACATGTTCCAAATACATCAAGGGTTTTATTTTTTTCCATTTTTTTGTTTAATTTAAAAATTAAGTTAATGTTTTTGTTACACAATATATGAAATGATGAGATTCAATGGTACCACTACTCAATGTTCAAGACTATTTATGTTTATATGTATGTATGCATGCATTCATGCATGTGCCATGTTTGAATGTATGATTTATGTTTGTATATATGTGTATTTTCGTATACATATATGTATGTAATCTAAATGTGTCTATGCATATGTGTGCATGTGTGATGCTTGCATATGTGATGCGTTCATGTGTGTATGCTTTTATTCTTGTATTATTTCATGTATGCATGTGTGCATATATCTTTGTTTTGATGTATGTGTGATGCTTGTATATACTATGTTTGTATGTATATATGTATGTTTGTATTCATGCTCATATGTGTGTACATTTTATCGTATTTCTAAAGAATTTCAAAGCTTGCAGGTAGTACATATTGGGACCTATCTCTGATCCAAGATTTGATAGTATAATGTTGTTTCCATGTGTGTGTGGACATATGTATGCAGGTGTGTGTAGGACCTAGGTATGTATATGCCAAAATAAATCAAAACATTTAATATTTACATACCATCGTTATGTTTTGTTATTGATATGGTTGGCATTCATACATGTATGCAGGTATGTATATGAATAGGTATATATATGCTTTGATTAATATGTATTTGGTATGTATATGCACATGTATGAAAGGAAACTTGAAAGCTATAAAGATTCCATATTGATATTGGCTGCTTAATTTCAAAAAGAAAATAATATCTCATTTTTGGTATAGGGTGGTATGCATGTATACGCTTTGATTCGTATGTATGACAATGCATGTGTGGACATGTATGGGCATGAATGTATATGCATAGGTATGTATATGCTTTGATTGATATGTATGCTAAGTATTACAAGTATGTATATGCACATGTATACATATGCTTTGATTGATGTGCATATGAGGTGTGTGCACATGTCGGTAGGTATGTAGATACTTTGATTGATATGTATTATGTATGTATATGCACATGAATGTAGATGCTTCGATTGATATGTATTAGGTATTTATATGCACACGCATGTATATGCATAGGGCATTGATGATTACAATGTATATGTAGACGTGGGAATGTATGTGGAGGTATGTATATATATTCTTTGACTAATATGTATGACAATGTAGGTGTGGGAAATTATGGGTAGGTATGTATATGCACACGTACCTATATGCATAGGTATGTATATGCATTGATTGATATGTATGCCAAACATGTGTTGGGACACACTCATGATTATAATTTTTTTTGTGTATTCATTGCATTTGTTTTGGGTAGGTTGATTTCTAAAGTTTTGGAAATTAAGGACTAATGTATGGAGGGTTAGATACGATTTTTGTTGGTTGAAAAATGTATGAGCTATTGTGGCTAATTGTGAGGAACAAATCCTCTATATGCACAACAAAGCACAATGAACCCAAGTAGGTCTCCCAGCCTACTCCTGAAAAGTACCTGACCTAGATCAAGCAATTTGACCCACCATCTCAAATCCAATGACTTCAAGATTTTGTCCACACTTAGTAGACTCAGTTAGCTCTCCAAAAAGCCAGTAAACACTCAATTTTGATGAGTATAATTCAGGCAACGCACTGTTACAAAACAGACTACCTGTCTGTCCACCTGTGCACAAATTTCAATTATAGAGAAATGACAATATCTCGGCGCAGTAGTATGCAATTACTGTGAAACTTTATAAAGATGGGTATGTCTGACAGACTACACTAGAGAGAGAGAGGATCTAGTGTGAGAAACTGATCGACAACCTCACTTAGAGAGATGATCTGGAGCTGAAACTTCTTGGGCATGCTCCTCTGGTCCCTGCGCACTTGCTAGATGCTTCTCCTCAGTCTTGGTATCCCGAAAATGCACCTGCATGCTTGTATGAATGTGTGTGTGACCTTTCACATACCCCTTCCTTGTCTCTTGACTCTTCAATGGATTCTCCTTGTTCTTCAAACTCCCTTGAGTGTCCTTTGATGTTTACTTTGACCCCTAATGGATAAGGAGTCGTGGCTTTACCTTTATCCAAGTATTTATGCTCATTTGGAATATGCAAATGACCAAAATTATCCACTAAGCTTGCTCCTTCTTTTTCAACACTCCCCCTCAAGCTTAGGTAGGAAGTGTCTATGTCCATCAAGCTCATCATGCTCTTGAACTTGCTTAGCTTTGATGCATCCAATCCTTTGGTGAATAGATCAGCAACCTGCTCCTTTGTTGTCACAAAATGAACATCCACTTCAGTAGTAGCAACCTTTTCTCTTACATAATGGTAATGCACTTCAATGTGCTTACTCCTAGCATGATACATGGGGTTATTAGCCAAGTGTATAGATGACATATTATCTCCATAAAGGGAGATTGTTCCAACCTGCACATCCAAGCCAATTAGAAGCTAGAGCTAATGCTCAATACTCAGCCTCAGTTGAAGACAATGCCACCGTAGGTTGCTTCTTTGACATCCATGAGATAGTCTTTGTTCCAAGCATGAATACATACCCTGAAGTGGATCGTCTATCATCAATAGAACCAGCCCAATCAGCATCACTCCATCCTCTAAGAGTTAGCTCTTCTCCATACCTATAAAACAATCCATTATTGATTGTATACTTTACATACCGAAGCACTCTTTTGGCTGCATTTAAGTGCTCTTGAGTAGCAACATGCATAAATTGGGCAAGTACGCCTACCACATAAGAAAGATCAGGTCTAGTCATTGTTGCATATATTAAAGAGCCAACCAAGCTTCTATATAATGTCAAATCATGAAGTTTCTTACCATCCAACATGCTTACCTTTGTATTTGCATCAATAGGTTGAGTGAGTACCTTACATTCAGCCATACCATACTTGTAAAGTACATCCAATAGGTATTTCCTTTGCAAAAGGTATATGCCATCCATTCCATAAACAACTTCAATACCCAGAAAGTACTTTAACTCACCCAAATCAGATACCTTGAACTCCTTTCCAAGGCTCCTCTTGATTTCTTTAATTCCTTCATGGTCACTACCTGTTATGATAAGATCATCCACATATATGCAAATAAATACCACCTTACTCCCTTCTTTCTTCATGTAGAGTGAGGGATCTGATTTGCTTTGAGTATACCCACACTTTTCAAGGTAATCCACAAGCCTTTGATTCCGGGCCCTTGGTGCTTGCTTAAGACCATACAAGGCCTTCTTCAACCTACAAACAAAATCAGGATGATCCACATCTTCATATCCAATAGGTTGTGCCATGTATACCTCTTCTTTTAGCTCACCATTCAAGAATGCATTTTTTATATCAAGCTGATATATAGGCCATCTTCTACCTGCACATACAGCTATTAAGGTCCTTATTGTTGTTTTGTTAGCCACGGGGCTGAAGGTCTCTTCATAATCTACACCAAAAGTTTGTGTGAACCCCTTTGCAACCAACCTAGCTTTGTGTCTAGTTAGTGAACCATCGGCATTCCTTTTAGTCTTATACACACATCTGTTTTGAACCACTTCCATACCTGGTGTTTTAGGCACTTATTACCAAGTCTCATTGTCCTTGCGTGCTTTCATCTCTTCATCCATTGCTCTCTTCCATTCCTCCTTTGTTGATGCCTCCTCATACATTTGAGGGTCATTATCTCCAATAACCTGCATCATATAGGCATATTGCTTGGCAATGAGAGAGTCATAACTTAACCTTTGTATTGGCTTCTTGATCCTTGAGGATCTCCTCTCATTCCCTTTAGGGAATTGCTTCCTCAACCTTGAAAGCTTTACTTGTGGTGTAACTACCTCTTCATAGTCTTCTTCATCTTGTGACTCACTATCACCTTTATGATCATCATGAGAGTCACTAACAGACTTATACCTGGATGTTGGTGAGTCTGATAGACTTCTTCTTTCTCCCATGTGTCCTTGGGTAGCTGATCTTGATGTTGAAGCCTCAGGCCCACTCATTTGAGTTGATTCAACCTGCATATCACCTTTACCACAAACCAATACATCATCAAAGTCATCATCTATCACCTTTTCTTTTCCCTTGTCTACATACCAAGGTTTCAATTCATTAAATACCACATCTCTTGATACATACAACTTCTTGGTGTAAGGGTTATAGAATTTTTACCCCTTTTGCTCAGTAGAATAGCCAATGAAAACACATTTTTCAGATTTTGCATCAAGTTTAGATCTTACCTCTTGTGGAATGTGCACATAGCAAGTACATCCAAAAACCTTGAGATGTTCCACACTTGGTTTCTTACCATAGTAGGCCTCATTTGGAGTCAACTCATGCACACCACTTGTAGGTACCATATTCATCAAATAAACTGAAGTATAAACAGCCTCAACCCAATAAAATACTGGCATGTGTGCTTCATTAATCATACACCTTGCAATTTCAACAATGTGCCTATTTTTCCTTTCAGCCACCCCATTTTATTGGGGGGTATACCTGCATGTAAATTGCCTTTTAATACCATTCTCATACAAATAAGAGCTGAATTCTTTGGAGAAGTATTCTCCCCCTCCATCAGACCTTAGGGCTTTGATATATTTACGTGTCTCCTTCTCAACCTCTTGCTTGAACCTCTTGAACATAGAGAACACATCTGATTTTTCTTTAATGATGTATATCCAAACTTTTCTAGAATAATCATCAATAAATGTAAGATACCTTGATCCTCCCAAGGATGACTCTTTGGAAGTTCCCCATACATCAGTATGGATGAGGTCCAAGAGATTTTCAGCCCTATGTGTGTTCCTTTGGAATGGTTGTCTTGCTTGCTTCGCTAGTTGACATGCATCACAAAATTCATGAAGCTCTTTGTTCTCAAACATGGGCAGCCCTCATACAAGCTCTTCCTTGCTCATATTCCTTAGCTCATGAATGTTGACATGCCCTATTCTCTTGTGCCAAAGGTCAAGTTCAGCAATCCTTTGATTACCAATCATAACAAAGCATACCTTGCTTGCATTAGGAGACACATCCAAGGTGAACATTCTTCCTTCCTTTCTTCCTTGAGCAACAAGCTTGTTTCCATCTTTAGGATTCCTTATAAAGCATCCTTTGTCATTGAAGGTGACCTGCAAACCCTTCTCTACCATTTGCCCTACTGAATAAGGTTCTTAGTAATAGATGGAACATGCAATACCTTCTCAAGCACCTTGGCTGATTTGTCACATCCAATTCTTACATCTCCAATGTGCTCTCTGACATGTTCGGTGTTGTCACCCGTCTCCACACAGCCTTTGGACTTTGGAACCTGCAAATTGGCGAATATATCACCCTCACAAGACATATGATTGCTACACCCTAAGTCTATGTACCATTTGGTATCATATTTAGCATCCTTTGAATAACCATGTCTCATAGCAAGCAATTGATCAGTACCTGTTTCCTTGTTTGAAGCATTTGCATAGTTCCATTGCTTTCTTTGAGTGTATTTACCATCTTCATATCTACAATCTGAAGCTATATGATTTGGTGTACCACAATTATAGCAAATCATACCTTTGTGGGGGTTGTAGCCTCCTCTTCCTTTGCCTCTACCTCTTGCCTTTGCTTGGAATGTAGAGTCACTTGAGCTTTCTCCTTCTTCTTTGCTTTGATGGTTGCCTTGATTGTTGTAGCCTCTTCCTCTTCCTCTTCTTCCACCTCTCCCTTTGCCTCTTGAAGAGTATAGGACCTGACCATGAGTGTCCTTGCTTTTGGATGAATCTCCAAATGATGCCTCCTCGGCCACCAAGTGAGGAATGAGGTCTTCTAAGCATGGAAGTGGATCTCGATACAGGATAGTGGTAATGAGAGGCTTCCACTTGTCTTCTCCTCTCAATCCATTGAGAGTGACCTGAACCAAGTCTTCATCATCAACCTTGCATCCCACTGATGCTAATTGATCCCTTAGATCCTTGATTTTGAGTGTGTACTCAACCACACTTTGGTTACTAGCTTTCTTCATGGTATTGAGCTCATTTTTTAGTTGCATCTTCCCAGCTCTTGTAGAGGTTGCATAAACCTTTTCCAAAGCATCCCATACAACCTTGGCATTATCAAAATTTTGTATATGACCAACCATAGCATTAGAAATTACCTGAGATATGAGAAACATTGCTCTTCTATTCCTTTCTTCCCACTCTTTGAGCTCCTTCCTTTGTGCATTGGTAGTGGTTGCATCTTCAAGGTCTACATCAGGCCTTTCTTCTTCTCCATTCACTATGGACCATAGCCCTTTGCCCATGAGGTAATTTGTAACTCTAAACCTCCAAGGTTGGTAGTTGTCCTTGTCCAACAACTCCACTTTTTGCCCCAAATCTACCATTGAAGAGGTTACCTTGTCAAGCAATCCCTTGTGTTGCACTTCTCTCCTCTTTGATGAAGCACCTCCTTCTCCAAGAGTACTTCCTTGTAGTGTGCTGCACCTAATCCAAGCTCCAAAGCTCTGATAGCAACTGTGAGGAACAAATCCTCTACATGCACAACAAAAGCACAATGAACCCCAATAGGTCTCCCAGCCTACTCCTGAAAAGTACCTGACCTGGATCAAGCCATTTGACCCACCATATCAAATCCACTGACTTCAAGATTTTGTCCACACTTAGTAGACTCTCTTAGCTCTCCCACAAGCCAAGAAACACTCAATTTGGATGAGTGTAAGTCAGGCAACTCACTGTTACAAGACAGACTACCTGTCTGTCCACCTATGCACAAATTTGAGGTATAGAGAAATGACAATATATCGGCGCAGCAGTAGGCAATTACTCCGAAACTTTATACAGATAATTGAACAGGGGTTGGCTTTCATTCAAGACAAGAGTCACTGAATTTGGATATATACACAGAGAGCAACACCTGTTACAAGTTGGATATGTCTGACAGACTACACTAGAGAGAGAGGGTCTAGTGTGAGAAACTGATCCACAACCTCACTTACAGAGATGCTCTGGAGCTAAAACTTCTTGGGCATGCTCTTCTGGTCCCTGGGCACTTGCTAGATGCTTCTCCTCAGTCTTGGTATCCCGAAAATGCGCCTTCATGCTTGTATGAATGTGTGTGTGACCTTTCACATACCCCTTCCTTGTCTCTTAACTCTTCAATGGATTCTCCTTGTTCTTCAAACTCCCTTGAGTGTCCTGTGATGTTTCCTTTGACCCCTAATGGATTAGGAGTCGTGGCTTTACCTTTATCCAAGTATTAATGCTCATTTGGAATATCCAAATTACCAAAATTATCCACTAAGCTTGCTCCTTCTTTTTCAACACTAATTATGTGAGATTCGTGTTCCGTTTTGCTAAGAAACACATTCAAATGCAAGAAAATAATCATGCTCATGCAAGCTAAGATTGAAAGATGTGAACTTGTGGCAGGTTAATGTTTTTGTTTATGGAATTTAAATTTTTGTTTCTCTTATCTAAACTATTTTATTTCCAGGTATAAAACCTCTTAAGGGGGCATCAAAGAATATTTCTTGGTGCCCCTATTCTAATGCTCACTTATGGTGATTTCATTTCCATCCTTGACACATACTTTTGAATTAAACTTAGGCCACATTCATGATTATCATGTTTGTTTTTTTAAAAAGATGAATTCTTATTAGTAGAGTGAATACGTTGATGAGTACGTATCTAACTTCAATTTCAGCTCTACCACCTAAAAAACAGTTCACTACAAAAGAATACATGCAAGACTTGGCTATGCCCTGTTGATGAAGATCCTTTGGTTTTTCGATACAATTATGATTCCTCATATGATAGGTTGCATCCTTGTATCCTTGCACCGTGACATTCTATATTTATCATAAAACATTTAACTTTTGTTATGGTGGTCGTATATGTTTGGTAGTATGTTAATTTGGGAGTTTGATTCATGAAGTGTAAATCTCATAGGTTGTATCCTTGAAGGTTTCATGTAATCAATACATTCCTTAATCAATTATTGAATCAAGAAACTTTAAGTGAGTGCATCTATCATAACCTTATGAGTCTTAAATTGTAATGATCATTGCTCATGAAGTTTCGTTGAGATTGAAAGTTGTAATGGTTGTTGTCAAGTTGTAAAAAATGCACTACCATTAGTCTATCATGGTCATTTTCTCTCACAATCCTCATTTGATCAATGGCATTGATATATATATATATATATATATATATATATATATATATATATATATATATATATATATAGACACACACACACACACACACACACACATATATATATATATATATATATATATATATATATATATATATATATATATATATATATATATATATATATATATATATATATGTGTGTGTGTGTGTGTGTGTGTGTGTGTGAGTGTGTATACATACATACAGTAATACATAGAAAATTAGGATCCATGATTCTTATATGGCTTTGTACTTAGATAAAGAAAATTTTAGGGTCTAATAATTTAGATTACTATGTATGGATAATGCATAGAATATTAATATTTTAAGATCTAGATTAGTATATATACATGAATACATTAAAAAATGGAGTTGTAAATTTTTATATTTCCTTAAACATAGATAAATGCAAAATTAAGATTTTATGATTTATATTGCTATATATATATAGTTAGCTAGCTAGTTAGTTAGTTAGTTAGTTAGTTAGTTAGTTAGTTAGGTAGTTAGTAGCTAGTTAGTTAGTTAGATGGAGTTTTAGGTCTATAGAATCACGTGAACAACATAAGGAAGAAGAAAATGATTGGAGCACAAGATGCAATACTGAATGTATTACCAAGAGAATGTACAAAGATTAGTAAAGCATTAGGGCAATAGGCATATATAAGCCAAGGTGAAAACACCTAAAGAGGGAAAAAAGTGCCCCGCTGGTCCTAGTGTGCTCATACACATCACTACCTAAATATATCAATAAATCCCCCTAGGAGTAATGTGGTGAAGAACGAGATGGCACCCATGCATAAGGAAGTGCCAAGCTATGTGGAATCAATCCAAAAAAGGAAGTGAGCCCAAAGCTTTGTAGAAAGCTTCAAACTTCTTCATAGGGAGAGACTTTGTGAAAAGGTCTGCAATGTTCTCCTATGTGGGCACACATGCAAAACTGATCTCTCTAGCAGAGAACCTCTTCCTAAAATAATGATAGTGCACCTCAATGTGCTTAGTGCAAGCATGGAACACATGATTCCTCACAAGTTCCAATGCATTCTCACTGTCAATGAAGATGGTGGTGGAAGAAGACTGACCAACCCCTGAATCAACCATAAGGCATCTAAGCCACACACACTCAATAGTCGCTGTGAAAGCTGCCCTATACTCAACCTCACAACTGGAAGTGGCCACAGTAGGCTGCTTCTTGCTCAGCCAAGATATACATGAGCTTCCAAGCATGAAGCAAAAGCCACTAGTGGACACATAAGTTTCATAGCAACCAACATAGTCAAAGTTTGAAAAAGCATGTAAAACTAGCGGTAGTGATCCCCCCTGGAATAAAACAATCCAAGTACCTGTGTACCACTCAAGTAGTGAAAGATGTGCTCAATTGCCTGCCAATGCTTGAGACTTGGGCAATGCATAAGCCTACTCATTTGTGAGATAACAAACTAAATATATGTCCAAGTAATGCATAAATAAATCAAGCATCCAGCAACCCGTTGATAGAGAACAACATCAAATGCATCTCCAGCATCATGAAGACTCAACCATAAACTTGTCTCCATAGGATTGGGAATAGGTTTATAGTCTTCAAGGCAAAAATGCTGCAATAATGTCTCAGTATATTTTGTTTGACACAAATGCTATTTTGCCATCAACTTGCATAAACTTAGTGCCCAAATAATGATGCAAATGCAAAAAATTTCACATCCCAAATGAGGCATGACAATCAACCTAAACATCAGCAATATGCTTCTCATGATGACCATCTAGCAACATGTCATCAACATAGACAACAATGATTAGAAGAACATCATTTGCATGCTTAACATAAAAGGTGCTCTTGATTGGAATGGTCTTAAGACCATGTGCAACTAGGTAGGTATGTATTTTTTTCATATGAAGCATGTGGTGCTTGCTTCAACCCATATAATGCCTTTTTCAACCTCTACAATTGGTTTTCATGCATTTCCTGTGCAAAGCCACGAGGCTAAAAAACATACACTTCTTCATGCAAGTCAACATTTAGAGATGCAGTTTTAGTGTCCAATTGATGTAAATTCCCACCGTTGTCGGGAAGATTTGCATCTTCCAATTGATGACCCGAAAAATTAAAATATTTATTGGTGAATTCTAAACCTCTTTTATATCACTGTTGATCAGTTGTGTTAATTGGATTAACTATTTTGAGAGTGTTTTCAGGTATGAAGGATGAAGAAGGACATATGTTCATGTTAGGGTTTATCCTAATTACTCATTTAATGAGAATTTCCTATTTTTACATTCAAGAATTATGGGTATTTATCCCCAGGGTCTCATAAGTTCAAAGATTGTATGTTGCTAATGGTTAAGCCAAAGGGTTTAGATGATTTATAATGAGTTAATGGTAGGGTTTCAGAAGGATTTTAATGGTCTAACCCAGGGGGTTTTATGGGTTTCCAATAGGTTTTCTAGGATTTAATATATTTAAAGGGTTAACATAGATGTTATTCAAAAACATTAATATCTAAATTACATATTTATGTATTAAACATTAAACTATGTCATTAAAAATTACTTTAATTAAATATGTGTATTTAAATACTAAGGTTCTAATTAATTAAACCCTTAAACTAAGCTTAAATTAATTGGTTTATTTAAATAAGAAATGTAGGCTAATTAGATTAAAATGATTAATTAAATGGATAAATAACTAGTGGACTATATGAGTGCTAGGGAAAAGAATGGCTTATATAAGTTGTATAACTAAAGAGATTTAAGGAGTGGTCTCAATAGAAGATGCACTTAAAGAGAAAAAAGTTGGTTAAGAGAAAGAGTGGAGAGAATTAGTGAAGATGAAAAGAAAGGAGTAGAAATTAAGTGTAATTAAAGTAGAAAAGTTAAACTGGAAAGTGTGGTGGAAGTAAGGAGATTAAAGTGTGGTTGTAGATTAAAAGTTAAAACTAAAAAGAGTGGTTTAGAAATGACTTGTGTATGTATTTAAATGAGTGTTGAGCTCAAGTTTCTCATAATGTTTCTTTGCAGAACTGCAAGAGAGAGAGAGAGAGAGAGAGAGAGAGAAAGAGAGAAAGGCGCAGAGGGAAAGAGATAGAGATCGGGGCGGAAGGACGACGGGAGGAGAGATGGCAAGCATGAATTCATAGTGAAAGGAGAGGATCTTTTCTTCTTCCGTTTTTACGTTTCGCCAGCTTAAAAGTCGCTTCTAATCAGTCCAGAGGGCAGTTCTGACACGTTTAGAGGGAGGAGATACAAAGCAGGAGTGAACGCTGTCGGGAAGTTGCGGACATAAGGCTGGTGGATCAGTCAGCCACTAAATCCCTCGGCACACGTAGGGTGTATGAGACAATCGTAGGTGTTTTAGGTATATTTTTCTTTCGTCTAAGGTATCAGAAATTCTATATTACTCTTAAATCTATGAAATATGGAGTAGATAATTGAAACACTTTAAACGTTTAAGAACCGTAAGGCTGGACTGCTCTATATCTATCAATATCTTCTTGAGGTATAGGTACTATCAAAGTTTCCTCAGTTAATGTTTCTTTTATAATTCCGTCTTCTTGGATTTCTAATTGATTAGGTTGTGTATGCCTAATTAAGGGTGGTTGAAATGAATCTATGTTATCTTAAGGATCATTAGATGCGAATGAAAATAAGGCTATAAATCTATTCAGACAATAATCATGAGAAATTGAAATTAACGATTTCAAATAACATTGACAAGAATGATAATGCAAATTAGAATTGAATTAATGCTAATGACAATAATGGATGATTACAATGCTATAAAGCAATGATATAATTTCTCTAAAAGATTGTTAACAATAAGTGAATCCTATACAAAAGCTTAATGACGGATAATTTTTATGGATTTAAATCAAATTGTCGGATCTTTGGATTGTTTGAATTCTTTTCTTCTGTCACGATGCTCTTCGATACTTTTGCTTTGATTGTCTGCAAAAAAATAAACATTAGAAAAACAACATAAGTATGCTTTTAGTAAATATGAAACATTCATTTAATAATTTATCTTTTAATACTTAACATATTTTTAATCCTATGCTAACACATGCATATCTCACTCATGCATATTCAGAAACATACACTCAATCATACATGCACACATCTTAGTTCTCATGCATACACATGCACAACATATGCACATGCACATATGCACATTCATACATTTATTCTAACATGCATACAATCATGCATACATGCATACTAACTAACATGCATACACACGCATTTATGAACATGCACTTACTTCTAATATGCATGCACTCATTAACATGCACATGCACACATGCTAACTCTATATCAATCATGTACATGCATACATTAAGTTCATACGCATAAATTAACTTCCTAACTTACATGGACATGCATTTGTGCATCACATGCATATGCATCCATGCTCTCTCTCTCTTTCTTTCTCATTCTAACTCTTTCTCTCACTCTAACTGCCACGCTTTCTCTCCAGTCAAAGAACTTTGTTCGACCCAAAAAGTAGAAGTTTGGAGGTATGCCACTCACATGTCTGCCAGTACCTTGTCACTCACTCTAAGCTCAATAATATCACCAAGCACAAGTTCTTTGGCAGGTATGTCTAGAATGAACACCCCATCCAACAACACTTTTGCGCGCTCAGATTGCATTTCTTTAAGAGCCTCTAAGGCTCTTTCTACATTACTTTCTTGACAAAGAACTACAATAGCGTTAAGTATGAGTATCGTGAGAATGACTAGTGGTTCCACGTATGCAAAAATATTTGCACCTCCCTCCCCATGACCATCGAAGTAGGCTAATGCAAATGATATCACAGCTGCAACAAACAAAATCTTTACAAGAATGTCATCAAACTGATCTAAAACAAGATTCCATAAAGGATGATCAGGCTACTCCAACTTTAATCAGCCTCTTCCTAAGTTCTCCTTGTATTTTGATCGATCAAACAGTCTGAATAGGCACGGAATCTCTTAATCTTTCTTCAGCGTAGATCATCGTCACTCTTCTCAGAGTCGTCAGCATAGATAAGCGTCACACTGATAACTTCTCTCTAACGTTGTAACGTTATCAACCGTCGACATCCATGCCCGTAATATTTACATTTGACTGGAGGTCAATATGCAAATCAACTAGAACAGAAAAGCACAACATTATCTTGCATCCTCCCTTCTCTTGCTATTCTTCGTCCAGCTCTTAATCCTTCACTCTTCCATCGTCGCGTTTTCATTCACCATTTCTATCCTGCAAAGTCTATCGCTGCTTCTCCATTTTTTTAAGAGCTCAGCACGGACGAGCCTTCGTTCTTAAGAAGCATACCACTATACACCATAGAGCCGTAGAGATCTCGACCATTACTGAAAGAAAACTAGATTGGAGATGAAATTCATGGCGAGTAAGATACACATCTCTACCCAACAGAGGAGCGGCTTTGGCATCAATGTAGGGGTGACAACACGGATGCAGGAACTCCGTAGCTCTGACGAACTTTTTCTTGAATGACAGGAATAGAGCAGACGATCAAAATATAAGCCTCGCTTTGGCTAAAATCATGGGATGAAACCTAAGACGGCCACCGTAACTTTAATCAAAACCTGCCACAATTCTTGAAAGCAAGTAACACGAGAACGCAGTATGAACAACAAATGAGCTCGCCCTCATCTGTAGTCCAATTAGCTTTCTCTCTCTTATTCTAAGTATACTTCTCTCTCACGTCTAAGGCAGTCTACAAGAGCGACACACCATGTGCTCAATAGCTAACGGAAGAGAAAAGCAAGAAAAAAGGAATAGAAAATAATACCTGCAAAAAAATAAACATTAGAGAAAACTAGAGCACATCACACATATATATACATACACAAGTCATTTGTAAACCATTCCTTTGATTTTACTTTATTTCATCATCCACACTTTTTCCCATTAACATTCACCACACTTTAAATTAGCTTTATTCACACAACACACTTCCTCCTCTCTTTTGATCTACACTAATTCTCACCATTCTTTCTCTTAACCAACTTTTTCACTTTAAGTGCATCTTCCTTTCAGACCACTCCTTAATTCACTTTAATTCCACATTACTCACATACAATTCTTTTTTCTAGCATCCATATAGACCACTAGTTATTTAACCATTTATTTTATCATTTTAATTTAATTATCCTATATTTCTTATTGAAATAAATCATTTCCTTTAGGCTTAGTTTAAGGGTTTAATTAATTAGAACCTTAATATTTAAATGCACACATATGAGTAAATTAATTCAATAAATCATATTTTAATTTTTAATACATAAATACTCTTTTTAAACATTAATTTAATTAAATACCTATTATTTTAACCCTTAAAATTCATTAAAAACCCTGAAAAATCTTCTTGAAACCCTTTCGAAATCCCTGATAATCCATTAAAAACGTGGCTTTAACCCTAACATTAACCAAGAATTAATGCTACTAACTTAAATACATATGAATAAATGTAAACCTAGGGTTTTAAACCCATGATTCAATACTTCTATGGCCTAAACACACATTATTTAAACAGTTTAGGGTAAACCATAGTATGAACTTTTGTTTTCTTCATCCATTTGATCCTACAAATACTTTACAAAAGATTAGTTCCAAGCAAAACTTTAAATAATAAGGAGTTAGAATTAACCAATAATCATTTTTTATTTTTCCTGATCGCCAACGGAAATGTTGGAAACTTTCCGACATTCGCCCCGACCAAACCTGCACATCGTCCCCGATGGGCCAAACCTGCAGATCATAGAAGGCAATATGAAATTCTTTTGGAAATTAATGATGACTCAAACGCAAATAGTCTATAAAAAAAATGCTTCTATCATTAGTACATCTTCAAATAGCAAAGAAAACTTATAAAATTTTGTAAACTTGAATTTAAACATTTTCGTTCAATGCATGAATTGGAAACAGGTTTTAGAAGGAAACTATAGAAGTCATTCAAATAGTGTTCGTACTAACTCTTCTATTAACTCTGTTCATAAGTAAAGCATATGTTATATAGGCCTTCTATCCTCATCTCTTAACCATTTACCATTAAGATACAAAAAACTAACTCCCCTCTAGCATACATCCGCCTTATATAGCCCGCTTTTCAATTCAGAAGTGATTTCAAGACCACAACTGATTCATTGAAGTCATTTAATTTTTCTTTCATCTCTTTTTTTCATCATAATTTTTCTTTGTGTCAATTTTTTTCCTCTTTTCATATGCAGCAACCATTAATGTACTGCTTTCAATTTTTCTTCGCAACTTTATTTTATTTTTTTTTTATGAAGGGGAAAGGCTTAACCCCTAATCAGAGCAAAGGATCTAGAGGTAAGGTAAAGCAGGAACTAGGATCTCTTTAGCTAAATGGGTCAGATTAAAGGAAGCTTACCTATATAAGACAAGTCTACTTCTACTAGGAGTTGCAAGTTAAGGGTTCCTTCAACTATCCATATGACAGCCATAGGTCTTCTAATCCCTATCTTCTCTTCAAGCACATCCCTACTTCAGTATAAATTCTACTTTTCATAATTTTAAGAGGTTTCTTAGCCTATCTGAAGAATGTACATATCTAATTATGATAATGCAGGGAAAAACAAAACTTAAAACATTAATCAGGGTTAGAACTGTTTCACCTGATCTATATTGATTCCATCTTTAGCATCGCCTTCCATCCAAATATCGCTTTGATTGCTTAAATTTTAAACTGCATGTACTATCTTCAATCTCCTGCGCTTCATCTTTATCATAAATCAGTCTTTAATTAATTGGTTCAAAAAAAACATCTTCAACTCCTGCTAGCAAGCAACAACATATAAACTCACAAGAAAATTATTTTAAATAAAATTTTTATTTTCATACATAGAAAAGAAAAAACATATTTAACAAAAAATTTAAACATTATTTTTATTAAAACATTCATTCATCATTTTCTTCATCAGATAATAAATCATAAAATTCTTCATTTCTTTGTTTAAATATTTTAACTCTTTTACCTGCAATTAAATTTTTAAGCGGAGTTCCATCTAACTCTCTTAAGGCATACGTTCCATTTTCATAGATTTTGACCACCACATAAGGTCCAAACCAACGCTTTTTTAATTTTCTACGGGCATCATACTGTATATCGAATGTGCTATCATATATCAATACCCAATCATTAATTTGAATTGGCTTTGGTCTTAACCTATGTGATTTATCAAAATACTTTTTATTTTTAAGTCGAGAAGTTTTTAATTTAGCTATAGCTTCATCTAGTCTTTCATTCCCTTGCTCAAGCTGCTGAATCCTTAAAGCTAATAAGTCTTCAGTAGATAAATTATCTTTCCAAGGAAGCGTAGTCCAAGTAAGAATTTGGGTATTTACTGGAAAAATTGGCTTTTGGCAGTACATTAGCTCTGCCGGCATAAACCCCGTTGTTCTAGTACAGGTCATTCTATCAGCCCACAAAGCGAATGGCAAAAATTTCGGCCAATTCTTCAGTTCTCCTTTGCAAGCTTTAGAAATCGCTTTTATGATAGGGGAATGCCCTCTTTCAATCTTTCCGTTAGCCTTAGGGTTATATGCAGTCGTAAGAGCTAAACGAATTCCATGCCTAGCAAAGAATTCCCTAGCCTCTTGCGCATCTAATTCGCCCCTATCGGCTACTATTTTTTCAATATACCCAAATCTTGAAATCACTTCTTCAAGAAGAAATTTGCATACATTGAAAGTAGTTTTTGATCTTAGAGCTCGGCCTTCCACATGATTAGTAAGATCTTCTCGAGCAAGAACTATGTATCTCATTTTATCGATACCTTTGGGCATGGTTACTAAGCCTACTACCCACTTATAGTGTATGCATGGTGGATACGTAGGATGCAGTGGATCCCTATGCTTAACCGATGAATAAACTTGACATACATCGCAAGAATCCACATATTTCTTTACATTAACATAAATACCTGGCCACCACTAACACTCTCTAATTTTTTCATAAGTGGCAACAAAACCTTTATGCCCGGCCCATAAAGTATCATGCATGCTCTTCATGACTTGCATCTTAAGATTCTTAGTACCTAGTACTCTTTGTGGCATTTTGATCTTCCCCCTTGCATGTCTCCAAAGTAATCCATTTTTTAAGAAAAAGTTAAATGCTCTTTTTTTAATATTTCTAAATCTATTTGAAGACCATGAAGGTGATCTAACTAAACTACTAAGATACTTTCCAATCTCTAGCCACTCTCCTTCATATTCATCTGAATTAAATTTTTCATATACATAAACTTGGGAATCATAATTTATCGTATTAGTATCTACTTTGGCTTCATCATTCTCATCATACCTAGCTCTTGAGAGCATATCAGCAACAGAGTTAGATTTTCCTAAAATATGGATTAAAACTGGATTTATAAATTTAATATAAGAAATCCAACGAAGCATTGCAATATCTGGTGAAGAACAGTTTGTGATCATTCCAATTAGCGGTAAACAATCTGTCTCCACAATCACATTTGCTCCTATGAAATATTCTTTATCAGACTTTAGAGCTGTGACTAAACCCCAAAGTTCCCTTTTAATTTGAGGATAATTTCTTTGAGTATTATGTAAAATCTTAGCTCCAAATCTAATAGCATATCTTCTACCCTCTTCATCATCTTGACTTATGACCCAGCCAATTCCAATAGGACTAGTATCAACAGTCAAAATAATAGGCTTATTATTGGTATAATCTACTCGTTTAAGGATTGGAGCTTCTTGTAACAACTTCTTTAATCTACGCATTGCTTGAGTATGTTTTTCTGTCCATAAAAAATTTCTTTTCTTCCTTAATAAATCATAAAGACAGTCAGCTATATGTGCAAAATGTGGTATCCATATAACATAGAAGATACAAGCTCCTAAAAATCGATGAACTTCACTCACATTTTGACATATCTCCGAGATCTTACTAATGTTATCAATTTTATGAGGGTATGGCTTTCGTCCATAATAGCCACAAAGATGACCTACAATTAGGACCTCATTAACACCAAAAGTAGATTTTTCTATTCATAATGTTAAGCCAACTTGAATAAATCGTTGAAAGATCTTTTGGCAATCAAGGATATGAGCCTTTACAAATGTACGACAACCATCTTCATCCAGAGTGCTATCTTTCTCTTCTTCCAAGCAACCCTTAATGGGAATGTCATCGATAAAGGGCATAGTAATGTGAGGAATAAAATCGTGCAAAACCAAATTCATTGCACTCATCATGTGTGCTACTGAATTGGTCGCACCTTGAGGTAATGTACACATCCTAACTAATCCCAAAGGTGTTTTCATGGTAGTAATGTCTCTACTCTCTAATGCCAATTGAAATTGATCATACCCAGAGTAGAGATCACCCATTGAATATATAGAATTGCCTGAAAATGCTTCCGCAAATTCATCCACAATTGGACCTGTACCCACATTTCTAATAGTCACTTTATTAACTGGTTGAAGATCTTGGATAAATCGAAGTTTTCTACTCTTCTTGGGCACAGTAAACCAACGGTTTGAATAGGGAGCTGAAGAGGATTCTAAAATATGCATATGAATTTTTTCTTTAAGTAATCTAATCAGCTCTGGAAGATGAGCTCTAGGTACAGGAATAGGGCGCAAATTCCAAGGAATATGGGGAATAGTGAAAATTATCATCGGTGCAACTATCCGAGGATCTGCACATCCTATCTCTGAAGGATCAAGGGAAAATGCTCTTCCATTGTGCTTAATAATCTTCAGAAAATACTCTTTTTCTGCTGGAAGAAGGAAACCACTAGCATCTAATTTAATTTGATTTAAGGATTCTTTAGTAAATACATGGCCAATATTTGTTGGATTTCTGAGGATTGGCTCATGACTTACATTCTTTATAGGATCATTACTAAATTTTGGTAGTGGTTGAGCTACGGGTTTAACCTTCTTACTAACAGTTTTGTATTTGGTCTCCACTAAGGCATCATACTCATGATTAATACTAGAGGCATATTCCTGAATTAATGCATACACATCAAGTGAAGAGATAAGAATATGGGAATTAGACTTACTCTGATAACAAAGTTCTAATTCTTCTAATGTTGAAAAGCAATGTGTAGTTTCTATAATATATTCAATACTTTCATCCATTAATAGATCTCCTTTGTTTTTCAAATGTTTTTCGTATTTTTTTATAAGTTTTCTTGGAATTTGTTTAAAATGAAAAATATTTAACGTAGCAGATGGAAAATAAACAGTTATTTTATCTAAGTTCTGTACAAGATTTTGCGAGATTTCGAACCAAAGTCCACTGTCATCTCGCTCAACAGTGGCATTTACTCGAAATCCTGTTCAATGTGTCTTAAAGGAGTTTTTCTTAAAGACCTACGATTACGATGATGGTTTATACAAAGCGTCATGAATTGGACAGATTTAAGGCCATCACGAGAACGAATTCTTGCGAAAGCACTTCCATCGTCCAGAACTTTTGTCTCCATTCTTTGTTCACAAATGAATGGCTGTCCCAAAATAATTGGGTACGAGCAGTCATCATGAACGAAGAAATTATGTTCCTCTTTAACATCTCCAATAGTAATAGGAACATTTGCACAAGCTTCTAGTAAATAGCCAGAAGCATTGTTGGCTGCCTTCATTTTCCACCCATGGTCACGATCAATAGGCCATTTTCCCTCATTATAAATCTCCCTTGAGACTACATTGATTTCTGATCCTGAATCGATTAATGCTACTTGCGGTTTATTATTATTACCTATCTTAACCATAGTTTCAGTGGTACCCCTAGCCCAATGTTTCTGAGTGTAATGGCTATTTGGGTCATCATTTCCTTTTTCCAAATGTCCAATAACAGGACCCAAATAATTTTTACGATCAGAAGATTCTCTATACTCAGATTCATTTATTTGTACAACACTTACTTTTGGTTCATCCTGATCTTTTCTTTCCTCCATTTCAATATCTTCCGTTCTATACTCTATGGGTTCTCTTCTTCGTTTAATGATACTCATGAAATCTTCCTTTACATCAGTTCGAGAAAACGCTAACCATTCCTCTAAGGTCATGGTTACTTCTGCCTTCATGATTTTCTCATCCATAACCTTCCGAATGTCTATTTGTTTCTCAATTTGCGAGATCAATCGAAAAGTCGGAGGTTTCTTTTTCGGTTTTTCTTCCTTACTACCTTCTTCTCGTATGGGTTGCGATTCATTAGGTTTATCTTGACTTCTATCTTCTGTAGTTTTCTTTTCTAAATTTTCTCCTACTTTCTTTCCTTTACCCTTATTTTGAGGTTTCTTTTCTTGTTCCTGTTGTTTTGGTTCCTGACTAGGCTCCATCATAGGCGGTTCTTTAATTGTATCAGTCGTTTCACCCTCTTTTCTAGCCCTAGTTGTTCGTTTAGTCTGTCCTTCGTCATCACGTTTCCTCTTCTCATCTATATTAATTTCGTGGGCATAAACTGAGAACATGTCTACTGGCTCATTCCAACATGTTTTTGATCTAATATCCGAGCTCGTAGCATATAAGTTCTCAACAGATAACTTGCCTCTACTAGGAGTATCATAAACCTGCTCCCAGAAATCACAATTAGAGTCTTCACTATCCAGCCTACAAGCATATGTATTTTGGCTTGTGGAGGCTTCAAAGAAGGTTTTCATACCTCCTTTTCCATAGTTTGATGCCAAAGGCCTTTTTGTTACATAGTCACAGATCTTTCGATCTACTTATGTGACCCAATTCTTATCCTTGGCCTCTTTGAATAAGTTGCATGTCCAGTGTGGATGCTCCAAATCATCACACCAGAGACATCTACGTGCTTGGTTAAATGGTCTTCTAGGTGGCATCTGATTCCTAGGATTTTGTTCTAATTCTTTTGGTTTCTCCTGATCTCTCAATTTAAGCTCTTGCATACTCTTTATAGTAGCTATTTCAGTCGCCAAAGTCTCCACATGTTTGACAAGTGATTCTAATGATGTTTTTAACATTGTAATTTCTGAGTCATCTTTTCTAGGGTTATGAGAAGTGGGGTCATTATCTATCTTTCCTAGCACATCTCTTTCATATATTCTTGGAGTTTGCATCTGATTTCACCCCTGCCTTTGGGCTAGCCTATGGACAGCTGCTCGAACGTTATCCCAATTTCGAGTAAGCCCACTCGCAGTCGCTCCATCCTCAAGCATTGGTTCTAGCTCCCGTCTAAGAGATGGATCTAGCATGTTTAGAAAATTTCTTAATTTATCTGGTTCTAGAGCTGTTCGGTCTGCTTGAGGCATTTGGTTAAATTTGATATCAAACTCAGTTAATCCCTGAGTTATGTGTTGGTCTAACTTTGTTGTTCCTACCCATCGCATGAATGTGGATCTATTATTCTTACTGTAATCTTCATGCGAAAATTCAGTAAGAAGCCGAGTCTTGAAATCTGCCCAAGTCATGTTTGGTTGGACTACTCGCAATTGGATTCTCTCTCTAGTGAACCCATGAGCAATTCGTATAAATGTATCTTTTTTATTGTCTTCAGGTAACCCATATTGTTCTGTCAATTGTTCATAATATTTAAGATAAGCTGTTACATTTATTCCAGTAAATTCCCCCCTATCTGTTTCAATTGCATCTATGATCTTCCAAATTCGCTGCTCTTCAAAGTGGTCAGCCATAGTAGATAAGTCTAACTTTACAGATAAATATGAAATATAAGTATATAACTCTCGTAATAGCACGTCTATTTCTTGATCCTGATATGACACCGTGGTAAAAGAAACAGAAATAGAGAAAATATTCCTACTTCTTTGCCAACAAAACTAAAGAAAAGTTTCCTACTTCTTTGCAAAGAAAGAAATAAAGCAAGCTTTCCTACTATTTTGCAATAAAGAAACTTTTCTACTACTATGCAATAAAGAAAAATTTCCTACTACTTTAAAAATAGAAATAAAGAAAACTTTCCTACTATTTTGCAATAAAGAAACTTTTCTACTATTATGCAATAAAGAAAAATTTCCTACTGCATTAAAAATAGAAATAAAGAAAACTTTCCTACTATTTTGCAATAAAGAAACTTTCCTACTACTTTAGAAATAGAAATAAAGAAAAGTTTTCCTACTATTGTGCAATAGAATAATAATAAAAAAAAATACCTGATCAACCAGCTTGATGAAGAGGTTCGTTGTGAATGTGCTCAGTGCAAAATCTTTTCATGCATGTGCAATCGTCACTTTCATGAAAGTTGATGGATAAAGGTCACATGACGAGGAACAATCAGCTGCAGCTACAAAGGATGTCGACACTTCTCCTTCAATCGCCAAATTGCCTATATATGCATATGCAAAACAGAAAGTAAATATACCTTTATACCTACGGTGTCGTGCCGAACCTTCACGTCAGGTTCACCAAATTGTCGGGAAGTTGCGGACATAAGGCTGGTGGATCAGTCAGCCACTAAATCCCTCGGCACACGCAGGGTGTATGAGACAATCGTAGGTGTTTTAGGTATATTTTTCTTTCGTCTAAGGTATCAGAAATTCTATATTACTCTTAAATCTATGAAATATGGAGTAGATAATTGAAACACTTTAAACGTTTAAGAACCGTAAGGCTGGACTGCTCTATATCTATCAATATCCTCTTGAGGTATAGGTACTATCAAAGTTTCCTCAGTTAATGTTTCTTTTATAATTCCGTCTTCTTGGATTTCTAATTGATTAGGTTGTGTATGCCTAATTAAGGGTGGTTGAAATGAATCTATGTTATCTTAAGGATCATTAGATGCGAATGAAAATAAGGCTATAAATCTATTCAGACAATAACATGAGAAATTGAAATTAACAATCTCAGATAACATTGACAAGAATGATAATGCAAATTAGAATTGAATTAATGCTAATGACAATAATGGATGATTACAATGCTATAAAGCAATGATATAATTTCTCTAAAAGATTGTTAAGTGAATCCTATACAAAAGCTTAATGACGGATAATTTTTATGGATTTAAATCAAATTGTCGGATCTTTGGATTGTTTGAATTCTTTTCTTCTGTCACGATGCTCTTTGATACTTTTGCTTTGATTGTCTGCAAAAAAATAAACATTAGAAAAACAACATAAGTATGCTTTTAGTAAATATGAAACATTCATTTAATAATTTATCTTTTAATACTTAACATATTTTTAATCCTATGCTAACACATGCATATCTCACTCATGCATATTCAGAAACATACACTCAATCATACATGCACACATCTTAGTTCTCATGCATACACATGCACACCATATGCACATGCACATATGCACATTCATACATTCATTCTAACATGCATAAAATCATGCATACATGCATACTAACTAACATGCATAGACACGCATTTATGAACATGCACTTACTTCTAATATGCATGCACTCATTACACATGCACACATGCTAACTCTATATCAATCATGTACATGCATACATTAAGTTCATATGCATAAATTAACTTCCTAACTTACATGCACATGCATTTGTCCATCACATGCATATGCATCCATGCTCTCTCTCTCTTTCTTTCTCATTCTAACTCTTTCCCTCACTCTAACTGCCACGCTTTCTCTCCAGTCAAAGAACTTTGTTCGCCCCAAAAAGTAGAAGTTTGGAGGTATGCCACTCACATGTCTGCCAGTACCTTGTCACTCACTCTAAGCTCAATAATATCACCAAGCACAAGTTCTTTGGCAGGTATGTCTAGAATGAACACCCCATCCAGCAACACTTTTGCGCGCTCAGATTGCATTTCTTTAAGAGCCTCTAAGGCTCTTTCTACATTACTTTCTTGACAAAGAACTACAATAGCGTTAAGTATGAGTATCGTGAGAATGACTAGTGGTTCCACGTATGCAAAATATTTGACCTCCCTCCCCATGACCATTGAAGTAGGCTAATGCAAATGATATCACAACTACAACAAACAAAATCTTTACAAGAATGTCATCAAACTGATCTAAAACAAGATTCCATAAAGGATGATCAGGCTACTCCAACTTTAATCAGCCTCTTCCTAAGTTCTCCTTGTATTTTGATCGATCAAACAGTCTGAATAGGCACAAAATCTCTGAATCTTTCTTCAGCGTAGATCATCGTCAATCTTCTCAGAGTCGTCAGCGTAGATAAGCGTCACACTGATAACTTCTCTCTAACATTGTAACGTTATCAACCGTCGACATCCATGCCCGTAATATTTACATTTGACTGGTGGTCAATATGCAAATCAACTGGAACAAAAAAGCACAACATTATCTTGCATCCTCCCTTCTCTTGCTATTCTTTGTCCAGCTCTTAATCCTTCACTCTTCCATCCTCACGTTTTCATTCGCCATTTCTGTCCTGCAAAGTCTATCGCTGCTTCTCTTTTTTTTTAAGAGCTCAGCACGGACGAGCCTTCGTTCTTAAGAAGCATACCACTGTACACCATAGAGCCGTACAGATCTCGACCATTACTGAAAGAAAACTAGATTGGAGATGAAATTCATGGCGAGTAAGATACACATCTCTACCCAATAGAGGAGCGGCTTTGGCATCAATGTAGGGGTAACAACACGGATGCAGGAACTCCGTAGCTCTGACGAACTTTTTCTTGAATGACAGGAATAGAGCAGACGATCAAAATATAAGCCTCGCTTTGGCTAAAATCATGGGATGAAACCTAAGACGGCCACCGTAACTTTAATCAAAACCTGCCACAATTCTTGAAAGCAAGTAACACGAGAACGCGGTATGAACAACAAATGAGCTCGCCCTCATCTGTAGTCCAATTAGCTTTCTCTCTCTTATTCTAAGTATACTTCTCTCTCACGTCTAAGGCAGTCTACAAGAGTGACACACCATGTGCTCAATAGCTGACGGAAGAGAAAAGCAAGAAAAAAGGAATAGAAAATAATACCTGCAAAAAAATAAACATTAGAGAAAACTAGAGCACATCACACATATATATACATACACAAGTCATTTGTAAACCATTCCTTTGATTTTACTTTATTTCATCATCCACACTTTTTCCCATTAACATTCACCACACTTTAAATTAGCTTTATTCACACAACACACTTCCTCCTCTCTTTTGATCTACACTAATTCTCACCATTCTTTCTCTTAACCAACTTTTTCACTTTAAGTGCATCTTCCTTTCAGACCACTCCTTAATTCACTTTAATTCCACATTACTCACATACCATTCTTTTTTCTAGCATCCATATAGACCACTAGTTATTTAACCATTTATTTTATCATTTTAATTTAATTATCCTATATTTCTTATTGAAATAAATCATTTCCTTTAAGCTTAGTTTAAGGGTTTAATTAATTAGAACCTTAATATTTAAATGCACACATATGAGTAAATTAGTTCAATAAATCATATTTTAATTTTTAATACATAAATACTCTTTTTAAACATTAATTTAATTAAATACCTATTATTTTAACCCTTAAAATTCATTAAAAACCCTGAAAAATCTTCTTGAAACCCTTTGGAAATCCCTGATAATCCATTAAAAACGTGGCTTTAACCCTATTTTAACCAGGAATTAATGCTACTAACTTAAATACATATGATTAAATGTAAACCTAGGGTTTTAAACCCATGATTCAATACTTCTATGGCCTAAACACACATTATTTAAACAGTTTAGGGTAAACCATAGTATGAACTTTTGTTTTCTTCATCCATTTGATCCTGCAAATACTTTACAAAAGATTAGTTCCAAGCAAAACTTTAAATAATAAGGAATTAGAATTAACCAATAATCATTTTTTATTTTTCCTGATCCCCAACGAAAATGTTGGAAACTTTCTGACAACGCGCACGGCAGACAGAGGAGGTCTATCGGAAAAGGATTCTGAAAGTTGGATAAACTAAACAACAACAAGAACGATTGTGAGGATTCTGATGGTGAAGACTGGAGGCACACGACAGAACTAAACGGATATTCTGCATTCAAGTCCATCATGCTGAAGACTGAGCTAAAGGGGATATACGGCATTCGAGTCCGTCAAAATAGTGCTGAAGTTTTTGAGGAGCAGTGATCAGAAGGAAGAGCAATACTTATGTTAGGATGACTCACAAGTCACGGGAAGTATTGTAGAAAGAGGAAAAATTGCTTTGTTCTCTTTTGGTGATGCTAATCAATGGCTGAATCTATTTTGGACAATCTACAACGTATGTGCAATTCCAGACGGTGAAAGAGATCAAAAACTGTTTTGTGATCGGAGGAATCCGATGCAGAACTAAAGTGGCGATGAAGAGCTAGCTTTGATCTCATAACTGATCATCGGAGAGAGCGAGTGCTGAAGAAAGGAATGACTATAGGGAAATCAATCGAAGCAGTCAACAGAACATATTAAGTATTGTGAGTGATTTTAAGAGTGTCAATTCTGTTTTGATGAAAAGAAAAGCCTCCAATGATTTCTGTGTAAATAGATTTTCCTTTATAACTCTGCATATCAACCTCTCTGGTATTGGTTTATTCCTGCATACTGTGTGAGTAATTTTATGATTTGTTTCTAATGAACAACAACGCTAAACGAATCATCTAAACTTCTAGCTACAAAGCGCATGATAATGATGGCTTGATGATAACATAATTCTAAAACGGAGGAACATGATCAATGGAGCGCCATGTCTAAACTCAAGATGGGTGCGACAATAGTATTTGTTTAACAATTCGTGCTGTCTTATGCTAGTATAATTGATTGAATTAATGTGTCGAATAATGAAATTGCGATTACTTTTGAAGGGATAGTATTAAACTCCGCAAGTAAAGAATAGAACAGTAGTCACTTTCTCACAAGTTTTATGGTCAAAACAGGCTGTATTTTTTGTTTTTCGATGTTAATATTTACCTAATCAAGCTAAGTTGTGTATCAGAGTGAAGGAAACATAAGTATTTACAGGTTATTCGCATATAAGAATTATATTTGTCATAGAATGTCGTTTCATCTACTTCATGCCATTCGAGTATCAATGCGTAAGCACTTCTCTTTTCAGTAAACAAAAACAAAGAAGTTTGGGAAAAGCTTTGCGCTAAGTTAATTGTGATTTACAATCTGTCATTGAATTAACCCATTTGTTTGACTCTCCTTCTCATATGAAACCGTGATGACCAATTCAAACCTAGGATCTCAACAGTGCCAAACCTATGACTTACGTATTTGTATGAGGAATAAAATTCTTATCTTTGTGTAAAAATCTTGTCTTTGTGTATGAACGAATTCCTATGCGCACGTTTTCTAGAAAATGATGTCTTAGACATGAAGTATGGATTTTGGTTGCGGATGCTATAGTCAACATCAGCTTACCTTCTTAACTTACCGATCAGAGTGACACACTTCCTAATGAAATAAAGGAGTAACTTGATAGAACAAAATTGACATCATTATTCCTGGAATTTGACAAGATTGAATTCATGAGTTTTAATTGAGAATCAATCACTTGACTTGAATCTTCTTTTGGGGTGTCACTGTACTTGAGTTGAGCTCTCTCCAAGCACCCGGTGTGTGCCGTAATTCCAGCGGTTGGCTTGATCCACCGACCGTGACATTCGCGCCAACATTGGTGAACCCGACGTGAACAAACGGCCTTGCAGCTCAGGTATAAAATTTAAATTTTTCGTGCATGTGCATACATGATACCGACAGCTTGGATTGCAGAAGCTTCTTCATCCGTGGGAGCAGTGGCTTTGTCCTTGACTCCTTGCACTCTTCTAGGTGTTGAGGGCTGTTCCCTAGGGAACTGAGCGCCTCCACAAAGAGTGGCAAGTAGCTATCCTCATCTCGCCACCCCTTTTCATCGACATTAGAAGCAAGAACGTTTGCACAATCATCCATTAGCAACTGATGTATTAGATTTTGATTCTATAAAAAATTGTATAAACGTATACACAAGTCACTCTTTAAGCCTCTTCTTCGATTCAGATTCCAGGTATTTATATTTGGATTCTTTTTGCTTGCACATCATTAAATGAAAATGACATCTAATGTAGAGAATCTTCTGCATGATATGGAAGCACGATTAATTTCATCTATAGATTTAAAGCTTAATTCCAAGTTTGAGTCCTTAAACTCGTTTCTTTCAATCTTAACTACAGTAGTATCTGATTTTAATGCAAATCTTAAGTCAATAGATACTCAATTTGATCACGAGTTTAGGAATTTAGAAGGAATTCTTCATTATGAACTCTCAAATTTGAATGAAAATATGGAAACAATAGCAAATCATGTAAAAGAAATTTCATCATTCAAAACGATTGGTCATGAAATTGCAAGTTTAAAGGAGAACATTGAAAGGTTAAACAATCAAATACACGAAAGTGCTACATGTGAATGCAAAGATAGATATCAAGTACGAGTTCAAAGTAGATCTATGTATTCTATTGACCAAAATCCTTTACCCGATCATAGAAAAGTTGATCCTAAGGCTTTATATCAAAGACCGAAGAGAACTGTAAGATGCTTCTGGTGTGACCAACTAGGTCATACTTATGGGAATTGTATGGCCTATGACAAAGCATGTAGCCAACAATTGGTATTAGAAAGTGAACAGAAAATATGTGATTATCAAACGCATCTACCATTGAGATTAAACTTAGGTAGAGGAGGAATGATAGACTATTTTGACCAAGAAAAATTTAGTCCTAAAACCAAACTTCAAAAACAATGGAAACCTAAGAGTCATAAGGAGAAAAGCAATGTATGTCAATTACATTCTATGAACACCAAGATTGTGCCTAAATGTGAATGTTTGGACAATGATCAAAACCTTATTAAACCTAAATCTATGAATAACATTGATCTTCAAATTAAATCTAAGGATCAAGAGACATTGAAAAAGTTTAAGAAAGAAGAAAATGTAAAGATAAAAGATGATGAAAATGAACAATTAATTGATGAAAATATAGATATACAGGCGGTTAAAATAGAACCTAAATTCATAGAAATTGACAATAAATGTGATCAAAATAAAAATGATGAAAGAATAGTACAAACATCTGAAGACGAAAATCTTCAACTTCAATCAGAACATGACAAGAATATGGGAAAATGGGTACAAGAAGCCATATGGAAGATTGAAAATAATATCAAAAACTCATCTAAAGGTAAGAAAAAGGAGAAGAATTTAAGTGAATAGTTTTATTGTGATGGAATTGTTTATTGAAGATAACATTTCAAATTTTGATTTTTGCTTGCTGCATATATGCTGTTTTCCTAAAAATTGAGAAACATATACCTAAATTGTTTAGTTTTAATGTTTGAAAAGCTAATTACAAACTTATGATTAAGTTTACATTACGATTTGTTTAATCAAAAGAATTCTAAAATATGAAAACACAAAGTTTGTTTCAAATTAAACAAAAACATGTTTGTAATTATGCTTGCAAATGATTTTGATCAATATGCTTGTCATTTCCTAAAGTTATGATAAATTTATGATTTTTTTTCTTTCACAAATAAGAAGAAATCTATTATGAAGAACAATTATGAAGAATATTATTATGATGAATATTTTGCACAAAATGATCTTTGTTTACAACAATTATGATGATATACTTTTAAAAGAAAGAAATATATATGATATAAATATGATCATGATAAATATGAAGAACATGAGAAAAATGTTACAATATGAGGATGATTTTATTGATATACCATATGATGAGTAAGAGGAACTTTTATAATCCACATATGAATTTTTCATTGATATAAAAAAAAATGATGCTCATTTATAAAGATACAAGTTAAAAAAACTTTGAACATTTTGATTTTTCCTAAATTTTATGAACTTTGTTTCATAGGTTGAAAAACCTATTTAAAAAAATTAAGAATGCATTATTTATGATAATTATAACCACTATGAATTTCTTATGATGAAATTTGTGACATGATGAAGATGAATCTGATAGAATATATGAATTTATATTTGCAAGATAAATGATAATGAAGATTACTTGTTTTGTAGCTTCTATTTTATAAGTGATTACAGGTTCTGAAGATGCATTGATCAAAGAAATTGAAGATGTTATGCCAAAAGTTCTGATAAATTTAAAGAGAGCAGATTGAAGATGAAGCAGATTGAAGATAAAATTGATTTTAGGTCGTATTTTTCTGTCTTGAAATTTTGTTTTACGTATATTATTTGCATTCATATAAAACTAATTGATAAAATCTAGAATGAAGAATATTAATTTATAAAGGACTCTATTTAACCATATTAGGAAAATAGACATAATTTATATTTCTACATTTATAGATTAAGTGAGATTTGTTAAAAATAGAAGGATTTGTAGTTCATTTAGATAACGAAAGTAGTTGTATATGTGTAGGAGCATATTGTTGCATGATTCATGTCTGTGAAAACCTAGATCTTTCTTCTTCATGCAGCTAGATCCTTAGCTCGGATTAAGGGGTTAAGCCTTTCCCCTTTAAAACAAAAAAGTAGCAAAACAAAAAAAATATTGACATGGAAGTTATACCTTCTTCCACCCCAAAAAGGTATTTACAATTCTTATCGATATGAAGTTTACATCATATTTATATGAAGAAACTAGTTGAGAAAAAACACATCTAGTGATTAAAATTGGGCATACAAGGTGGCTGTCTATCCAAGTAGATTTAGTAGATTTCTTTGGCATGCTTGATTGATCATATGTGAATGCATATATATGACGAAACCTGCATTTGAATGAATGAAAATGAATTCTGTTTTATACTAATCTTTACATAGTTTATAAATGGATAAAATGTAAACTAATGTTTGTTGACTGAAAAGGTTAATAGTTTACCTTTATACTTTAATATGTTTTCATTGCCAGATGTAATTGAAATAAACTTCATGTGCATGTTGAAAAGATTTAAAATTTGATAAGATTAAATATATTTAAAAAAGAATTGATGCTGTTCTATGATTTAATTTTAGGATAATCATTGAAAATGATGCTTCCCTTAATCTGCAAGTTGGCCCATCGGGACGATGTGTAGGTTTGGTGGCGGTGGATGTCGGGAACATTTGCATCTTCCAATTGATGACCCGAAAAATTAAAATATTTATTGGTGAATTCTAAACCTCTTTTATATCACTGTTGATCAGTTGTGTTAATTGGATTAACTATTTTGAAAGTGTTTTCAGGTATGAAGGATGAAGCAGGACATATGTTCATGTTAGGGTTTATCCTAATTACTCATTTAATGAGAATTTCCTATTTTTACATTCAAGAATTATGGGTATTTATCCCCAGGGTTTCATAAGTTCAAAGATTGTATGTTGCTAATGGTTAAGCCAAAGGGTTTAGATGATTTATAATGAGTTAATGGTAGGGTTTCAGAAGGATTTTAATGGTCTAACCCAGAGGGTTTTATGGGTTTCCAATAGGTTTTCTAAGATTTAATATATTTAAAGGGTTAACATAGATGTTATTCAAAAACATTAATATCTAAATTACATATTTAAGTATTAAACATTAAACTATGTCATAAAAAATTACTTTAATTAAATATGTGTATTTAAATACTAAGGTTCTAATTAATTAAACCCTTAAACTAAGCTTAAATTAATTGGTTTATTTAAATAAGAAATGTAGGCTAATTAGATTAAAATGATTAAATAAATGGATAAATAACTAGTGGACTATATGAGTGCTAGGGAAAAGAATGCCTTATATAAGTTGTGTAACTAAAGAGATTTAACGAGTGGTCTCAATAGAAGATGCACTTAAAGAGAAAAAAGTTGGTTAAGAGAAAGAGTGGAGAGAATTAGTGAAGATGAAAAGAAAGGAGTAGAAATTAAGTGTAATTAAAGTAGAAAAGTTAAACTGGAAAGTGTGGTGGAAGTAAGGAGATTAAAGTGTGGTTGTAGATTAAAAGTTAAAACTAAAAAGAGTGGTTTAGAAATGACTTGTGTATGTATTTAAATGAGTGTTGAGCTCAACTTTCTCATAATGTTTCTTTGCAGAACTACGCGCGGCAGCACGCAGAGAGAGAGAGAGAGAGAGCGAGACAGAGAGAGAGAGAGAGAAAGGCGCAGAGGGAAAGAGATAGAGATCGGGGCGGAAGGACGACGGGAGGAGAGATGGCAAGCACGAATTCATAGTGAAAGGAGAGGATCTTTTCTTCTTCCGTTTTTACGTTTTGCCAGCTTAAAAGTCGCTTCTAATCAGTCCAGAGGGCAGTTTTGACACGTTTAGAGGGAGGAGATACAAAGTAGGAGTGAACGCGCACGGCAGACAGAGGAGGTCTATCGGAAAAGGATTATGAAAGTTGGATAACCTAAACAACAACAAGAACGATTGTGAGGATTCTGATGGTGAAGACTGGAGGCACACGACAGAACTAAACGGATATTCTGCATTCAAGTCCATCATGCTGAAGACTGAGCTAAAGGGGATATACGGCATTCGAGTTCGTCAAAATAGCGCTGAAGTTTTTGAGGAGCAATGATCAGAAGGAAGAGCAATACTTATGTTAGGATGACTCACAAGTCACGGGAAGTATTGTAGAAAGAGGAAAAATTGCTTTGTTCTCTTTTGGTGATGCTAATCAATGGCTGAATCTCTTTTGGACAATCTACAACGTATGTGCAATTCCAGACGGTGAAACAGATCAAAAACTGTTTTGTGATCGGAGGAATCCGATGCAGAACTAAAGTGGCGATGAAGAGCTAGCTTTGATCTCATAAGTGATCATCGGAGAGAGCGAGTGCTGAAGAAAGGAATGACTATAGGGAAATCAATCGAAGCAGTCAACAGAACATATTAAGTATTGTGAGTGATTTTAAGAGTGTCAATTCGGTTTTGATGAAAAGAAAAGCCTCTAATGATTTCTGTGTAAATAGATTTTCCTTTATAACTCTGCATATCAACGTCTCTGGTATTGGTTTATTCCTGCATACTGTGTGAGTAATTTTATGATTTGTTTCTACTGAACAACAACGCTAAACGGATCATCTAAACTTCTAGCTACGAAGCGCATGATAATGATGGCTTGATGATAACATAATTCTAAAACGGAGGAACGTGATCAATGGAGCACCATGTCTAAACTCAAGATGGGTGCCACAATAGTATTTGTTTAACAAGTTGTATTGTCTTATGCTAGTATAATTGATTGAATTAATGTGTCGAATAATGAAATTGCGATTACTTTTGAAGGGATAGTATTAAACTCCGCAAGTAAAGAATAGAACAGTAATCACTTTCTCACAAGTTTTATGGTCAAAACAGGCTATATTTTTTGTTTTTCAATGTTAATATTTACCTAATCAAGCAAAGTTGCGTATCAGAGTGAAGGAAACATAAGTATTTATAGGTTATTCGCATATAAGAATTATATTTGTCAGAGAATGTCGTTTCATCTACTTCATGCCATTGGAGTATCAATGCGTAAGCACTTCTCTTTTCAATAAACAAAAACAAAGAAGTTTGGGAAAAGCTTTGCGCTAAGTTAATTGTGATTTACAATCTGTCATTGAATTAACCCATTTGTTTGACTCTCCTTCTCATATGAAACCGTGATGACTAATTCAAACCTAGGATCTCAACAGTGCCAAACTTTGTTATTTATTTGTATGCCCTTCATTCTTATTGAAGTATTCTATTTCATGAAAAGGTGGAGTAATTGATCATTAACGACTATGACTTACGTATTTGTATGAGGAATAAAATTCTTATCTTTGTGTAAAAATCTTGTCTTTGTGTATGAACGAATTCCTATGCGCACTTTTTCTAGAAAATGATGTATTAGACATGAAGTATGGATTTTGGTTGCGGATGCTATAGTAAACATCAGCTTACCTTCTTAACTTACCGATCAGAGTGACACACTTCCTAATGAAATAAAGGAGTAACTTGATAGAACGAAATTGACATCATTAATCCTGGAATTTGACCAAGATTGAATTCATGAGTTTTAATTGAGAATCAATCACTTGACTTGAATCTTCTTTTGGGGTGTCACTGTACTTGAGTTGAGCTCTCTCCAAGCACCCGGTGTGTGCCGTAATTCCAGCGGTTGGCTTGATCCACCAACCGTGACATTCGCGCCGACATTGGTGAACCCGACGTGAACAAACGGCCTTGCAGCTCAGGTATAAAATTTAAATTTTTCGTGCATGTGCATACATGATATCGACAGGTTGGATTGCAGAAGCTTCTTCATCCCTCGGAGCAGTGGCTTTGTCTTTGACTCCTTGCACTCTTCTAGGTGTTGAGGGCTGTTCCCTAGGGAACTGAGCGCCTCCACGAAGAGTGGCAAGTAGCTATCCTCATCTCGCCACGCCTTTTCATCGTCATTAGAAGCAAGAACGTTTGCACAATCATCCATTAGCAACTGATGTATTAGATTTTGATTCTATTAAAAATTGTATAAACTTATACACAAGTCACTCTTTAAGCCTCTTCTTCGATTCAAATTTGAGGTATTTATGTTTGGATTCTTTTTGCTTGCACATAATTAAATGAAAATGACATCTAATGTAGAGAATCTTCTGCATGATATGGAAGCACAATTAATTTCATCTATAGATTTAAAGCTTAATTCCAAGTTTGAGTCCTTAAACTCGTTTCTTTCAATCTTAACTACAGTAGTATCTGATTTTAATGCAAATCTTAAGTCAATAGATACTTAATTTGATCACGAGTTTAGGAATTTAGAAGGAATTCTTTATTATGAACTCTCAAATTTGAATGAAAATATGGAAACAATAGCAAATCATGTAAAAGAAATTTCATCATTCAAAACGATTGGTCATGAAATTGCAAGTTTAAAGGAGAACATTGAAAGGTTAAACAATCAAATACACGAGAGTGCTACATGAAATTGCAAGTTTAAAGGAGAACATTGAAAGGTTAAACAATCAAATACACGAAATTGCAAAGATAGATATCAAGTACGAGTTCAAAGTAGATCTATGTATTCTATTGACCAAAATCCTTTACCCGATCATAGAAAAGTTGATCCTAAGGCTTTATATCAAAGACCGAAGAGAACTGTAAGATGCTTCTGGTGTGACCAACTAGGTCATACTTATGGGAATTGTATGGCCTATGAGAAAGCATGTAGCCAACAATTGGTATTAAAAAGTGAACAGAAAATATGTGATTATCAAACGCATCTACCATTGAGATTAAACTTAGGTAGAGGAGGAATGATAGACTATTTTGACCAAGAAAAATTTAGTCCTAAAACCAAACTTCAAAAACAATGGAAACCTAAGAGTCATAAGGAGAAAAGCAATGTATGTCAATTACATTCTATGAACACCAAGATTGTGCCTGAATGTGAATGTTTGGACAATGATCAAAACCTTATTAAACCTAAATCTATGAATAACATTGATCTTCAAATTAAATCTAAGGATCAAGATACATTGAAAAAGTTTAAGAAAGAAGAAGATGTAAAGATAATAGATGATGAAAATGAACAATCAATTGATGGAAATATAGATATACAGGCGGTTAAAACAAAACCTAAAGTCATAGAAATTGACAATAAATGTGATCAAAATAAAAATGATGAAAGAATAGTACAAACATCTGAAGACGAATCTTCAACTTCAATCATAACATGACAAGAATATGGGAAAATGGGTACAAGAAGTCATATGGAAGATTGAAAATAATATCAAAAACTCATCTAAAGGTAAGAAAAAGGAGAAAAATTTAAGTGAATAGTTTTATTGTGATGGAATTGTTTATTGAAGATAAAACATTTCAAATTTTGATTTTTGCTTACTGCATATATGCTGTTTTCCTAAAAATTGAGAAACATATACCTAAATTGTTTAGTTTTAATGTTTGAAAAGCTAATTACAAACTTATGATTAAGTTTACATTACGATTTGTTTAATCAAAAGAATTCTAAAATATGAAAACACAAAGTTTGTTTCAAATTAAACAAAAACATGTTTGTAATTATGCTTGCAAATGATTTTGATCAATATGCTTGTCATTTCCTAAAGTTATGATAAATTTATGATTTTTTTTCTTTCACAAATAAGAAGAAATCTATTATGAAGAACAATTATGAAGAATATTATTATGATGAATATTTTGCACAAAATGATCTTTGTTTACAACAATTATGATGATATACTTTTAAAAGAAAGAAATATATATGATATAAATATGATCATGATAAATATGAAGAACATGAAAAAAATGTTACAATATGAGGATGATTTTATTGATATACCATATGATGAGTAAGAGGAACTTTTATAATCCACATATGAATTTTTCATTGATATAAAAAAAAATGATGCTCATTTATAAAGATACAAGTTAAAAAAACTTTGAACATTTTGATTTTTCCTAAATTTTATGAACTTTGTTTCATAGGTTGAAAAACCTATTGAAAAAAATTAAGAATGCATTATTTATGATAATTATAACCACTATGAATTTCTTACGATGAAATTTGTGACATGATGAAGATGAATCTGATAGAATATATGAATTTATATTTGCAAGATAAATGATAATGAAGATTAATTGTTTTGTAGCTTCTATTTTATAAGTGATTATAGGTTCTGAAGATGCATTCATCAAAGAAATTGAAGATGTTATGCCAAAAGTTCTGATAAATTTAAAGAGAGCAGATTGAAGATGAAGCAGATTGAAGATAAAATTGATTTTAGGTCGTATTTTTCTTTGTCTTAAAATTTTGTTTTACGTATATTATTTGCATTCATATAAAACTAATTGATAAAATCTAGAATGAAGAATATTAATTTATAAAGGACTCTATTTAACCATATTAGGAAAATAGACATAATTTATATTTCTACATTTATAGATTAAGTGAGATTTGTTAAAAATAGAAGGATTTGTAGTTCATTTAGATAACAAAAGTAGTTGTATATGTGTAGGAGCATATTGTTGCATGATTCATGTCTGTGAAAACCTAGATCTTTCTTCTTCATGCAGCTAGATCCTTAGCTCGGATTAAGGGGTTAAGCCTTTCCCCTTTAAAACAAAAAAGTAGCGAAAAGAAAAAATATTGACATGGAAGTTATACCTTCTTCCACCCCAAAAAGGTATTTACATTTATTATCGATATGAAGTTTACATCATATTTATATGAAGAAACTAGTTGAGAAAAAACACATCTAGTGATTAAAATTGGGCATACAAGGCGGCTGTCTGTCCAAGTAGATTTAGTAGATTTCTTTGGCATGCTTGATTGCTCATATGTGAATGCATATATATGATGAAACCTGCATTTGAATGAATGAAAATGAATTCTGTTTTATACTAATCTTTACATAGTTTATAAATGGATAAAATGTAAATTAATGTTTGTTGACTGAAAAGGTTAATAGTTTACCTTTATACTTTAATATGTTTTCATTGCCAGATGTAATTGAAATAAACTTCATGTGCATGTTGAAAAGATTTAAAATTTGATAAGATTAAATATATTTAAAAAAGAATTGATGTTGTTCTATGATTTAATTTCAGGATAATCATTGAAAATGCTGCTTCCCTTAATCTGCAAGTTGGCCCATCGGGACGATGTGCAGGTTTGGTGGTGGTGGATGTCGGGAAGATTTGCATCTTCCAATTGATGACCCGAAAAATTAAAATATTTATTGGTGAATTCTAAACCTCTTTTATATCACTGTTGATCAGTTGTGTTAATTGGATTAACTATTTTGAAAGTGTTTTCAGGTATGAAGGATGAAGCAGGACATATGTTCATGTTAGGGTTTATCCTAATTACTCATTTAATGAGAATTTCCTATTTTTACATTCAAGAATTATGGGTATTTATCCCCAGGGTTTCATAAGTTCAAAGATTGTATGTTGCTAATGGTTAAGCCAGGGTTTAGATGATTTATAATGAGTTAATGGTAGGGTTTCAAAAGGATTTTAATGGTCTAACCCAGGGGGTTTTATGGGTTTCCAATAGGTTTTCTAGGATTTAATATATTTAAAGGGTTAACATAGATGTTATTCAAAAACATTAATATCTAAATTACATATTTATGTATTAAACATTAAACTATGTCATTAAAAATTACTTTAATTAAATATGTGTATTTAAATACTAAGGTTCTAATTAATTAAACCCTTAAACTAAGCTTAAATTAATTGGTTTATTTAAATAAGAAATGTAGGCTAATTAGATTAAAATGATTAATTAAATGGATAAATAACTAGTGGACTATATGAGTGCTAGGGAAAAGAATGGCTTATATAAGTTGTGTAACTAAAGAGATTTAAGGAGTGGTCTCAATAGAAGATGCACTTAAAGAGAAAAAAGTTGGTTAAGAGAAAGAGTGGAGAGAATTAGTGAAGATGAAAAGAAAGGAGTAGAAATTAAGTGTAATTAAAGTAGAAAAGTTAAACTGGAAAGTGTGGTGGAAGTAAGGAGATTAAAGTGTGGTTGTAGATTAAAAGTTAAAACTAATAAGAGTGGTTTAGAAATGACTTGTGTATGTATTTAAATGAGTGTTGAGCTCAAGTTTCTCATAATGTTTCTTTGCAGAACTACGCGCGGCAGCACGGAGAGAGAGAGAGAGAGAGAGAGAGAGAGAGAGAGAGAGAGAGAGAGAGAGAGAGAGAGAGAGAGAGAGAGAGAGAGAGAGAGAGAGAGAGAGAGAAATGCGCAGAGGGAAAGAGATAGAGATCGGGGCGGAAGGACGACGGGAGGAGAGATGGCAAGCATGAATTCATAGTGAAAGGAGAGGATCTTTTCTTCTTCCGTTTTTACGTTTCGCCAGCTTAAAAGTCGCTTCTAATCAGTCCAGAGGGCAATTCTGACACGTTTAGAGGGATGAGATACAAAGCAGGAGTGAACACGCACGGCAGACAGAGGAGGTCTATCGGAAAAGGATTCTGAAAGTTGGATAAACTAAACAACAACAAGAACGATTGTGAGGATTCTGATGGTGAAGACTGGAGGCACATGACAAAACTAAACGGATATTTTGCATTCAAGTCCATCATGCTGAAGACTGAGCTAAAGGGGATATACGGCATTCGAGTCCGTCAAAATAGCGTTGAAGTTTTTGAGGAGCAGTGATCAGAAGGAAGAGCAATACTTATGTTAGGATGACTCACAAGTCACGGGAAGTATTGTAGAAAGAGGAAAAATTGCTTTGTTCTTATTTGGTGCTACTAATCAATGGCTGAATCTCTTGTGGACAATCTACAACGTATGTGCAATTCCAGACGGTGAAACAGATCAAAAACTGTTTTGTGATCGGAGGAATCCGATGCAGAACTAAAGTGGCGATGAAGAGCTAGCTTTGATCTCATAACTGATCATCAGAGAGAGCGAGTGCTGAAGAAAGGAATGACTATAGCGAAATCAATCGCAGCAGTCAACAGAACATATTAAGTATTGTGAGTGATTTTAAGAGTGTCAATTCGGTTTTGATGAAAAGAAAAGCCTCCAATGATTTCTGTGTAAATAGATTTTCCTTTATAACTCTGCATATCAATGTCTCTGCTATTGGTTTATTCCTACATACTGTGTGAGTAATTTTATGATTTGTTTCTACTGAACAACAACGCTAAACGGATCATCTAAACTTCTAGCTACGAAGCGCATGATAATGATGGCTTGATGATAACATAATTCTAAAACGGAGGAACGTGATCAATGGAGCGCCATGTCTAAACTCAAGATGGGTGCGAGAATAGTATTTGTTTAACAATTCGTGCTGTCTTATGCTAGTATAATTGATTGACTTAATGTGTTGAATAATGAAATTGCGATTACTTTTGAAGGGATAGTATTAAACTCCACAAGTAAAGAATAGAACAGTAATCACTTTCTCACAAGTTTTATGGTCAAAACAGGCTGTATTTTTTGTTTTTCGATGTTAATATTTACCTAATCAAGCAAAGTTGTGTATCAGAGTGAAGGAAACATAAGTATTTACAGGTTATTCGCATATAAGAGTTATGTTTGTCAGAGAATGTCGTTTCATCTACTTCATGCCATTCGAGTATCAATGCGTAAGCACTTCTCTTTTCAATAAACAAAAACAAAGAAGTTTGGGAAAAGCTTTGCGCTAAGTTAATTGTGATTTACAATCTGTCATTGAATTAACCCATTTGTTTGACTCTCCTTCTCATATGAAACCGTGATGACCAATTCAAACCTAGGATCTCAACAGTGCCAAACTTTGTTATTTATTTGTATGCCCTTCATTCTTATTGAAGTATTCTATTTCATGAAAAGGTGGAGTAATTGATCATTAACGACTATGACTTACGTATTTGTATGAGGAATAAAATTCTTATCTTTGTGTAAAAATCTTGTCTTTGTGTATGAACGAATTCCTATGCGCACTTTTTCTATAAAATGATGTCTTAGACATGAAGTATGGATTTTGGTTGCGGATGCTATAGTAAACATCAGCTTACCTTCTTAACTTACCGATCAGAGTGACACACTTCCTAATGAAATAAAGGAGTAACTTGATAGAACGAAATTGACATCATTAATCCTGGAATTTGACCAAGATTGAATTCATGAGTTTTAATTGAGAATCAATCACTTGACTTGAATCTTCTTTTGGGGTGTCACTCTACTTGAGTTGAGCTCTCTCCAAGCACCCGGTGTGTGCCGTAATTCCAGCGGTTGGCTTGATCCACCGACCGTGACATTCGCGCCGACACCATGATGAGCTAGAAGTGCACAAATGCTATGAAAAGTATTCATTGAGCATGTAGGAGAAAGGTCGCATCGAAATCAATGCCTCTTTCAAGAGCAGAACCCTTTGCAACAAGCCTAGCCTTATACCTATCAACTATTCCATCACGATTACACTTCAGCTTGTATACCCACTTAGTGCCAATGGTATTCTTTCTAGAAGGCAACTCACATAAAGAACATATACCATGTTTCATGATAGCATAATATTTTGATTGCATAAGAGCCATCGAATTTTCTAAATCAACACCTTCTGCATCAGCTTCAGTACCTGCAGTTGTAACAGTTGCAGGTGTGATAGGACATTTTTCAACACCGTGCACAATGTTCCACAGTCCTTTGGCAATCAATACATGTTGCATCATATAATCCCACAATGGGTAGTTGGTAGCATCCAACTTATCCTCAACAACCAATATATGAAATACATTATTGCTTTCAGCGATGGCTAGTGATTAAAATACCTTGATGCAAAAAATTCACTATATCTGAAAATATTGAATGGAACTGCCCAGATGAGTTCTACTAAACCTGTAGCAAACTTCAAGATGCTTATACTAGCAAACCAAAACAGGTATATACCTTTGGCACAAAAAGACGAAATAGCCTACACAAGTGCTACGATGGTGCATTTGGAGGGCTTGAGTATGCTCACTAAATTTGGTGCAAGTTGGAGACCGCAATCGCAGAGGTGTAGATGACACCCTAGATGAAGCGGTGACCTGCTCTAATACCAATTGCTAGAGTTAGACGTTTGTGGAAGCATGCGAACAGCACAAGGAAGAAGAAGAAGAAGCTAGGAGCACAAAACACAATACTAAATGTATTACCACTAGAACGTACAGAGATAAGTAGCCCATGAGGGCTATAGGCATATATACAAGCCGGGGGAAAGAAAACCTTCTTAAGAGGGAAAAAAATGCCCTAACGGTCCTAGAGTTCTCACACACATCATTACCTAAATATATCAACATTTAGTGGGACACCTTTAAAGTACATATGCTGCACATATAACAACCTCAAGCAAAAAACTATGTGGTAAAGCCTGAATCTTGACCATACACCTTGCCATCTCCATGAGTGACTGGTTCTTCCTTTCTGCAAGTCCATTCTATTGAGGTGTGTACAACATTGTGCACAAATGTTCTATCCCACATTTAGCCAGAAATGCATTACAGTCAGAAGATATATTTCCCCTTGATCAGAATGCAGGGTGTTGATTTTAAATGTTGATAGATTTTCAACCAAAACCAAAAACTATTTGATGCACATAAACACTTCGGACTTTGCTTTCAATGGATATACCCATGCATGCCTAGAAATGTTATCGATGTTTGTGGTCTTATATGTCTACATAGGACCACAAACATCGCTATGAACAAGTTGTAATTTCTAAGTAGCTCAAATTGGACCATCTTTTGGGAAGGAGGAATGCTGCATTTTGCCCAAAATATAGCTTTCACATACATGTTTACTAGATGCCTGAAGTTTGGGCAAAGAAGACACCATTTCAGATTTTTGCAAGCATAGGAAACTAGCAAAATTCTGATGACCAAAGCATGCATGCCAAACATTTGCATCCCATATAGCTTGAGAATCGTGAACTATACATGCTGAATCATTCACAAATTTTGCATAATGTATGAGCTTATACATCCCGTGACATAAAATGTCAAAAGAAATAATGATCTCACCATTTGAGAGATCATGGATTGTACATATATCATCAACAAACATCATGAACAAGCCAATCTTGGCTAATGCTGAAACTAATAGGGGATGTTCTTGATCCCTGGCACAAATAAAACATCTAACACTGTAAAAGAACTACCATCAACGGTAGTCAGAATGATCTTACCAAATCCATAACAGGGTAAGAGGAGTTGTTGGTGCATGTGATAATATTCCGTATAGGGGTAGGCTCAAGTGAAGTGAAGAAACTGTCCTAGAAGGTAATATGTTTGGTTGCCCACTATCAAAGTACCAAACATCTAAGTCTACTACATACATACATTGTTCATGTGAAGATTGGTCATAACTATAAATAATAGTAAATGCCCATTCTTCATTCTACACAAGATTAGTAGACTCAGTTTTCGATGTAGAGGCTTGTGCAACAACCATTCCAGCCTCTTTCTTCTTTGCCTCTTTTGCAGCCAGCTTTGGACTACTCTTTATGACATGATCATTTCCTTTCCACTATTTGCAAAAGATTCCAACCTCTTTCTTCTTTGCCTCTTTTGCAACCAACTTTGGAATAGTCTTTATGACATGATCATTTCCTTTCCACTATTTTTGATTATTTGTTTTCTCCTCATCTCTATGATCCTTCTTTGATTCAGTAGAATTAGCAGATTTCTGCTTGCTAGTAGAAGAGCTCCATTTACCTTTGCCCTTCTAACTAACCAAGAAATCTTGATCTACAACATGCATAATGGAATTGTTTTGCCTAGACTATTTTGCAAGAGCGAATGTGAGCATGTGCCTGAGCATCTCTACCATCCCAACAAATTTGCTCTACACTAGGTGCAATAGGAAATGCAACATGAATATGAACAAGAAGAATACTGCCATCTTCACCACCATCTACATCACCTTCACCAATTGTGTTTGAAGGTGAAATAGGATGTTTTTCAACACCCTACACAATAATCCATAGTCCTTTTCAACTAATTCATGATCCATCATATAAGCTCATAATGGGTAATTGGTACCATCCAGCTTGGGCACAAAAAGACAAAATTGCTTGCGATCCAAAACTAATACCCTGAGTATGCTCACCAATTTGTCGTGTGATTCTGAGAGTATGATTGGAGGGGTGTCAACAATGTCCTAGATGAAATAGTGACCTTGTCTGATACGAGTTGTTGGAATTTTAGGTCTATGAAAGCATACAAAGAACACATGGAAGAAAAAGAAGCTTGGAGCAAAACAGACAATACTAAATGTATTATTAACAAAATGTACAAAGATTAGTAGCCCATTAGGGTAATAGGCATATATATAAGCTAGGGAAAAAAACCTCTTGAAGAGGGAAAAAAAGTGCCTTGGAAATCCTAGTGTGCTCACACACATAACTTCCTAAATATATCAATATCAATATCTACACACACACACACACACACACACACACACACATATATATATATATATATATATATATATATATATATATATATATATATATATATATATATATATATATATATATATATATATATATATATATATATATATATGTATGTATATATATATATATATATATATATGTGTGTGTGTGTGTGTGTGTGTGTGTGTCTATGTGCCTGTGTGTGTACATAAATACATAGAAAATTAGTTTCTTTACTTATTTATAAATAAATATATGAATGAATAAATAAATGAATGAATGAACAAACACACACACATATATACATACACACACACACATACATATATATATATATATATATATATATATATATATATATATATATATATATATATATATATATATATATATATATATATATATATATATATATATATACATTACAAAATAGAGTTTTCAGTTTTTATATTTCCACAAATAAATAAGAAATTAGGGTTCTATGATATTGTATGAAAGAGTGTGCATGTGTCTGTGTGTATGTGTGAAAATGTGTGCACTCTATGCATATATGTGTGTATGGATATGAATATGTTTGAGTGTATGTATTTGTATATGTATGCAAGTATGCATGTGTATGTGTGCATGTATGTGTATGCATTATGTGTGCATCTATGATGTGTGTGCATTGTGCATGTGTTTATGTCCCTATGGTTAGTGAAGGTGACAAAACGTTTGACGAAGGATTGGAAGAAAAATGTAGCAACAATGAAAACGATTACAAAGGAAAGATAGCCTAGGATATGATTTAGCATAGTGAATGATATGAAATACTCAAACATTTTTATACTTTTAAGGGAGGTTATCACAAAAACTCACCTGAAATTTTATATTTCAAATGGAAATTATCATTTCAATTCCACAAATTTTAAAACTCTCAAATGGAAGTTCTTACCAAAATTCACCAATATATATAAAACCATAATATGATATACTTGGGGAATTTCACCCACATTTATATACTTTTGACTCAAGTGGGTGGTCTTGTTTTTTACCCTAGCTCCAGTTATGTCTGCACACATTTTAATAACCTTTAGTGTTACCAATTATGATGCAAAAAACTTTGTATTTATTTCGTTGTCTTAGGATTGGGTAGCTTTAATATAGCTAAAATTTTATTGAAATCAGGTGCCTTACCTTTGGCAGACACCACATGTCCAAGAAGGGTGCCCTCAATCACTAGGAAGTGACACTTGTTTGGATTCAACTTCAACTTGGTTTCCTTGCATTTATTGAAGAACTATCACAATGGGGCTTGATGATACTCTAAGCATTCCATGAGAGTACTAGTACAAGTAACTAAGAAGGAGGATATGATTGACCATTCTATTAAAAATTATCAAGGCATTTTTGAGTTTGAAAGGCATTTTCACATAAACATAGGTTTCCCATGTTGTGATGAAGGCTTTCTTATCTTGATCCTTAAGATGGATGGATATCTATTTGTACCCATTGAATACATCGATGAAGATGTATAATGTATGCCAAACCACTTCTTGAATGATTTGCTCTGCAAATGGCATAAGGAAACCATTAGGAATTATTATCTTGTTGAGTTCTATGAAGTCCATACATATCTCGATTCTCTGAGTGTTCTTCTTGGACTCAATGACCATGGGAGAATGACATTCTAAATGCTCCACTAGAATGATAATTCCAACATCCTCCATTTTTTAGATCTCTTGGTAGAAAAGTTCAACATACATTAGATTTAGCTCGTATCTTTTATCACTTGGTGTTTGACTCCTTCTATCTGTGGAATCTTTTTTTCCCTAAAACGTTTCAAAACTCCTTCCAAATTCTTGTAATGCCATGCAAATGCATCATCATAAATGCTCATAAAAGAAGTTACCTTTGAAAGCAACTCTGTAGAGTTCCATAACGATGTAGCCACTAGTATAGGATGAGGCTCAATTTGTTGTTTCTTAGCTCAATTTATTTTACTGGGTTTTGATCTATGAATGTGTCCTAGGGCTCTTCTTCATCTTTAGAATCGCCCACCACTTTTTCCTACATAGTCCTAGGGTCAAATATAGAAGCACTTTGAATATCAATTTGTTCTTCCTTTTCTTGCATCATCCTTGTAGGAATTTCATGGATTGGAAAGTACATTTCTTCACTAGGTTGCTCTACGTTGGAGGTAGTTTCCTTATCAAAGTTCATCTATTTTTCACTTAAAGAGGTGTTTTCTTCCCTCATCTATGACCTACAATAGGCTCACCCAATCGAGCAACTTGTATGCTCTCATCTTTTTTTCATGACCTTGTACACTTGTCTTATCTATATAATCCATAGTAGGGAAATGACTAAATTGCTTGTAGCAAGGCCAAAATGTCATCTTCCTTTTCAATATCTAGGCTATTTATAATGTCCAAATCCATACGAATGAAAAACTATTTGCATCATGCTGATTTTTGTGATGTGTGTGCACATGTAGTGTAGCAACTCTCTAGCCTTGAGTGTTAGCATTGTTTCTCCCTCATTATTCATGGATATCTACTAAAATTATTTTAAAGCACACCAACTTGATGGAGCACTCTCTTTGTATTTTAGGAGAAACCTTCAAATTAGTGAAATTTGGTGATTGATATCTCTCTTTGTGTGGAGGCTATGCTAGAGCTATTTTGATCTAAGTTGTAAGGACTCTTTTTCCTTTTCTTTTTATCTATTTTCTAAAATCTTGGTGTCTTTGGATAGCCCTTAGAGTGTTCTAAAGTTGAACCAAGTTTGAGATTTATTGTCTAGTTAATATTTGAGAATTGCTTGCTAGAGTGAAGTATGGTATATATTTGACTAGCTATTATGTGCATTCATCTAGTTCATCTTGTAGACATTGTTTCTCTAGGTGTAAGCATCCACTTGGAAAGACATTTGTTTTATTGTAAAGCTTTTGGTATTTTGTAGAGTTCTCGAAATGCTCATTGGAGTTCTCTACATATGGCCTTAGAAAGATCAATTTTGGATTAAGGTGATTTCAGAGCCTCATTTACATTTTTACGTACATTGGAGCATTATCCAAGGGCTAGATCAAGTAGCAAAGACCAGACATGGGAGACTTCAACACTCAAATTGAATAGTTAGGCAAGCGAAATAATCAACTATGGAGATTTAGGGTCTCCACTTCTCTTGACGAAAAGGGCCTATGGGGATTGATTAGTGGAAGTGAGCCAACACCTAGGTTGGATGAAAATACAACCAATGACTAGCTAAGGGCCTTAAGGGAATGGAATGAAAGAGACAAGAGGGTGATCTTTATCCATTCCCCACACATAAGAAATAATATGTTTAGCTATATCTACGATTTGGATTAAAGCATTAAGGTTATGAAATAAAATGGGAAGTTTACGGTCAGATGGTCAACTAGAATGCACGTAATAGAAATAGACGTCAGGCAACAAATGCAACGTAAACCGGATGAATAATAAAAAATACCAACAAGTAATTAAGATGAAGAAGTCCTGTCATAATACGAGCGAAGTTGCGACCCATTGATGGGTTTATAAAGAAGAGTGCAATTTAAAGTGGATAACCAGAAAGTAGCAGGTCCAACGTGATCTGCAATATGGTAAGGACCAAAGCACCGAAGCTTGAACTTGCCCGCTTAATGATTAGACTTAGCATTATAGAGTAGAACTAATTGTCCTTTGGTAAAAATAGGAGTCCGAAGAAATCAATCATGTCTCTTAGCTTGCCTCAGCTTCACTTCTTGTAGCATCAGAAAACTTTCCAGATGTTGCTCATCCAAAGACAGCAACACATCCAATGGGAAAGGGAAGGACTCTTCTAGTAATAGCTTATGATCTAACGCCACCCGTAAACTAGGTACCACCAATTCCATGGGTGCAAGTGCCTCTAGGCCATATACGAGTTTAAAAGGCGAGTTTCCTCAAGCAACTTTATAAGTAGTACGGTAAGCCCATAGAACCGAAGGAGGAATTGATCCCAATGCTCTGGACATTCCAACACAAGTTTCTTTAGCATGTTAAGAAGGGTTTTGTTGGTACTTTTAGCAAGTCCATTGGCACGAGGATAATACGGGGAACTAAATCTATGGACAATGTTTAGGGTGCGGGTAAGCACTTGCATTAAGGAATTAACAAAATGTGTTCCTTGATCAGAAACAATCTCTAAGGGAAGACCAAAGCAAGGAAAAACATCACTCATCAAACATTTAACCACCACCGATGCAGCTACCAAACATAAAGCCTAGGCTTCAGCCTAATGAGTAGCATAATGAGTACAGGTAAGTATATACTAATGATTAGTAATCATAGTAGGAGGTGTAATGGGTCCAATGAAATCCAATCCCCACTTCCCAAAAGGCTCAAGGGGAGAGACAAGCTCTAGTGGGAAATGATGTCGTTGTAAAGGCTACCCCGATCGTTGGCAAGCATCACACTATTTGACATAAGCAGCAATGTCACGCTACATAGTGGGCCACCATAAGCCACTTTGTGGAACTTTCCGGTAAGTAAGATCTATCAAAAAATGAGCACCGGAAGGAGTATTATGGGCCATTTCAATAACCAACGAAACTTCATGTGGAGGGATACAATGTAAGAGTGCACCAAATGGATCCATATAACACAACTGTCCTACAATAATCCAAATTCATCGACTATACATCACCAGTTTAGAGCGAGCAAAAGTGGAAGTATTAATAGGGGAGCTTCCACTAATGAGAAAAATCATATGAGTATCATAATATGAAGGTGCTAGAGGGAGCTCCTCAGAATCATCCTCTATCAAATCAGTCGCATAGATAGCAAGGGTAGTATCATTAATTCGGCCAGGAAGTTCACCGGAGGCAAGAGCATCTGCTGACCCTAGACGATGTACAACCTCATAATCAAATTCTTGCAGCAACAACACCCACCTGGCTAATGTGCCCCCTAAATGTTGCTGGAGGACAAGATGAACCAGAGCTGCTTGATCCACATGAAAGGTAAATGGGCGTCCCAATAAATAGTGTTAGAATTTCTTAACCAGTACCAAACCCAGACATTCACACTGGGTGATGGAATAATTCCATTTAGTAGCAACTAATAATCGACTAGCATAATAAATAGGGTGGAACCACTTATCCTATTA
>CM035421.1:37677162-37724662 GCA_020310875.1 Ceratopteris richardii
CTCTCTCCCTCTCTTTCTCTTTCTCCCTCTCTATCTCTCTCACTCTCTATTTCTCTCTCTCATTTTCCCTCTCTCTCTCTCTCTCTCCCCTCTCTCTCCCCCTCTCTCTCCCTCTCTTTCTCTTTCTCCCTCTCTATTTCTTTCACTCTCTATTTCTCTCTCTATTTCTCTCTCTCATTTTTCCTCTCTCTCTCTCTCTCCCCTCTCTCTCCCTCTCTCTTCCCTCTCTCTCCCCGCCTTCCCGTCCCTTCTCTCTCTCTCCCATCTCTCTCTCTCTCTCTCTCTCTCTCTCTCTCTCTCTCTCTCTCTCTCTCTCTCTCTCTCTCTCTCTCTCTCTCTCTCTCTCTCTCTCTCTCTCTCTCTCTCTCTCTCTCTCTCTCTCTCTCTCTCTCTCTCTCTCTCTCTCTCTCTCTCTCTCTCTCTCTCTCTCTCTCTCTCTCTCTCTCTCTCTCTCTCTCTCTCTCTCTCTCTCTCTCTCTCTCTCTCTCTCTCTCTCTCTCTCTCTCTCTCTCTCTCTCTCTCTCTCTCTCTCTCTCTCTCTCTCTCTCTCTCTCTCTCTCTCTCTCTCTCTCTCTCGTCTCTCTCTCTCTCTCTCTCTCTCTCTCTCTCTCTCTCTCTCTCTCTCTCTCCTCTCTCTCTCTCTCTCTCTCTCTCTCTCTCTCTCTCTCTCTCTCTCTCTCTCTCTCTCTCTCTCTCTCTCTCTCTCTCTCTCTCTCTCTCTCTCTCTCTCTCTCTCTCTTCCCCCCTCTCTCTGTCTCTCTCTCCCCTCTCTCTCCCCGCCATCCCTCTCTCTCTCCGCCATCTCTCTTTCTCTCTCCGCCATCCCCGCATCCCGCATTCCGCCCCCCCGCCCCTCACTCCGCCTCCGCCCCCGCCCCTCACTCCGCCTCCGCCCCCCGCCCCTCACTCCTCCGCCCCCTGCCCCCGCCCCTCACTCCTTCGCCCCCCGCCCCTCACTCCGCCTCCGCCCTCACTCCGCCTCCGCCCTCCCCCCTCCGCCCCTCACTCCGCCTCCGCCCTCCGCCCCTCACTCCGCCTCCGCCCTCCGCCCCTCACTCCGCCTCCCGCCCTCCGCCCCTCACTCCTCCGCCCCCCGCCCCTCACTTCTTTGCCCCCCGCCCTCACAAATTCCCCCCCCCCCCCCCCCCCCCTCAGAGCTCTGCCTATTGCCCCTCACCCGCCCCTCACCCGCCCCTCACCCCCACGCACACACTCCCACACACACCCCCACATACACACACTCACACACACGCACACACACACACACACTTCCTCACACACACACACATTCACACACACACTCAAACACACACACACTTCCACAAACACACATGCACACACACCCACAGACACCCACACACACGCTTCCAACACACACACACCCGCACACATACACACACTTCCGCACACACACACACACTCCCACACATACACACCCACATGCACACACACACACACACTCCTTCACACTCACACACACCTTCACACACACAGGCACCGCTTGCATACACGCACATCCACAGGCATGATTTTATCCAACCATCCACAGGCATGAAGAAGGTCGCCAGAATCAATACATTCAAAGAGGACCACTAGGAATGATTCGTCTTTTCCAATGTTCATTCTTGATGACATTGATGAGGGTTTTGAAGGTTATGAGGAGGGGACAAGTCTTTGTTAATATCTCAGAAGAGCTATGAGAAGAAGTTTGGCCAATCACCTGTGTTTGTTGCTTCAACCTTCCATGAGGATGATGGTGTGCCAGCATCTTTTCCCCCAAGTTCCCTGCTGAAAGAGGCTATTAGTTGTGGATATGAAGACAAGACAGAATGGGGCAAAGAGATTGGATGGATATATGGATCAGTGACAAAGGATATTTTGACTGATTTTAAGATGCACAACCGAGGATAGAAGAGATATGAAGAAGAAAGACATTGTGGAAGCTCTTGGAGAGGAGAAGGGGAAGAATGGAAATGCTCAAGATTTTGATGATGAACTAAATTGCATCATAAACTTTATCAAAGATCGCATTCCTGATGTGAAATTGAAGGTCTTCAGAGTGATTGCTCAAAATGGAGAAGATATTCCTAAGGTTGTGAAAAGATTCTTGAAGAAATGGAAGCTCGGTAGAATAATGCAACAAAGAAAGGTAATGAAGCCATTAGTGAGGAAATAACCACACCACAAAATGCGAATCTCAGATGGTAGGTGATTGTGAAAAATGGAAGCAGGGAATAACGTTTTGCCGCCAACCATTCACGGCGACTACCTATTTCGTGGATCTAATTCAAATCAAGTGGAATATTTGACCTACCCCCCAATTTTGGGTGATTAACCGGCGCGTGATCAATGGACGTGAAGATTCGGCAAGGCCTCTTGGCCTATTGCGGCCTATAAAAGTAATGGATTTTTGCTCATTGGGGTACAACAACAAGTTTAGAGATACAGTGGTTCGTGCGTACGTGCACAAGTCCTCACTTGCACTTGGTGGTTTCAAGCCTATTGTAGGAGCTACTCTGTAGTGTGTATACAGAGGGTAGGCTTCTCAGTGGAGGGCTATGAGCACTATAGTGTAAGAGAGTAGCTTGGATTTATTTTCCTTTCTGTGAGTGAGGGTGTTGATTAATCCCTATTCTCTTGAGAAATTCTACCATTTGTATCGTTCTGAGTTAGTCTACATGTAATTAGCCCCTTAAGCTGATGAGAAGATTTTGTGCATTGAGCTTATTTATTTCTAGGATGGCATGTTAGCCTTCTAAGCCTGCACTTTTGAGCATCTGACCAACCTTGTAATCATCTGAGTCAAATCAAGAAGTGATTGGTCTTCCTTGGTCATTTGCTGTCCATATTTTCTGAAGCATTTACCATTCTGTACAATCCTTGTTGTCTGCCTGCTCATAGAAATGTTAAAGGGTATACTTCCCTAAAGAGAGCCCCCCTTGAGTAGGTGACGTACTGGACGTGTTTAATCTTCATTCTCTACCTTTGTTAAAAGCGGATACTCCAGTACCTCCTCTACAGTTTGGCACGCACGGTGGGACCTTTGCATTTCTGTGAGAGGTGTTTTGCCCTATTGCAATTGCGAATAGGTACATGAACCATACACGAGCAGATAAGGAATCTCTTCGTGTTCGAAGGAGCCTTAACAAGTTAGCAATAACCACGGCTAGTGAGTCTACCTCCCCTCTGTCCTCCCTAAACTTATCTATTGATTTGGGTGCGACACCATTATCAAAAGAAGGGTATAGGAGAACTTTAGACTTCTCCTCAGATACGTCAGAAGAGACACCAGTCCAAATGGAGGATCTTTCTCACCTACTCTCCAGGATCAACGTCAAGTTCCCTACCTTCAAGGGACATGCTTATGAAGATGCTGATGATCATGTGAGGAGATTTATCTCTTTATGCCATGGACGTGGTCTGCAGAATAGAGAAGATGCAATGTTGGCACTTTTTCCATCCACATTGGAGGGTCTTGCAGATAAATGGTATAGTCAATATGCAGATGGCCATTTCACTACATGGGAGGCTGTGAAAGCGGCATTCTCACAGACATTCCGACCAAGTGATTCCTCGGAAAGAGCTCTAGATCAGCTAGAGAATTTGAAGCTAAGACCAGGTGAATCCTCTCATGAACTTCACACTAGAACAAAAGCACTTGTTGCACGTCTGCCACATGCTCCAAGTGACTTTTTGGTTAAAAAGTGGATCGAAAAGGCTCTGCCAAGGTCATCTCAGCAGAAGCTTCGTGAATCTCTTAGATTGGATGCGACCCTCAATGATTTTGTTGCAGCGGCATCACGCATTGAAGAAGCAAGGCAACATTTTGAAGGGGATACACAACAAAAGTATGCTGCAGATCTGGATCCTATTGAGCAACTAAGGAGGGAACTGGAAGCATTGAAGATGCAACAAAATCAACAAGAAGAGAAGGTCTTGCCACCACTGCGTCGAACTGATGATGAAGTGGCCCAACTTCGCCGAGAATTAGAAGATTTGAAGACCACTCAAGATATAAGGAGAGAAATTTGGTGCACGATCTGTAACAACAATGGACATTCCCATGCTAATTGTCCCAATAAGGTAAGCTGTCAATTTTGTGGAAAAGATGGTCATGAAGCAAGGGATTGCTACTACCTCAAGGGTACACAACAGAGAGGTCACCCTCAAAATTTGGATTCATATTATGCTAGTACTTCAAATACATCTAATAGAGAGGAGAATAGGCCTGCAAAGCCTAGATATAATAGACCTTTGATGTGCTATCGTTGTGGTGAGTACGGCCACATGCAAAACAGGTGTTCTCTTCCAGAAGATGCACCTCCCTGTCAACATTGTCCAGAGGCCAAAGATCATTATACCAAGGATTGCCCAAGAGGTCGTCCTGCTCCAATGCACATGATTGCAGTCTCCCCACCAGTAGAAGGTATGACTACTCAATCCTATGCTGTTTCATCCTGTGCTATGCCCATGATGACCAGAGCTAGGCAAGCAGCAGCAAACCTTAGGGGGGAACAACAAGGAATGCAGGATAAAGAGGAAGAAAAGAAGTCTGGATGGAAGGACCAAGTGGAAATTGAAGGAGCTTATGAAGAAATGACTACTTCTCTAAGGGGCCAACCAACACGTCTACAAGAAAATACTTAGGAGGTAAACATTGAACAGATCTTGAAAGGTATTCATCACAAGATTAGTCTATATGAACTTATAAGGATGGATTCAAAAATAAGAAGTGACTTACTAAAGATTATACACTCTGCTCACTTGGTCCAATCACCTAGTATAGATGGTTTCATGGTTGATTTTCCCCCTGCACCCTTAGCAGACTACCAAAGCTCAAGATTATCTGTTTGTATAAAGGATGAAGCTCTCACAGGTGTGATCATAGATGGAGGCTCTGGTATCAATTTAATGCCAGATTTTACAATGAAGAAGCTGAAATTGAACCCCACCAAGTTGGCACCATTCACGGTTACATTGGCAGATCAACATCGGGTTACGCCACTGGGCATTATTGAGAAGGTATTGATGGTAGTACAGGGTTGCCACTTTGTGTTGGATTTTGTTGTTATTGCACTTCCACAGGAGACTTCCTATCCTTTGCTCCTAGGGAGACCTTGGCTGAGACAAGCAAAAGCTTTGCAAGATTGGGGAAAAAATAAACTATGGATTTCAACAATACCAATAGCCAACTGCAACTACATTTGGAAGAAGGATTCGACTCAGGAAAAACTACTGGATATACTATGGATACTCAGGTAATGCCCTCTCTACCCCAAGAAGATGATACATTGTTAAATTGGATGATGGGAAGTGCAGAGTGTTGCACAGTGGAGATTAATGAAATTGAGGAAGAAGTTGCAGATAAGGTAATTACAGGAAAGGGCAATGAAGACCACAAGGTGTTGGAGAATGAGCAATTGCAGGAAAGCACAAGCCTTGAGGAAGCAGCCCAGATAAAAGTATCAGAGAGGGAAGATTATGAACCTAAGAGCAGAGAAGATCTCCCTTTTGCAGATATACCTCAAGGTTGGATGAAAGAACATGTTGCAGAATATAAATTAAAATCCACTCCTGCATATAGTGGAGATGATTTCTCAAGCAGGACCAGTCCTGAAACATTGGTTCAAGAAGTAAATTTAGGGGATGAAGAGAACCCTCAAGTAGTCCATTTGGCATCCTGGTTGTGGCATTATCCTAATTTACTACAGAAGGTAACTTCTTTGCTCTTTACTTACAAAAGTGTCTTCGCATGGTCCTACAAAGATCTAACAGGAATACTAGAAGAGCTTGGATTACATCGGATACCCTTGGTTGAGGGAGCTGCACCTGTAAGAAGTAGGCCATATCGACTCAATCCGAAGTATGCTGAGGCGGTAAAAGAAGAGATTACAAAATTAGAAGAAGCAGGTATAATTGTGCCAATAGAACATTCCAGATGGCTTTCTTCTATGGTTATTGTGCCCAAGAAAAATAGTGGAAAAATAAGGGTATGTGTTGATTTCCGTGCTTTGAATAAAGTAACTATTCAAGATGGATTTCCTCATCCCTTCACAGAGCAAGTACTTGAAGAGGTAGCTGGTCACACTTTGTATAGTTTCTTGGATGGTTTTAGTGGCTACAATTAGATAGTGATCCATCCTGATGATAGGGACAAAACAGCCTTTGTTACTCCCTGGGGCACTTATGTCTATACTCAAATGGCTTTTGGTTTGAAGAATGCGCCAGCTTCATTTAATAGAACGATGTATCTGATATTGGGCAAATGGTTAACAACCTTTCTATGCATTTTCATGGATGACTTTTCAGTATTTTCAGGAACAGATAAAAGAGCTGCAGTTCAAGATTTCCATGACCATTTGGAAAATTTAAAAGAAATTTTTGAGCAATGTCTCAAAACAGGTTTGAAATTGAATCCTGATAAATGTCACTTTTTGGTCACTAAGGGTACTCTTCTTGGTCACATAGTATCTGCTGAAGGTATAACTGTTGACCCTGCAAAGGTTACAGCTATTCTTTCCATGCCAATTCCACAAAGCCCAAAGGAAGTGCAAAGTTTCTTGGGCCATGCAGGGTATCACAGAAGATTTATTAGGATGTATTCGGAAATTGCTAAGCCCTTGTCAAGGCTTACCAGTAAAAAGATCCCTTTCTCATGGAGTGCTGAAGCCGACAAAGCATTTTGTGAACTAAAGTTGAGGCTATGTACTGCTCCACTTTTAAGTGTTCCTAATTGGTCATTGGAATTTCATGTGCATACAGATGCTAGTCTTCATGCTGTTGGTGCAGTTCTAGCTCAACCATCATCTCACAAAGTGGATAGACCTATCTCTTATGCAAGTAGACTACTCAACCAAGCTGAAAGAAATTACAGTACAACGGAAAGAGAAGGTTTGGCTATCGTATTTGCTCTTCAGAAATTCTGACATTATCTCCTTGGTGTACATTTCATTGTTATCTCTGATCATCAGCCCTTGAAGTATTTGATAAACAAGCCTAGAGTAGCTGGAAGGATTTGGAGATGGTTACTCCTATTTCAAGAATTTAATTTTGATATTCATATTAAGCCAGGAAAAGAGCACTACATGGCAGATCAAGTGTTCAGGACCGCAATGAGCGAAAAGGCAACATGTATTAATGATGAACTGGTAGATAGCAATCTTTTTCTAGTAGCAATTCGGACAGGTTGGTATGATGAAATTCTCCATGTTCTGACTACTGGAAAGATCCCAGAACACTTGACACCTGTAGAAAAGAGAAGATTGCTCCTGAAAACCAAAGAATATTCTTTTATAAATGGAAATTTATATAAATACTGTCAAGATGATATATTGAGAAGGTGTGTCTATCCAGAAGAGGTAAATCTTCTGCTGGAAGCTGCACACAATGAAGGACATCTAAATGGGGAAGAATTGGCTCATAGAATCATCCACAAAGGATTATGGTGGCCTCATATTTTCAAGGATGCAATCAAGTTTTCTAAAAAATGCAACATCTGCCAGAGGTGTGCTCCCGTGCCAACCAGATTGAATTTCCAACCATTGGTCATATCTACAGGATGGCTCCCATTTGAACGATGGGGTCTTGATTTCATAAGGCCAATTAGCCCAACTGGGCAACCAGGAGGTAAAAAGTATATTTTGATGGCCACATGTTATGCCACTAAATGGATAGAGGCTAAAGCTACTGTGGACTGCACGGCTTTAACAGTAGCTAAATTTGTGTATAAACGTATTTTCTCAAGATTTGGTTGCCCACTGGAAATTACTAGGGGCACACATTTTGTAAATCAATTGCTCCAGTTTATATTTGACAGGTACAAAGTCTTCCATAAAAAATCTTGTGCCTACTACCCCAGGGCAAATGGCCAAGCAGAGAGTTCCAATAAGATTTTGATTGGACTACTTCGCAAATTATCTTTCGATCATCAAAGCTCCTGGCCGCTAGCATTGATTGGTGCAATTTGGGCTTTCAGAACCACGAAGAGGGGAACCACAGGCGAGACTCCATTTCGGTTAGTATATGGGAAAGAGGCTTTGGCACCATTTGAGTTCATTATCAGAAAGGAAATAGGAATCAAAACCATTGGAATTGAACCCCCCATTCAGAGATTGGTGGCATTAGAAGAATACAAAGAAGGGGCAATGCAGAAACTTCTGGTAACACAAGAAGGGCGCAAGAGATTGCATGACAAGTTTTTGAGATCCGAGGAAGTTCAGGAAGGGTCCATGGTTTTAGTGCATCAAGTCCCGGCAATTTCAACTAAATTGGCACCCAAACGGATAGGACCATATAAGGTTATCAAGGTAATGCCACATGGCGCAGTGCATTTGGAAGATCTGCAGGGTAGACGGATTCCTCTGGTCAATATCTCCAGGGTAAAGAAGTATCTCAATTAGGTCAAAATGGAAGCACTTCATTCCTTGTACATACCGTGTTTCTTTACAGTAATTGCAGCATAACTAGATCTCTTTGAAATAAGTAGAGAAATTGCACCAGGGACGGTGCAAAAGCTTGATGTGGGGGTCTGTAGTACCCCTTCTCTGTTCCCTCTCTCTCTTTGTGGCATGAGAGCAGTGGGCTCCAAGCACAGGGGTCAGAACCCACTGGTCCTAAGAAGATAGAAGAGAAAGAGATTGAGAGGAGAGCTCCTAGATGCCTTGGGTTGTAGCTTCAGGGAGTATTCCGCTCCATTTTCTGGACATATTGGTGTTCCGGCAGTTGTTGCTTTCAGTGTCCCGGGTTGTTGTTGCTTCCATTTCAGTTGATTTGTTTTATCTCTCGGCCTCTCACTTTCTCATTTATTTCCCTTTCTCTCTCCCTCTCTCTCTCCCTCTCTTTCTCTTTCTCCCTCTCTATTTCTCTCACTCTCTATTTCTCTCTCTCATTTTCCCTCTCTCTCTCTCTCTCCCCTCTCTCTCCCTCTCTCTCTCCCTCTCTTTCTCTTTCTCCCTCTCTATTTCTCTCACTCTCTATTTCTCTCTCTCATTTTCCCTCTCTCTCTCTCTCTCCCCTCTCTCTCCCTCTCTCTTCCCTCTCTCTCCCCGCCTTCCCGTCCCTTCTCTCTCTCTCCCATCTCTCTCTCTCTCTCTCTCTCTCTCTCTCTCTCTCTCTCTCTCTCTCTCTCTCTCTCTCTCTCTCTCTCTCTCTCTCTCTCTCTCTCTCTCTCTCTCTCTCTCTCTCTCTCTCTCTCTCTCTCTCTCTCTTCCCCCCTCTCTCTGTCTCTCTCTCCCCTCTCTCTCCCCACCATCCCTCTCTCTCTCCGCCATCTCTCTTTCTCTCTCCGCCATCCCCGCATCCCGCATTCCGCCCCCCGCCCCTCACTCCGCCTCCGCCCCCGCCCCTCACTCCGCCTCCGCCCCCCGCCCCTCACTCCTCCGCCCCCTGCCCCCGCCCCTCACTCCTTTGCCCCCCGCCCCTCACTCCGCCTCCGCCCTCACTCCGCCTCCGCTCTCCGCCCCTCACTCCGCCTCCGCCCTCCGCCCCTCACTCCGCCTCCGCCCTCCGCCCCTCACTCCGCCTCCGCCCTCCGCCCCTCACTCCGCCTCCGCCCTCCGCCCCTCACTCCTCCGCCCCCCGCCCCTCAGTCCTCCGCCCCCCGCCCTCACAACTTCCCCCCCCCCTCAGAGCTCTGCCTATTGCCCCTCACCGGCCCCTCACCCCCACGCACACACTCCCACACACAGCCCCACATACACACACTCACACACACGCACACACACACACACACTTCCTCACACACACACTCAAACACACACACACACTTCCACAAACACACATGCACACACACCCACAGACACCCACATACACGCTTCCAACACACACACACCCGCACACATACACACACTTCCGCACACACACACACACACTCCCACACATACACACCCACATGCACACACACATACACACTCCTTCACACTCACACACACCTTCACACACACAGGCACCACTTGCATACACGCACATCCACAGGCATGATTTTATCCAACCATCCACAGGCATGAAGAAGGTCGCCAGAATCAATACATTCAAAGAGGACCACTAGGAATGATTCGTCTTTTCCAATGTTCATTCTTGATGACATTGATGAGGGCATTGAAGGTTATGAGGAGGGGACAAGTCTTTGTTAATATCTCAGAAGAGCTATGAGAAGAAGTTTGGCCAATCACCTGTGTTTGTTGCTTCAACCTTCCATGAGGATGATGGTGTGCCAGCATCTTTTCCCCCAAGTTCCCTGCTGAAAGAGGCTATTAGTTGTGGATATGAAGACAAGACAGAATGGGGCAAAGAGATTGGATGGATATATGGATCAGTGACAAAGGATATTTTGACTGATTTTAAGATGCACAACCGAGGATAGAAGAGATATGAAGAAGAAAGACATTGTGGAAGCTCTTGGAGAGGAGAAGGGGAAGAATGGAAATGCTCAAGATTTTGATGATGAACTAAATTGCATCATAAACTTTATCAAAGATCGCATTCCTGATGTGAAATTGAAGGTCTTCAGAGTGATTGCTCAAAATGGAGAAGATATTCCTAAGGTTGTGAACAGATTCTTGAAGAAATGGAAGCTCGGTAGAATAATGCAACAAAGAAAGGTAATGAAGCCATTAAGGAAATAACCACACCACAAAATGCGAATCTCAGATGATAGGTGATTGTGAAAAATGGAAGCAGGGAATAACTTTTTGCCGCCAACCATTCACGGCGACTACCTATTTTGTGGATCTAATTCAAATCAAGTGGAATATTTGACCTACCCCCCAATTTTGGGTGATTAACCGGCGCGTGATCAGTGGACGTGAAGATTCGGCAAGGCCTCTTGGCCTATTGGGGCCTATAAAAGTAATGGATTTTTGCTCATTGGGGTACAACAACAAGTTTAGAGATACAGTGGTTCGTGCGTACGTGTAGAAGTCCTCACTTGCACTTGGTGGTTTCAAGCCTATTGTAGGAGCTACTCTGTAGTGTGTATACAGAGGGTAGGCTTCTCAGTGGAGGGCTATGAGCACTATAGTGTAAGAGAGTAGCTTGGATTTATTTTCCTTTCTGTGAGTCAGGGTGTTGATTAATCCCTATTCTCTTGAGAAATTCTACCATTTGTATCGTTCTGAGTTAGTCTACATGTAATTAGCCCCTTAAGCTGATGAGAAGATTCTGTGCATTGAGCTTATTTATTTCTAGGATGGCATGTTAGCCTTCTAAGCCTGCACTTTTGAGCATCTGACCAACCTTGTAATCATCTGAGTCAAATCAAGAAGTGATTGGTCTTCCTTGGTCATTTGTTGTCCATATTTTCTGAAGCATTTACCATTCTGTACAATCCTTGTTGTCTGCCTGCTCATAGAAATGTTAAAGGGTATACTTCCCTAAAGAGAACCCCCCTTGAGTAGGTGACGTACTGGACGTGTTGAATCTTCATTCTCTACCTTTGTTAAAAGCGGATACCCCAGTACCTCCTCTACACCCTCATAGTACAAAAAACATGCTCTCAATGATGTGCATGGTGATCTGCATAGACTTGCATAATGCACAAAACTGCAAAGTACATGAAGACCTCAAACAAAAATTTTCCACGTTTTATAAAATGTGATCAAATTCACAATCTCTTGTTAAGGAGGCCACTATATGTTTCATTAAAGAACATATGGAAAAGTGTTTGATAACCAGTTGGCATTTCACATGTATAATAAGAGTAAGAATCTTTCAGTAAACGCCAATATGGAAAAAGAGAAGTATGGGAGAAAAAATAAATAATAAAAAAGGGTACCAAAGTACGAGTACACCTCATCACTTGATGGATACGTCATAGAGTGTACAAGGAACTATGTAAAATCATTAATATTGTAAACCCCCTTCAAGTGAAAACAATGCCAAAAGCTATCATGTGGTGTAACTTTAGTGAAAGCATCTACATTATTATTATGGGTATGAACCTTCTCAAGATTAATGTGCTCAATGGATAAGAAGTCTCTAATGAATTATACAACACCTCTATGTCCTTGGTCTTTACATCATATATTGGATTTCAAGCCAAAATAATGGCACTTTAACTATTATTCAACAAGGAAGGTGCATGCTTAGGTAGAACCATATCACAAGCAAGATGAGAAAGCCACAATGCTACCTTACATGCCTCATTACCTATAATATAATTTTCTTCTATATTGGAAACTTTTGTACATTCCTAAAGATAAGATCTCAAAGAGATAACACATTCACTAGAGTTAAAAGCATACCCTAATAAAGACTTTCAATCGTCTATGCAACCAACATAATTAGAATTTGTGTAAGCCAAAATGGATGCCTCTCCTCTACCCAAGCATATACACTTGTATTTTGTGCCACTCAGTTATCTCAAAATCATCCTTGATTGATCTGACATATGTAGCTAAAGACGTACTCAATGCCCTTCCACCTTGTTTATTAAACCTATGAAGTACTTTGGATATGCACTCACTTGGGAAGTGTATGCATCGTTTACTTATATCATAAGTAATGTACATTCCAAGAATATATATGGCATCCCCGAAATTGTTTATATCAAATATCTCATTTAAGTTGTATTTTAGCCATAAAAACTCATCAAAGGACGTCCTAGCCATCAAGAGATCATTGACATAAAGTATCAAGCCGATAAGCTCCCATGTAGGCATCTCTTAGTGTCCACAAAATGATCCTCATTGCCTCCTAAAAAGTCATGAGACTTTATAAAAGCATCGAAATTTTAGTACCATTTTCTACAGAACTATGTAAGTCCATCTAAACTCTTCTTTATCTTAGAAACTAGACTCTTTTTTCCAAGAACTACATAACCATCTATTTGCTCCATAAAGATCTCACTTGTAAGACCTCTGTGCAAGAAAGCATTTTTCACATCCGTTTGGAACAGCTCCAAGTCTTTGATTCCAACAACTCCAAGCAACATTTGTAGTGTAGTCATCATGATTAATAGAGAAGCCCTTTGCAACAAATTGACACCATGTTGTTGCTTAATAGCTTTTCCAACCAATCATGTTTTATACTTTGGACAAGCACTATCCGATATAGATTTAAGCTTTTATGGAAATTTACATGGTACAGGTTTCTTGTACTTTGGGAAAGGTACCAAGTCCCAATTACAAGTCGAATGAGTAAAATCCAATTCATTCTTCATGTTATGCTCCCACTTGACATGATCCTTTGTTTGTATAGCCTCTTTGTGCCAAGTAAGCTCACAAGCATCTATCATCATAACAAAATCTAAACCTAGAACATATCTATTAGGTGGGTGCACGACACGTGTTGAATGTCTCAATGGTTGTTGAATAGGAACATTTTTATACTGATCTTATTGGAGATTTATGTGAACACTCCTATGTGTAGCATTGATATGCATGAAATATGGATGAATAATGTCTTTAAGCACCACTCTTCTCTATTCAACCTTGTTAATAGTTTTTTATGCATCTTACACTCGTTCCAAAATCACTACCTTTCATTATTGATCGTGTTTCAAGATCTCCTAGGTGATATCCAAATTGAGCATCTCAACTTGTCGAAGAAAAATGCATTTCTTTGACTTATAATCTACCTTTTTAAGATTCTTGGGTATATGAATATATGCTTCACACCCAGAAACTTGAAAATGATCATAATATGGTGGCGTCCATGTCCATAACTCTTGTGAAACCTTCAAACTTTGCTACTACTAGGTCAAAGTTTAATGACATCAACTACAGCCAACACTGCTTATACCTAACAGCCTTATGACATTTTTACATGATGTGACATAGAAACTACTCTTTACTCAATAGTTTTATTCATCCTATCAGCTTTGCACATTCCTAGTTTATTTTCCATATTGACAATGATCACACAATGAAAAATCAAAGAAATATAACAAAGGAAAGTTGCCAAAATGAGAAGGATCTTTTATTCCACTATACAATATGTGGCCCAAATGACCATTTCATATAAACAAGCCAAAGGTTGTTCAATGAAAGCTAACAAGTGTCCTTTCCGTGCTAAAAATAAAGGATAAAGTAAGCCAAATTTTCTTCCCTTTTCAATGACCATATTTCTCTTTGATATGGGAAATGAGTGAGCATACAAAACCACTTTATAATCAAGGTTATCAAGTTGACCAACTCACATCAAATAGTGTGATAAGGGAGGCACATTTTTAGATATAGATCCAAGCCAAATCATATATCAAAGTGTGTTGGAACAAGAGCATGAGTTGCTAAGGTTCCAATCGGGGGGCTTATCCTAACGCTCAACCTTACAAAGTAGAGTGAGTGTGCATGATGGCCACATGCCATACTAGATCACTCTAGAAGCTTTCTAATCTTGGAGCAAGAGGATAAATAGAATGGGAGGAGATTAGCACATATGCCATTTTGAAGTCTCAATATGAGAAATGTCTCATGTCCGGTATCAAAGCATTTGATCTTCAGCATGTGGAGCTCCAAGAGAGAGAGAGAGAGTAGATTTTTTTTCTTTTTTATATCCTTGGACAAAAAGATCACCACAAGGATATTTCTCAAGCATCATCTTCATCATCTTTCTCATCGAGTTGTTGAAGCAAGTAGCTATGATTCTTGTTGAGCTCAACAACAAAAAGAAAAAGGTGATCAACAACCCCAAAGAGAGGCTTCCTAGCGAGCCCCTCATCCTTTTGCATGCACCAAACCAACCCGCAATAGTGCAAACACAACCAAAGAATAGTCAAGCTACACCCATGCCCTCACGCATATGAAAGGACCAAGAGAGAGCTTCTTTACTCTCCTCTTCACTTGTTGGGAGGTATGGATCTCAAACCTTATTTGTACCCAAAACAATAGGGCCTCTATAGCCATATGTGGGATAGTATGGCATACACATGTGCATTCAACTTCCCTATTATTTAGGGAAAAGCCATGGTTTTTATTCATATACACATGTGTAGATAACATTTTAACAACACCTACAGGCACATAGTTGACCATAACTTCCTCTACTCATCCAAATTCGATTATTTTACTTGCTAGAGAAATTAGACTTTGCAAGTTTTCCAATGGTTGTAATCCATAATTTCCTTATTAAATACCACTTATACAAAGCATTTAATTATTTGCATATCTCTTCAAGTAGAGATGATGCCCATCCACCTAGCTCCATTGCTTTAGCCATATCTTCCTTATGGAAGGTCCAAATCAAGAAATTAAAATTTCTATAAATTCTAAATTTGAAGAACGTTCTTTTACTATATGCCATAGTTTGACCTTTGCAAGCCATCTTTGCACATGGTTTTATAAGGCTATTCATTGGTAAGACACCTTTTTGTAGTAAATTGAATGTCCAGTTTTGATAATTAGGAGTTTCTAATCATATTTAGAGCCATTTGGGATGGGAAAGCATTAACTTTTATAACTTTGTATCATAATTTTTCTCTCAAGTACATTCATTTAGATATTGTTTGCATCATAACTTGTAATTTTGCATTGTTTTGTCTTCCAAATTTATCAAATTAACATTGGCATGTGCATCAAAGTAAGTTTGATATGACTTCACCTTTGCATAGGAGGCTACATTAACTTACATTGTTTCATAAAAGCATGGTCTTCTGTGTTTTAGAATCTCTGAGCAAGTATTGGAGCACGAAAAGAAATTTTTTAGAGGTTGTGTTGTTCCCAACAACACATATTGAAAAAGTTGCTTGTGTGCAGGGTTCTAGAGCTAGGAAAATGATTTTTTCACCACTAGGTTGGTGCCTATCCTTGTATCATGGTTTTCTTTTTTTGGCTTCATTTTCCAAGGGAAATGTTGGCGAACTCTAAGTATCCACATGGAGTTATATGCCATGAGAGAACTAGAGAGATAGTGTTGTAAGAGAGAAGAAGTCTCTTGCATGCAACATAATTAAAAGCTTGTAAAGTAATTGAAGTAGAAAAGAAGATGCATGAGTGGATGCATGGGTAGATAGATTATATGACTTCAAGAAATGTGAAGTGCATGTGCATTTTCTTTCTATAGAGGGCCATTTTATCTATCACCAAGATAAGTCAAGGTTAGTGTAAAGTATGTGGTGAAAGCACCATGAGTAGGCTAAGTGTGTGTTTTTGGAAACTAATTGACAAAGGTAGATTATCTTTTTTATTTTTATTTAGATTGTTAATTGTTGGAGGGTGGAGTCTCCAGAGTAACCAAGATTTATCCCCAGAGAAGTTTTGGCTAAAGTATTTAGATGTATACTAGACCCTATGTCTAAGATAGCCAAAAGAATGACTATTAAACATCTAAGTATGATTGACGGTAGCACAAGACCAGCCTTTGACCTTATGGATACCCAAATAGACCTTATATGCATGCGATAAGTGCAATAAAATGCACTATGTACTTTGGAGGATCAAGGAGAAGGAGTTGATAAAAAACAAATAGGTTTGCAAATTGACTAGCTAAAACAATTTACTATCTTTGGATGAGACAATGAACGTCAAATGCTCATAGCGACCAACATGATTAAAATTAGAAAACATCCTTTTGTGGGAGTGATACAAATAGGGTTTAGTGTATATAATGCACAAGATTACAAGAAATAGCCAAAATAGGCTTTTGGAATGAGCCAGACACTCAAAAGTGGTACCTCCTATTTTATAGAAATACATAGAGATCGACCCTGAGATAGAGAAATTGTGATTCCTCCCAATCTACTAATCCCAATTCTTTTAACATTTATAAGCATACACCAGAAACTAATAACTTTCCAATGCATCCTATCTTATCCAATTTGGAGCTCTATAGAGAGAGCACGAGCCTTGGCGAGGTTAGTGTTGTTGAAGAAGATGATGCAGAAAAATGAAGGAGCAAGACAATGATGGTCACAAGAGTATATATATTGCTTCCATGTAATGTACAAGTGAATTGAAGTCTTTATATAGGATTTTGAAGTGCTCCACAACTTCTATAAGTGGATTTTGAATTTAAATGAAGGCAGTAAAGGTTGTTGGAGGGAATCAATTCACTTTCCTATAGTCTAGGATAAGTGACCATCTAGTTTGATCTACTTTTAGAAGATTGATTGATTACAACTCAACCAACTCAAATTCGTGGAAGTTGGGCTCTCATTTTCTACTTTTGCATGTGTAAAGCTCAAGGCTTTATCAATAGTATAAGATCCATGAAAAATCATTTTTAAGAAATACAATAAATGAGCATAAGTAAAAGAACTCTCTAATGGATATTCCTTCGACGTAATCCAAGCAATAGCTTTTCATGTACCTCAAGTCCACCTCAAGTATAGTGTAACCTTCATGTTCTAAGAGCTCCTTCTCAAGCTAAAGTATGCCTGATTCTTCACTCTATGATAGGTTGAATACCTGCCATAGCTTTGAATCTACAAAGCTTTATTCCATCAAGTGCCTTTGTCATCATATCTACTACTTGCTTTTCAGTAGGAACAAAAGAAATGTCAATCTCCTTTGCCATGAGCTTCTCCCTGATGAAGTGGTAATGAACCTCTATGTGTTCGGTTCTTACATGGAAAAATAGAGTTTTCCACTCGATGCATGAAACTTATATTATCTCCTAATATGTGAGGTTTGGAACTCATAAGTCCCAAATCTATATACAATGCTTTTAGCCATATTGTCTCTTCAGTTTCTATGCTCAAACCTCTATACTCTGCTTCAGTTGCAGATAAAACTATTGTTGTTTGCTTCTTGGAACTCCATGACACTAGCTTTGAACTAGTAAATGTTATGTAACCAGAGGTACTTCTTCTATCATCCTTAGCCCCTACCCAGTCTGCATTTGAATAGATTTTAATATCCAAATCTGACGAGCAAGGACAAAATATACCTTCATTGATTTTACCTTTGAGATATTTAAGTACTCTCTTATCTACATCCATGTGTGTTATTATTGGCGAGTGCATGAAATGAATAAGAATTCCCACACTATATGAGACATCTACCCTTGTATGAGTAGCATATATCAAGCTACCTACCAAGCTTTGATATTCTTTAATGTCTTCAATTTTCTCACCTTCATGAACACTAAGTTGATGATTCATCTCCAAAGGTGTACCTGAAGGTTTAGTGCTCTCCATTGTGAACTTTAGAAGTAGAACCTCAATGTATCTCCTCTAAGTCAAATAAATTCCTTTATTTATGTATATGACCTGCATACCTAGGAAATATGTGAGCTCACCTAAGTCAGTGATTCGGAACTCCTCTTGCATGTGTCTTATGATTCTTTGAATGCCATTCAGATCATCACTTGTCACAATAATATCATCTACATATACACATAGATAGATAACCTCATTGTGATCCTTTTCGACGAATAGAGAAGGATTTGAGTTGCAAGGTATGAACCCGTGATCTTGAAGGTATGTAACCAACCTATAATTCCAAGCTCTAGGAGCTTGTTTCAATCCATACAATGGTTTCTTAAGTCTGCAAACATAAGATGCATGATTAGGGTTTTCAAAACATGGTCGTTGTGACATGTATACCTCTTCACTTATCCAACCATTTAGAAATGCATTTTTTACATCAAGTTGGAGGAGTCTCCAATTCCTTGTAGTAGCTACCCTTATCAATGCTCTGATTGTAGTCATGCTTGCAACTGGTGAGAATGTTCCCTTATAGTCTATACCATGAGTTTCTTAGCATCCTTTGGCAACCAATCTTGCCTTGTACCTGTAGACTTATCCATTTGAGTTTCTTTTAGCTTTATATACCCATCTCCAACCAATTACCTTTTGATTCGGTGACATTGGAACCAGATCCCTAGTATGCATCTCCTTCAATGCATCTATTTCTTCTTTCATGGCCTTTTCCCAATTAAGGTTTCCCTTTGCCTCTTCATAAGTTGAGGGTTCCTCTGAAATTGTGTCTTCTCCCAAGTAGATTGAATGCTTTGTTACAAATGTGGAATCATATCCATACCTTTCTAGTGATTTCTTCTCTCTTGTTGATGTTCTAGGAGCTTGCTTAGGGCATTCCCCACACTCTTGCATCTTTTGCTTGCCTCTTTGCTTAGAGCTTACCTCTTTTTTTGTTTTATGGTACATGAACATAAGCTAAACAACCAAACACCTTGAAATGTCCAAGACTAGGTTTTCTTCCATGCCATGCTTCATAAGGCCTACCTTGTAGTGATTTGGATGGTAGTCTATTGACAAGGTACACTAGTTGAAATGGCCTCTACCCATAAAAAATGTGGCAACCTTTTCTCTTCAAGAATTATTCTGGCTCATCTGACAAATGTCTTATTTCTCCTCTCTACAATTCCATTTAGTTGAGGAGACTACCGAGTAGTCACTTCCCTTTTGATACCTTTATAATGCAAGAACTAATCAAACTCTTTGGAGAAGTATTCTCCCCCTCCATCAGATCTGAGCTTCTTGAGTGATCTACGTGTATGATTCTCCACATGTGCTAGATACTTTTTGAAAAAATCAAACACTTCATTCTTAATCTTGATAAATTACAAAGTAGTCCATCTAATATGTTCATCAATAAATGAGACATAATACCTTGATTCTGCCAATGAAGGTGCTTGACTTCGTCCCCATAAATCTGTATTTACTAAGTCCAATAAGTTGTTGTGCATGTAGAATTTGTGGTTGAATGGATGTCTTTGTGCCTTCCCAATCTCACATGCATCACATATGCTGATCATGTGTTGCTTTTGATATGTTTGGCAGTCCAAGTACATTTTGATCCCTCCATATATCCTTCAAGGTTCTTTCATTCATATGAGCACGTCTCTTATGCCACACTTCAAGCTCACTTATGGTTTGAGACCCAAAGTTGAATAGAGCTATGTTTTGCTTTGTCCTACTTCAAAATTAAAGAGCCTACCATGTTTCTTGGATCTTCCACAAAAGCTCCATGCTGGGTGAACCTAACTTGCAAGCCTTCTTCAACTATTTGGCCTACACTTATTAGGTTTTTAGTGATAGTGGCCACATAGAGAACCTTACTCAAAATGTTTTTCTTGCCATTAGAAGCTTTGACATTACCAATCTTCTCCACATTGTGCTTTGTATCATCCCCTGTTTGTACTTCATGTCTATGCTTTGGATTTTCCAAGTGAGATAGAAGAGCAATAATGCCTACAACATGATTTGAACATCCTAAATGTGGTTGATCTTCTGAATAATTGTTGAAGTCCCTTCGATTATAGTCTCTATTGTTATTGTTGAAGTTGTGTCTACCTCTACCTCTATTGCTACCATATCCACCTCTTCCACTTCCTTTCTCGGTCTTCCCATTGAACGAGCAATTTTGATTGGTGTGATTGGTCTTATCGCAGATGGCACAAGGTTGAACATTTTCACCTTTGGCTTTTTCATGCTTTGTTCCTTTCTTCGTCCCTTTCTACTTGCTCTTACTTGCAAAGTTGGCTTGATAAGTCTCCTCTTCATCTTCTCCTTCTTCTTGCCTTTTAGCTTCTTATCCTTCTTATTTGCATATAGAGCACTAGTTCAATTACCATGATAGAACTAACCTTCCTTTTTGCTATTGTTGGCCTCTTGATTGAAGAGTTGTCCAAGAAAGATGTTGAAGTCTGAAGTTTGCACATCCATGATGAGATCATAAGCTATCGTGAAAGATTGGCATTACTTATCACTTCGAGTCCCATTGAGAATTTTCCTCATGATAGCCTCCTCTTCAATCAGTTCTCCAACGGATGCTAACTGATCCGCAACCTCCTTGATCTTGGTAACAAACTCTGTGATGGTTTGTTTTAGGTGTCTTCTTCATTTGGTTGAACATGTTCCAAAGATGATTCTTTCTCGCTTCGGTACTAGCAAAAAAAAAGTCTCTAGCGCATCCCAAATCTCTTGATATGTCTTGCATCCTCTACTATGTACGTATTTGTGTCGATCAAGGTTCTTGATCATTGAAGGAAAGCCATCACCCATCGTGATCTAGCTCTGATACCACTAAAATACTTGGGGAAGCTTTTAGGAGGTAGAATAGTGAGTTGCAAAGCGACGAAGTTTGGTCAAGCCAACCGGCACAAAACCAGCCCTTGAGCTTATGGAGACTCACATAGACCTTATAGGCATGTGACAAGTTCAATAAAATGCAATGTGTAATTTGGAGCATCAAAGAGAAAGAGTCGATACAAAAAAGATAGGGTTGCACATCGACTAGCTCAAAAAACTTACTATCTTTGGATAAGACAATGAACTCCAAATGCTCATAGCAACTAGCATTACTATAATTAGGAAACCTTCTTTTGTGGGAGTGATACACATATGGTTTATTGTATATAGTGCACAAGAGTACTAGAAATAGTGAAAATATGCTTTTGGGATGAACCAGACACTCAATAGTGGTACCTCTTATTTTTCAAGAACATGCAAAGGTTGACCTCGAGATAGAAAAATTGTTATTTATCTAAATCTACTAAACCAAATGCATTGCACATTTATACATAGAAAATGGACACCTATATCTTTCGAATGCTTCCTCTCTTATCCAATTTGGAGCTCTACAGAGAGAGAAGCAGCCTCGACAAGCTTACTATTGTTGAAGAAGACCATGCAAAAAAATAAAAGAGCAAGACAATGATGGTCACAAGTGTATGTATATTGCTTCCATCTAATGCAAAAGTGATTTGAAGTCTTTATATAGACTTATGAGGTGCTCCACATATTTTACAAGTGCATGTTGAATTCAAATGAAGGCGGCAAAGGTTATTGGAGGGAATCAATTCACTTTCCTATAATCTAGGAAAAGTGAAGATCTAGTTTGATCTACGTTTAGATGATTGATGAATTGATTGCAACTCAAGCAATTTCGATCAAAAAAAAATTCAATTGAAAAAAATTCGATCGAGTAGTATTTTATAAAAGAATGGAACTATACTCTTTATTTATAAAAGCTACTTTTATGTTTACGAGCTTAAAGTGTCGTAGAGAGAAAAAGGTATACTTTTTTGCTATAAATATTAGATAATCTAAACTATTGTGATTGTTTGACTCAACATTGATTCTTACTTCACAATAGTATATGTATGTGAATTTAAAATCTATTATGATTGATTCTTACTCATTTTGCATAAAAGCTACTTTGTTCTTTACGAACTTAATGTGTCATAGAGAGAACAAGGTATAGATTTTTGCTAAACATATTAAATAATTTAAACTATTGTGATTGTTTGACTCAATATTGATTCTTAGTTCACAATAGTATGTGTAAATGTATGTGCATATGATTGGAACTTTAGAATCTATTGTGATTGTCTAATACAACATTGAATCTTACTTCACAATAGTATGTGTAAGTATATGTCCATATGATTAGGAATTTGAAATCTATTATGATACATTAAATTTATTATGGAAACATGTAGGTAGATTATGATTGACTCAACATTGATTCTTACTTCATAATATTATATGTATGTGTATGCATATGAGTGTATAATTGTGAATGAAAATCTATTCTGATTGTCTGACTCAATATTGATTCTTACTTCACAATAGTATGCGTATGTGCATATGATTGGAAATTTAGAGTCTATTGTGATTGTCTCATACAAAATTGATTCTTACTTCACAATAGTATGTGTAAGTGTATGTGCATATGATTAGGAATTTGAAATCTATTGTGATATATTATTGAAAGATGTAGGTAGATTATGTTTGACTCAACATTGATTCTTATTTCATAATAGTATATGTATGTGTGTGTATGCGTATGTTTATGCATATGAGTGTATAATTCGTGCGTCTTGAGCACCGTAGCCGAGGGATTCCATCTCCCTCAAGTGGGCAGTGTCGATGTTCCCCTGTTACCAATGACGACTATGAAGCAACTTCTCCCACTCCAATTTTCTAATGAATTTGTAATCCTATGCGGACCTGAAGTGGAGTGCTCTACCCTACAACTTTTGATGGCTCCACTCAATCTTCAGAAACACACCGACAACATCTCTCGCCCTTTCTACTCTATGATCGATGCCGTTGCCCATGAAGTAGTTAAATGGTCGTTGTTCTTCTTCCGGTGCATTCACCAAGAATGTTAAGTGATCCCTTGACAGCTCGTGAAGGGTGATATTCCTTGAACTAGACTCCCCCATCTTCTTTCCTTCCTTCTTTTGATGGTTCACCCTGTGAAGCCTTCTTCGATGCTTGTACCAAGAAGAATCAGCATAGGTTATGGAGGTTGAAGACATCGATGAGCTCCTGCAATTCTTTTTGGGGCAAGCATTGAAAACTTAGCCCCTCACAGAGTCAAGCCCAACCATCCTAAACCGTTATTTTGCAAGACACCGTCTCTTTTGCACCTATCCTTTCTGCCCCACCTTCTCCTAAGGATCAAGTTAATAGAAATAGGGTTATGGAAGATGTTCAACCCATTGATATGATTGTTTAGTAGCTGACCCCTCTATTAAGAAAGTACCCGAGAGAGTCACAGATGTTGTGAATCTAACGGAGCACACACAAATCGAGGATTTGATGGTTCAGCCGGATGCTCAACTTGTTACGATAACCCCTCGTGTCCCTCCTTCTTCACCAAAAGATACGCCAGCTCCTCTTTCCCCTTCCAAAGTGCCCTTGGTAGCCATTTTCCATTTCAAACCTATCCCTTCCTCCCCTGATTATTCTCCCACTTGCTCTTCAGCAATCGTATCTATTACTCCTTCTAGTCCCATTTTTACCTCTATAGTACTTGACTCCTTCGCTCAGTTAGCCCAAATTGGGGATTTTGTTATACACCTCTCTAAGAAAATCCTTGGATTTAATGGAAGCAGATATTGCACCCATCCAGGAAGATGTATTAGCTACCAAAGCCAATGCAAGTTTATTATAGGAGCAGATTAAGACTTTACACGGACAAATGACTGAAAAGGATGCCATTATAGCCGGTCGCGACGCTGAGATTGTTCAACTCAAAAAAGCAGTGACAGACAAGGAGGATGCTCTGCATGTACTAAGAAACCTGTCAGATACAACTCATAGTCAATTTCTTATGGTAGAGAAGGATTGTCAAGTGCTGGTAGAGAAAGAGTTACAAGTAGAGACCGAGCTGAAGAAGGTGACTGAAGAGCTCTTCCATAAAAGCCAGACACTGGAGGATGAAATTGGACGGACCATCAAACTCAAGAAGGATATTGAAGCTATTCAGAAAGAAAGATAGGATTTCCTCAGAACTATGCAATTCCAACATCAAGAATTAGAATGTAGAGAAAAGCAACTAGGTTACAGCAGGAGCGAATCTCTAGGATTGATATCAAAATTGAAGAAGCAAAGTTATGAAGAGATGCTGTGTTGGCCAATGACTTGTATCTGCAAGAGGCATTTTTCCAAAATCAGGCTCATCTTTTGTTATCCCAAGTCATGGCTTCTAGCTCTGTGTAGAGAGATACACATCCTGTATAACCTCAAATTACAAGATATGTTAGAATGTTTAAAGCAGAAAAGTTATGCTACGTTTAAATTAGCCAAAACCATGTACATACAGGGAGTCATTGATGATTCTTAGCCTTTGTAACTTTACCTTCTAGGTTCGAATCCACCATGTGTGCTAGTGTTAGGCTTCCGAAAAGGAATATCGTTCTATTTAGTAGTAGAATTATAATTAGGACTAGATGGGCACCGAAAGGGTGTCGTGCAAACATTGTAACTCTTTTCTGATAATAGGGAAGTGATCCGAAGCAAGCGACAGAGGCATCGCTAGACTATTCATCTAGGCGATGTGTAGGAGATTGGTTGTGACCCAAGTTCTTTACATTGCGGTGTCGTCTTTATTGTCGTTGTTCGGTATTGATTAATTGTGGTACTGTATTAATGTTCGATTGCATTATTGATTAATTGCAAGTATAATGGTGATGATAAGCGGGCAGTAGAAAGTTTTTGTGTATTTGGGTATGGTGATTGTTATAAGTTGTTATGCAATGGAGACTAGTAGTTAAGTCTGTTGTAATTGTCAGAAAAGCAATGAAGTGATTGGGAAAATACATAAAGGGCCTCTGTATTATAGACCCCTGACCATCCAAAGAACCCACGTACAGTCGGAACTAACATTATAATCAATGCGACTTCATAACACTAGATTAACAATAGGAAAACAAATGAAATTTCCATTAACTAAAATATGGCCCAAATCACAAGCAAAAGCAAACATACAAATATGTGTGGAAGGAGCTACGAAATTAGAACATTTCAATCAAAAGCATACACAAGCAAAACAATGAATGACTCATATGCTACTTTGTTAATGGAATAGAAAAATCTGATTTTTGTTAATGGTGCACTTATAGAAGTCCTAGAATAATAGAAACTTAATACATAGAAGGCCGAACAGAGAGGGAATCTCACAAGTGAGAGAGAGAGAGAGAGCATGCAAAAAAACTCTTGTACATAGAAATGGAAGAAAAGAGAGATATAGAGAGAGAGGGAGAAAGGGAGAGAGATAGGGGGCAAGAAAAATGGTCCTCATTGTATGAATGTTGGAAGAGATGGATCGATACCTCATGAAAATGCATTGGTACTTCTAATACCTACTTTGTACTTGCCCTATCAAACCTTAGAGTTGTGTTGTAGGACCTTTTATCTTGCAAATGCCACAAAAGAAACACCTATGTACTTTGGAGTTGATGCTCCAAACTATTAGATGAAAAGAGATTACTTCACCAATAGCTAGTCACTCAGAACTCGCTATTTTGGTCTTGACACCTGCTCGATCTTTTGCTCAATGTTCACAATATAGTATGAATTGATATAATGCCTTCTGGGGGAATCAACCTCGACTAGATATCTAATGATTACAAGTAGAATCATCTAAAATGATAAACCATACACTGATTAATCAATTTATCAATCGGATGCTTACCCTTGACTTTTTAGGAATTGAGCTGTGATTGACTAGAGAGCACGTCGATGCAGATTCCTCCCAATTGGCTGAAGCAAATTTATTGAAAATTTGAGAGTGTAATTTAGAATTTGGGTTGGTCCTAGCAAGCTATAGAACATGTATAATTATTGCAAAATCACTGCGATATGGTCTTGCAAAGTGCACTATTTTGAGTAGTCATAGTAGAGAACTGGACAAAAATGATCAACAAGGTATATCTATTATGGCACATGATTTTACAAGATCATTGGCATTATGATGATGCCTAATTATAGTGGGATGAGTGAGCCATAGTGTATGCTACTCAACCTCTACAATCGATCAGTAAATGAGCTCCAAGAAGAGGCTTGTTGGCTATGCGTTTTACATGTCCTTTTATAAGGATTTTCTTCAAATTTGAATTTGAAATTCAAATCAAAGCTCCACCTAAAAGTGTTTCGTCTAAATAGGAGTGATTCTACCAAATGAAATTTGTAGTTCTTATCTCTTATAACTCCACAAGATATATGGTCGTGGAAGATTCTCTCAAGTAGAAGACTTTTACAAGTTGTAAATGACTAATTGTTACAAGCCATGATTCATCTAGATCAATAGATGCTTCCACACATAATCCTCCAAGATAAGCCAAATGTGAAGGCTTGGATATTTGCACCAAAAGCTCCCCCTCAATCCAAATATCTTGGCTAGCACTTCTTCATTAATCTTCTTGAATTTCTTGCAATCCAATCATAGCTTTCAACCTGCAAAGTTTAATACCATCAAGTGCTTTGGTTAACAAATCTGCACATTGCATATTTGTGGATACATATGCTAGTTGAATCTCTTTGCTCAATAGCTTCTCTCTAGCATAGTGATAGTGTACTTCTATATGCTTGGTTCTTGCATGATAGATAGTATTGGCTACAAGATGCAAGGAACTTGTATTGTCACCAAAGATCATAGGTGAATGAGTATGAAGTCCCAAATCTAAATATATTATTCTAATCCAATTTTTTTCTTGTGTAGCATTGGCTAAACCCCTATATTCAACCTCGATTGAAGATAGAGCAACAATATGCTGCTTCTTAGAAGACCAAAAAATGGGTTTATCATCTACGAAAAAAAGATATCTAGAGGTACTTCTTCTCTCATCCTTACAACCTACCCAATCTGCATCTGAGTATAGTTTAATATCCAAATCTAATGTGTGTGGAAAGTAAATACCTTGCTTTTGAGTACCCTTGAGATACTTCAAAATCCTTTTAGTAGCTTCCAAGTGAGGTGTTCTAGCTTTATGCATGAATTGACTTAGAACACTTACTCCATAAGATATGTCTATTCTTGTTAAGGTTGCATAGTTTAAAATCCCAAATATGCTTTGATAGTGTAGAGGAGGTACTGGGGTATCCGCTTTTAACAAAAGTAGAGAATGAAAACTAAACACGTCCAGTACATCACCTACTCAAGGGGGGTTCTCTTTAGGGTAATATACCCTTTAACATTTCTGTGAACAGGTAGATAACACGGATTGCACAGAGTGGTACATACTTCAGAAAATATGAATAACAATTGACCAAGGAAGACCATACACGTCTTGATTCGATTCAGATGATTACAAGATTTGACAAGGAAATGTTCAAAAAAACTAATGCTCAGAGCTTCGTGGTACTCTATGCAGATAAATACAGATCAATACAAATGATGAAGGAATTGCTCAAGAGAATAGAGCTTAACACCAATAGTGTCTCACAGAAAAGAAAGAAAATCCAAGACACTCTCTTACACTATAGTGCTCATAGCCCTCCACTGAGAAGCCTACCCTCTGAATCCACACTACAGAGTAGCTCCTACAATAGGCTTGAAACCACCAAGTGCAAGAGAGAACTTCTACATGTATACACGCGTCAAAGTAACTCCGAAAATGTACCAAAAAGTGTGTACCCAAATGAGCACAAATCCCTTGTTTTATAGGCCTCAATAGGCCAAGAGAGCCTTGCCGAATCTTCACGTCCACAGTTCACGCTGTCGTCGTGATCCAAAACCCAGTGTTGGAAGTCAAATTTTAAACACCAAATTGAAGCACCATTAAAGAGGAGAATAGAGGGAAATTTCTTTTTCCTTAATCGGGACACGGGAGAATTCTTGCTTCCCATCTATCAATCGGGATATGTGGATATCGTCTACCTTGAGGAGAGATCTAGAGTTTTTTCCATCTATGCATTTTGGGCGTCTAGTCACATGACTTTGAGAAGAAAAAGGAAGCTTCTGTGGCGGCGGCTGAAAAGGAGATCGATGTCATCATCAGGAATTAGAACTGATGCGTGGATTCTATATTGGGAGAATGCTTTGTTGAAGGGGAGAACTGCTGTTCGTAATCGAAAAAGGAGACTAGTGGAGGCGCAGATCAGAACATAACGGAGGGGACTATTGATCAGAGAAGATTGAAGAGACAAAAGAGGTGCGCGCATGATCAAGGGAGAGAAGAAGATCTACCCATTCTGCCTGTTCTCGGAAGGATCATCTAACAGCCTGTGTCCGACACCAATCAACCCTGTTCTTTGGACCTCATAGAAAAAGGAGGAGTGGAACTGGGCTCAAGAAAGGCAGTATTTGGTTCGGAAGAAAGGTTCACTCGTGCTGTGACTTGTGAGTTGCGAACAAGGCATTGAGTGCGGACAATAGAGCTGATCAGAAGATCATAGTTCTTGGATTTCGTTTATCTTGGTTCAAGTGAAGTTTGAAGCAGTAGATAACGCAACTGGTCTGACGCAGACCATCGCAAAGCTAAGATCAGGAAGATATGGCAGATGTGATGAAGTCACCTTGTGCGAAGATTGCTCCATCTATGCTGTCTTCGGATTTTGCAAATTTGGCTGCAGAGGCCAAACGCATGTTGGACTGTGGTGCTGATTGGTTGCATATGGACATTATGGATGGGTATGTTGTCTGATTTTACGAAGTCTCAATCATTACGAGTTTATGGTGTATTTTTCAATCATTTGCAATGGCCCTTTTGTGAGATACTTTGAGAAGTAATAATGCTGTTAGGATGATGTGAAAAGGATTATAGAAGGTGTTTTTTTTTTTTTTTTTTCCTAAAAGTAGCATATAAGCCATTTTGTTCCAAACTTGACAATTGGAGCCCCAGTAATACAAAGCTTAAGGAAGCATACAGATGCTTACTTGGACTGTCACCTGATGGTCACCAATCCTTCGGATTATGTAACTTCATTAGCAAAAGCTGGAGCTTCTGGATTTACCTTTCATATTGAAGTTGCAGGAGATGGGTGGAATGAGCATCACAAGGACAGCATATCTTTTGTGAACAGCAAATATGAAGAGAAATAGCTGCTGGAGTAGCAGCTGCGCAAGCTGTAGCTGCTCTAAAGATAGCTGAAGAAGTAAGGGCCGAGGCAGAGGCTGCTAAGAAGGCAGCAGAAGCGGCCATTTCCCAAATTTTGGATCGTAGATATTTTGCAGTGACAGAAGCTAAACAACAGCATGTCACTTTCTACTTACCAAACATTCAAGTAGAGCAAAGAGTGGGACTGCAAGAGGGAGGCGAAAGGCTGGCACTCTCATAGACCATATGAATAAAGGTGCAAGTAGAGCATATGAAAAAGTGTGAAAAATCTGATTTTAATTGGCATTATTAAAGTGGTTACTGGAGCAATTAAGTTGCTAGCACGTGATGTACCGTGATGGATGTACTGGACGTAATTGATGATGAACGGGTAGGAAATGATGATGAACGGGATATTGTGCTTCTGCTGCTCAGCCCTTCCTAAAGAGAAGAATTTTGCCTATCAAAGATTTGCATTCCGATTGCTGTATAAATGATCTGCTGTACAATGTGTAGAACTACAATTAAAAAATTATTGCAATGCGTGGGTCTGTATACAGCTTCTAATGAGTTGATTACTCTATACTTGTTTATTTTTCAAGGGCTAAATGCTAGAACATCTGGCCGATCAATCAACAGATAGACAGATGGAAAGTAGCCTAGAGTGCTGATCAACCATTTTACATCATGAAGTGAGAGAAGATGGTTCATATCGATCTCAAGTGGTGTGTTGATTGGGTGCCTTTGAAGCATAAAAAGCTGAGTTGATGGTTGGGTTTCCATGATAAGACATTAAAAAAGCCATAAATAAGCAGGAGAAATAGTAATGTTTGCCAGAAGCATTCAAGTTAATTAGAATGAATGCGTAAGTTTCCAGACCTTAAGTTTTGTGCGTTTCTTGTGATAGGATCATTTCTGTTCGCATGGGGTCCTCTGCATGCTACTTATTCTGTTCTCATGCCACTATCTTGATTGTAATATGAAAAATCTTCATAAGGCTTATGCAGGCTGCTTTCATTCTTGAAATAATGTACAACTTCACGTCTGCCATTCTAGATGTGCATATCAGAGACCATTGTCTATTTAGCATTCTAGAAATCTATGGTTCCAACTTCAATGGGAATCTATTTCAATATTTCAGCCTAAAGGGTGTAGATTGTAAGTCCCCAGAAATGAAAAGTTAATGGGTATCTAACAGTCTCAAACTTGGTAAAACAGAAGTTTGATATGCAGCTCCAATATTCTTGTATAAGGAAGAGTCTATGATTTCACCCTCCTTTCTACGAAGGAAACAGATGAAGAAAAACATCATGCCTGATCATGCCCAATTTTCTAAAATATGCAATCATCCTTTGATGCCATTATGCAAGTAAGTGCTTTAGAATTGTTGCGTGTCAATCGGTGACCACATTAATTTCTTTTTCCCGGATTGCCTAAAGACTTTGAAAATAAGCATGTTACAATGCAGTTCAACTTTCAGACCATTTGTATGACATGCGATGTTCATCAACTGAATAAATGTATTTTTCTTTTATCTGTCTTTGCAACCATATTTGAATGAATCCTAAGTCGCGTTATTTCTGTTCTATTGCTTTGAATTTGTCACTCATACACTTATTGTAAGGTGTCCATCGAATTGTTGTAGAGAATTATTCGGGGAAACCTTCCGCTTATCTATATGAATTTCATAAGTTGGTATAAAGAGTTAAGCCGTATTATATACACTCTTAGAAAAGGTGAAATTGTGTAGCAGAACATCTCAACTTCTTTTCACACGCTACAACTTCATCAAAACAAAAACAGTTTTGTCTTAAATAAGCAAGAAACTACCATAACCTTCGCTAAGATTTAAGATATCAAAGCTTTTACTATCATGATTTCATGGTGCCCTATGTGCTAGTTTATTGCGAATGAAGCTCTGACTCTTTATTCTGCCCTTCTTTTCTTTGAAACCCATGACATATGAGTGTATCTAGGCCTCTCATGACTAATCTTCTCACCCTCCTTTTCTTGACATCCTCCCGACATACCTGGTGAACCCGACGTGAAAGGAGGGGGTGAGTGAGTTAGAGCCACAAAGATTAGCATAATCAAAATGGAAGATATCTTAGCTCAATTCCTACGCTTTCAAGAAGAAGATAGGCGTCAAAAAGCCATCCAATCACTTCATGAACGCCTAGTCAATCGGTGTGGCTTTTTCAATGGAAAGAATGTCTCAAAGTTCTGCAAAGAATATGAACTCGAGGCCAAATACCTAGGTGTTGGATTAAGTCCAATGACGGAAAAAGAACTATGCGAAAACTTTATCTATGTGTCGGATTACGACGTGCGAGACCAAATAATGCGAATAAATCAAACGACATGGTCCCAATACAAAGCGACACTCCTTAGGCAGTTTATGCTAGAAGACCTTGATAAAGTAACTCGTAGATCTTTCCTGAGGTGGGTTCACATGCCCAAAGACCAACCAATTCTTGAGATCAAAGAAGAGTTTGAGCGTCAATATGATGATCTTTCCGAGCACGATAAGAGGTGTATGAGTCATGAAAGGGTTTCGTTGTTTCTTCGAACAATCGATGTTAATGCCCGAGAGGAGTTAATTCCACTTCTTCAAGATATAGACTCCGACTCAGGACTCACAGAGGATTGGATGCTCGTCCATGAAGCTGTGATGAAATACGTAAAGAAACAACAAACAATAGAGAAATTTTTAAATGATTGGAGAACAGATCTTCAAACAGATGAAAATTATAACCATGTTCCAAGCATTTTACCAATCGTGGATAATGTTCAAGTCCATGAGATTGTAGAGACCCCATTTGAGCATAAAGTAGATATGCATGAGCTTAATATCCATAGTGATGATGGGAAATATGAAGAGACTTCTAAAAGTGCGATTGATGTAACCTCAAAGGTTACAAGGTGCCAAGAGCCCCTAGACTTCTTTACAATGATTATATCTTTAGGTGCCATGAGTGGACAAAGCCCGAAGATGGGAGGATCAAAAGAGCAAGTAGAAGCTAATCAAAATCAAACCAAACTAAATCAAAATCAAACCAAACTAAATCAAAATCAAACCAAACTAAATCAAAATCAAACCAAACTAAATCAAAATCAAACCAAACAAACAACAAACATAAAACAAAACAAAAACCAACAAAACCCAACAAGAAATCAAGATGAAGCTTCCTCTACTCCGATAAATTCCTCACATCGAATAAAAGATAACCAAACAAATCAAGAAACATATCAAGATACAAACAAAGAGATAGAGATATCTAGAAGGCTCATAGGTGACCAAATGGAGATAAAAGATGAGATACAAATAGAGAACCTAATAAATATGTCTGAAGATCGAGCTCGAGATGCATCCTTACATGATGACATCGGGCAAGATGTGGAGTATGATTGGATGTCACTTGATGGTGATGATCCTTTTCTAACACAAGAATCGGATAGAACTTCTGATCTAATGACTGAATTACATGAAGAAACTCCCATGGAACATGAAGTTGAATCTAAGGACCTGTCAATAAAAGATCCGATGGGTAAGATAATGGATATGCAGGAATTCACATTAAACATGCATACAGAGATGCAAGAAAACGAACTTACTTATATAAAGGAGGACATGCAAATAATGAGTCCTCTAGAGGTTGAAATGTGTGATGACAAAGATGAGTATGATGCTAATCTAGAGGATGTACAAATGATAGGTCCTCTGGATAGTGATGTGTATGGTGATGGTGATAAGCACGATCCTAATCCTACCGATAGTCTAGATCAAGATCAAGATACTGATATGCTTTTGAGCGAAGCCACATTGGACAAAGATCCCACACATAAAAAAGAGGATAAGTTGGATGGAGTTCAAAATAATGATATGTATGTAAATGAAGCTACATTCTATGAAGAGAGAAATATGAATGAACATGAGGAGGATGGGAAAATACCATTGATCATTTCTCTAAATACTGATATGTATGTCAAAAATAATCATGTTGAGTTGAGTCCACACGTTGAAGAAATTGAGCATAAAGTGGCAGATGAAATGTTTATTGTGACATATGATAAATCAGATGCGTGTATAGCATTGAAGGATATCCAATGTAAAACTATTGAGTCAAACAATTGCAACGATGAAGCTCAAGTTGATTTGGATGCGTATGTTGAGATTCTCATACATGATGAGATTCTTGAGCAAGAATCAGTGATTGAAGAATCAATGCTTGAAGAAGGTGGACTAAGCACATCCTCTGAAGAGAATGAGCAAGAAATGATTGAGAGATATGAAGAATTCTATGATGGGATCTTGAATAAAGAAGTTGAGTTCCCGTCAATCTACATGCACTGTTCTATAAAGTGTAAAAATTATGATGAGTTTGATCTTGATAAGAAAGTCTCTAGTGATATTGAAGATGAAGACTTTCTTGGATTCAGTGATATTGAGTCTCTTCATGAAAATGGGCAAATGAATCTGGAAAAAGACAATGATGAAGAGTTCCTGGAAAGATTGGAGAAAGAAGCAGACTTCATAATTTCCGAAACCCAGTCAGAAAGGAATGATTTTGCCATGGAGAATAAAGATGACTGTGTCTTGATGTCTGAGTATGATGAACACTTCCATTTGAAGTGGGATTCAAATGATTCTATTCAAAAACCTCATCTTAACGGTGATGGAGACATGATAGAAGATATTGAAAGGGATAAAACTCCTATAAATGATCTCAAGCATGAAATAAAAGAAAATACATGCTTGCAAGAAAATTTCAATTATGAATCAAACATATGCAAATTTCAAACTTCATATACATGTATTCATGACTCTGCACATGATGAATTTGAAAGAATCATAAATAAAGATACTTATGCTCAGATAATTGAAATATGGATATCCAAATTCTCTGAGAGTTACAAAGACCAAACAAGCTGCCAAGAGGTAGACAAGCAAAAAAGGTGGCTTGTATACATATTTACTGTATTTATGAATGCAACGCTAATTGGTGCAATTCAAAGATGGCTTGTTTTTAAACATACCTTCTTTGGAGAATTTATTTGTGAAAATGTATTGGAAAGGAATTTCTTGTATTCACAAGAAATTCAAAAGTGACTTTTGTAAATATAATTATGAAAATACTTAATAATTATGTTTTGATTTCTTGAGATGGATAAAAGTAAATATAAAAATAAATAAATAAATAAATAAACAAATAATTGCATAAATAAATAGAGCAAGAAAATGCATCTAGCTCTCAAGAAAATGAAAATTTTTCAAAATAATCTTTTTGAATATGATGCTACTAATGTGTTTTCTGAGTTTATATAAACAGGTGTTGATATGGAGCTAATTGGAGATCTAGGAGTTTGATGGATTGTGCAGGAGGCAACCACTTTCAAATTACATCTTTATGGTTTACTGCAAATGGTTTCCCGAAGTTCTTTCATGGATTGCATATATATATTGTGTCATATGATTTGATGTTTCTCATGATTTGTTTAGTTTCTATGAGTGCAGGAATGATCAAGCGAAGCCAACGGAGATGATGACTCAAGAACAAAGCCGTGAAAATCTTTTCCATTAGCTATCGTGCTTTAACCCTGATCTTTTCTTTGCACCATTTTTGAGATGCATTGCATACCAAATATGCATGTAAAAATATATAGGAAACACGTCTTTGAAATTCCGTAGAAGCACGTCCATCTGCACAATTAGATAGGTAAATATCATTGAAAAATAATAAAACAAGTTTTGAATGATAAGAGAGAATAGTTCTCAGTAAGGGAGAGTGATTGCATCTGTAAGAGAGTCGAGTTGTGAGTGATGTGAGCGTTGTTTAGATACCATAAAACCCTCGATTTTTCACACCATTTTGTTTCTCTTCATGCACCTAAAACATGCATAAATGAAATGTAAAGAGCACGAGTGATATTTTGGTTAAAACCCATAGTTGCACGAGTGATTGCACTTGTATTGAATTGTATATCCATGATGAAAATGTGAGTTCAATTTGAGTGTACATCCTCAACACCGAATTCCTAATATCTCCCTATTTGCACCATGTTGTTTTTATGCACTTAGAGTATGCATATGTAGGGCTCATTACATGGCCGTGCATAGGCACATTTGTTTTAAACCGTGCACTTGAACTTTCACGATGATTTGCAGATACCGGGATCGATGGTGGCACATCCGGAGGATGTACAGGTTCAGAGGGGGTGGATGTCGTCGTGATCCAAAACCCAGTGTTGGAAGTCAAATTTTAAACACCAAATTGAAGCACCATTAAAGAGGAGAATAGAGGGAAATTTCTTTTTCCTTAATCGGGACACGGGAGAATTCTTGCTTCCCATCTATCAATCGGGATATGTGGATATCGTCTACCTTGAGGAGAGATCTAGAGTTTTTTCCATCTATGCATTTTGGGCGTCTAGTCACATGACTTTGAGAAGAAAAAGGAAGCTTCTGTGGCGGCGGCTGAAAAGGAGATCGATGTCATCATCAGGAATTAGAACTGATGCGTGGATTCTATATTGGGAGAATGCTTTGTTGAAGGGGAGAACTGCTGTTCGTAATCGAAAAAGGAGACTAGTGGAGGCGCAGATCAGAACATAACGGAGGGGACTATTGATCAGAGAAGATTGAAGAGACAAAAGAGGTGCGCGCATGATCAAGGGAGAGAAGAAGATCTACCCATTCTGCCTGTTCTCGGAAGGATCATCTAACAGCCTGTGTCCGACACCAATCAACCCTGTTCTTTGGACCTCATAGAAAAAGGAGGAGTGGAACTGGGCTCAAGAAAGGCAGTATTTGGTTCGGAAGAAAGGTTCACTCGTGCTGTGACTTGTGAGTTGCGAACAAGGCATTGAGTGCGGACAATAGAGCTGATCAGAAGATCATAGTTCTTGGATTTCGTTTATCTTGGTTCAAGTGAAGTTTGAAGCAGTAGATAACGCAACTGGTCTGACGCAGACCATCGCAAAGCTAAGATCAGGAAGATATGGCAGATGTGATGAAGTCACCTTGTGCGAAGATTGCTCCATCTATGCTGTCTTCGGATTTTGCAAATTTGGCTGCAGAGGCCAAACGCATGTTGGACTGTGGTGCTGATTGGTTGCATATGGACATTATGGATGGGTATGTTGTCTGATTTTACGAAGTCTCAATCATTACGAGTTTATGGTGTATTTTTCAATCATTTGCAATGGCCCTTTTGTGAGATACTTTGAGAAGTAATAATGCTGTTAGGATGATGTGAAAAGGATTATAGAAGGTGTTTTTTTTTTTTTTTTTCCTAAAAGTAGCATATAAGCCATTTTGTTCCAAACTTGACAATTGGAGCCCCAGTAATACAAAGCTTAAGGAAGCATACAGATGCTTACTTGGACTGTCACCTGATGGTCACCAATCCTTCGGATTATGTAACTTCATTAGCAAAAGCTGGAGCTTCTGGATTTACCTTTCATATTGAAGTTGCAGGAGATGGGTGGAATGAGCATCACAAGGACAGCATATCTTTTGTGAACAGCAAATATGAAGAGAAATAGCTGCTGGAGTAGCAGCTGCGCAAGCTGTAGCTGCTCTAAAGATAGCTGAAGAAGTAAGGGCCGAGGCAGAGGCTGCTAAGAAGGCAGCAGAAGCGGCCATTTCCCAAATTTTGGATCGTAGATATTTTGCAGTGACAGAAGCTAAACAACAGCATGTCACTTTCTACTTACCAAACATTCAAGTAGAGCAAAGAGTGGGACTGCAAGAGGGAGGCGAAAGGCTGGCACTCTCATAGACCATATGAATAAAGGTGCAAGTAGAGCATATGAAAAAGTGTGAAAAATCTGATTTTAATTGGCATTATTAAAGTGGTTACTGGAGCAATTAAGTTGCTAGCACGTGATGTACCGTGATGGATGTACTGGACGTAATTGATGATGAACGGGTAGGAAATGATGATGAACGGGATATTGTGCTTCTGCTGCTCAGCCCTTCCTAAAGAGAAGAATTTTGCCTATCAAAGATTTGCATTCCGATTGCTGTATAAATGATCTGCTGTACAATGTGTAGAACTACAATTAAAAAATTATTGCAATGCGTGGGTCTGTATACAGCTTCTAATGAGTTGATTACTCTATACTTGTTTATTTTTCAAGGGCTAAATGCTAGAACATCTGGCCGATCAATCAACAGATAGACAGATGGAAAGTAGCCTAGAGTGCTGATCAACCATTTTACATCATGAAGTGAGAGAAGATGGTTCATATCGATCTCAAGTGGTGTGTTGATTGGGTGCCTTTGAAGCATAAAAAGCTGAGTTGATGGTTGGGTTTCCATGATAAGACATTAAAAAAGCCATAAATAAGCAGGAGAAATAGTAATGTTTGCCAGAAGCATTCAAGTTAATTAGAATGAATGCGTAAGTTTCCAGACCTTAAGTTTTGTGCGTTTCTTGTGATAGGATCATTTCTGTTCGCATGGGGTCCTCTGCATGCTACTTATTCTGTTCTCATGCCACTATCTTGATTGTAATATGAAAAATCTTCATAAGGCTTATGCAGGCTGCTTTCATTCTTGAAATAATGTACAACTTCACGTCTGCCATTCTAGATGTGCATATCAGAGACCATTGTCTATTTAGCATTCTAGAAATCTATGGTTCCAACTTCAATGGGAATCTATTTCAATATTTCAGCCTAAAGGGTGTAGATTGTAAGTCCCCAGAAATGAAAAGTTAATGGGTATCTAACAGTCTCAAACTTGGTAAAACAGAAGTTTGATATGCAGCTCCAATATTCTTGTATAAGGAAGAGTCTATGATTTCACCCTCCTTTCTACGAAGGAAACAGATGAAGAAAAACATCATGCCTGATCATGCCCAATTTTCTAAAATATGCAATCATCCTTTGATGCCATTATGCAAGTAAGTGCTTTAGAATTGTTGCGTGTCAATCGGTGACCACATTAATTTCTTTTTCCCGGATTGCCTAAAGACTTTGAAAATAAGCATGTTACAATGCAGTTCAACTTTCAGACCATTTGTATGACATGCGATGTTCATCAACTGAATAAATGTATTTTTCTTTTATCTGTCTTTGCAACCATATTTGAATGAATCCTAAGTCGCGTTATTTCTGTTCTATTGCTTTGAATTTGTCACTCATACACTTATTGTAAGGTGTCCATCGAATTGTTGTAGAGAATTATTCGGGGAAACCTTCCGCTTATCTATATGAATTTCATAAGTTGGTATAAAGAGTTAAGCCGTATTATATACACTCTTAGAAAAGGTGAAATTGTGTAGCAGAACATCTCAACTTCTTTTCACACGCTACAACTTCATCAAAACAAAAACAGTTTTGTCTTAAATAAGCAAGAAACTACCATAACCTTCGCTAAGATTTAAGATATCAAAGCTTTTACTATCATGATTTCATGGTGCCCTATGTGCTAGTTTATTGCGAATGAAGCTCTGACTCTTTATTCTGCCCTTCTTTTCTTTGAAACCCATGACATATGAGTGTATCTAGGCCTCTCATGACTAATCTTCTCACCCTCCTTTTCTTGACATCCTCCCGACAACGCGCCGGTTGCTTACCCAAAATTGGAGGGTAGGTCAATTATTCCCTCGATTTGAATTGAGTCCAAAAAATGGGTAGTCTTCCTGGATGATTGTTGGCACATGGCAGAATCTTTTCTCCGCTTCTACTTTTTACCCTGCACACTTTTATCCCATACCGGTTCCCCATTTCGAGGACTGTTCAGAGTGCGATTTTTCACCTCCCGGCTGCTCTTCAGATCATTCTAGAACGAGTCCTTCCTATCCAGCCCTATCTATAGCATTGTCAGTCAATTTAAACTCATCTCAGTACCACTTTCTTCAGCTCCAACGTTCCCTTTATGAGGTTTTGCAGCAGCATGTTTATTCACTCCCTGAGCAATAGCCGAACATGAAGACCGCTTCTCTAATTACCTTGATTTGTAGTGGGGGTGAGTGGAGGGTTGGGTGGGGTTGGAGGGGGTTGGGGTTGGGGGTTGAGTGGAGGAGAAGGGGGGCGCAAGGTGGGGTTGAGCGGGGTTGGAGGGGGTTGGGGGTTGAGCGGGGTTGGAGGGGGTTGGGGGTTGGGGTTGAGCGGGGTTGGAGGGGGTTGGGAGTTGGGGTTGAGTGGAGGAGAAGGGGGGCGCAAGGTGGGGTTGAGCGGGGTTAGAGGGGGTTGGGGGTTGGGGTTGAGCGGGGTTGGAGGGGGTTGGGGGTTGGGGTTGAGCGGGGTTGGAGGGGGTTGGGGGTTGGGGTTGAGCGGGGTTGGAGGGGGTTGGGGGTTGGGGGTTGAGCGGGGTTAAAGGGGGTTGGGGGTTGGGGTTGAGCGGGGTTGGAGGGGGTTGGGGGTTGGGGTTGAGCGGGGTTGGAGGGGGTTGGGGGTTGGGGGTTGAGCGGGGTTGGAGGGGGTTGGGGGTTGGGGTTGAGCGGGGTTGGAGGGGGTTGGGGGTTGGGGTTGAGCGGGGTTGGGGGTTGGGCTTGAGTGGGGTTGGAGGGGGTTGGGGGTTGGGGTTGAGTGGAGGAGAAGGGGGGCGCAAGATGGGGTTGAGCGGGGTTGGAGGGGGTTGGGGGTCGGGGTCGAGTGGAGGAGAAGGGGGGCGCAAGGTGGGGTTGAGCGGGGTTGGAGGGGGTTGGGGGTCGGGGTCGAGTGGAGGAGAAGGGGGGCGCAAAGTGGGGTTGAGCGGGGTTGGAGGGGGTTGGGGGTTGGGGTCGAGTGGAGGAGAAGGGGGGCGCAAAGTGGGGTTGAGCGGGGTTGGAGGGGGTTGGGGGTTGGGGTTGAGCGGGATTGGAGGGGGTTGGGGGTTGGGGTTGAGCGGGGTTGGAGGGGGTTGGGGGTTGGGGTTGAGTGGGGTTGGAGGGGGTTGGGGGTTGGGGTTGAGTGGAGGAGAAGGGGGGGCGCAAGGTGGGGTTGAGCGGGGTTGGAGGGGGTTGGGGGTCGGGGTCGAGTGGAGGAGAAGGGGGGCGCAAGGTGGGGTTGAGCGGGGTTGGAGGGGGTTGGGGGTCGGGGTCGAGTGGAGGAGAAGGGGGGCGCAAAGTGGGGTTGAGCGGGGTTGGAGGGGGTTGGGGGTTGGGGTTGAGCGGGGTTGGAGGGGGTTGGGGGTTGGGGGTTGAGCGGGGTTGGAGAGGGTTGGGGGTTGGGGTTGAGCGGGGTTGGAGGGGGTTGGGGGTTGGGGTTGAGCGGGGTTGGAGGGGGTTGGGGGTTGGGGGTTGAGCGGGGTTGGAGGGGGTTGGGGGTTGGGGTCGAGTGGAGGAGAAGGGGGGCGCAAAGTGGGGTTGAGCGGGGTTGGAGGGGGTTGGGGGTTGGGGTTGAGCGGGGTTGGAGGGGGTTGGGGTTGAGCGGGGTTGGAGGGGGTTGGGGGTTGGGGTTGAGTGGGGTTGGAGGGGGTTGGGGGTTGGGGTTGAGTGGAGGAGAAGGGGGGGCGCAAGGTGGGCTTGAGCGGGGTTGGAGGGGGTTGGGGGTCGGGGTCGAGTGGAGGAGAAGGGGGGCTCAAGGTGGGGTTGAGCGGGGTTGGAGGGGGTTGGGGGTCGGGGTCGAGTGGAGGAGAAGGGGGGCGCAAAGTGGGGTTGAGCGGGGTTGGAGGGGGTTGGGGGTTGGGGTTGAGCGGGGTTGGAGGGGGTTGGGGGTTGGGGGTTGGGGGTTGAGCGGGGTTGGAGAGGGTTGGGGGTTGGGGTTGAGCGGGGTTGGAGGGGGTTGGGGGTTGGGGTTGAGCGGGGTTGGAGGGGGTTGGGGGTTGGGGGTTGAGCAGGGTTGGAGGGGGTTGGGGGTTGGGGTTGAGCGGGGTTGGAGGGGGTTGCGGGTTGGGGTTGAGCGGGGTTGGAGGGGGTTGGGGTTGAGTGGGGTTGGAGGGGGTTGGGGGTTGGGGTTGAGTGGAGGAGAAGGGGGGCGCAAGGTGGGGTTGCGCGGGGTTGGGGGTTGGGGTTGAGTGGAGGAGAAGGGGGGCGCAAGGTGGGGTTGAGCGGGGTTGGAGGGGGTTGGGGGTCGGGGTCGAGTGGAGGAGAAGGGGGGCACAAAGTGGGGTTGAGCGGGGTTGGAGGGGGTTGGGGGTTGGGGTTGAGCAGGGTTGGAGGGGGTTGGGGGTTGGGGGTTGAGCGGGGTTGGAGGGGGTTGGGGGTTGGGGTTGAGCGGGGTTGGAGGGGGTTGGGGGTTGGGGTTGAGCGGGGTTGGAGGGGGTTGGGGGTTGGGGTTGAGTGGGGTTGGAGGGGGTTGGGGGTTGGGGTTGAGTGGAGGAGAAGGGGGGGCGCAAGGTGGGGTTGAGCGGGGTTGGAGGGGGAGAGAGAGAGAGGCATATGGAGGCTCTACAGACCCCCACATCAAGCCTTTGCACCGTCCGTGGTGCAATTTCTTCCTTATTATGCTTATTTTGATGAAATCTAGGTAAAGTGCAATTACTGAACGAAAATACGATATATACAAGGGATGAAGTGCTTCCATTTTGATTTAGGTCAGATACTTCTTCACCCTAGAAATATTGACCAAGGGTATCCTCTTACCCTGCAAATCTTCTAGATGTGCTGCTCCACGAGGTAATACTTTTATCACCGTGTAAGGTCCTATCCATTTGGGTGCCAGTTTGGTTGGAATTGCTGGGACCTGATGTACTAAAACCATAGATCCTTCTTGTACTTCATTGGACCTCAGATACTTGTCATGCAGTCTTTTGCGCTCTTCTTGTGTTACCTGAAGTTTTTGCATTGCTTCTTCTCTGTATTCTTCTAATGCCACCAATCTCTGAATGGGGGGTTCAATTCCAATGGTTTTGATTCCTATTTCCTTTCTGATAATGAACTCAAATGGTGCCAATGCCTCTTTTCCATAAACTAAACGAAATGGAGTTTCGCCTGTGGTTCCCCTCTTCGTGGTTCTGAAAGCCCAAATTGCACCAATTAGTGCTAGTGGCCAAGAGCTTTGATGATCAAAAGATAATTTGCGAAGTACTCCAATCAAAATCTTATTGGAACTCTCTGCTTGGCCATTTGCCCTTGGGTAATAGGCACAAGATTTTTTATGGAAGATCTTGTACCTGTCAAATATAAACTGGAGCAATTGATTTACAAAATGTGTGCCTCTATCACTAGTAATCTCCAGTGGGCAACCAAATCTTGAGAAAATACGTTTATACATAAATTTAGCTATTGTTAAAGCCGTGCAGTCCACCGTAGCTTTAGCCTCTATCCATTTAGTGGCATAGCATGTGGCCATCAAAATATACTTTTTACCTCCTGGTTGCCCAGTTGGGCCAATTGGCCCTATGAAATCAAGACCCCATCGTTCAAATGGGAGCCATCCTGTAGATATGACCAATGGTTGGAAATTCAATCTGGTTGGCGCGGGAGCACACCTCTGGCAGATGTGGCATTCTTTGGCGAACTTGATTGCATCTTTGAAAATGTGAGGCCACCATAAACCTTTGTGGATGATTCTATGAGCCAATTCTTCCCCCTTTAGATGTCCTTCACTGTGTGCAGCTTCTAGCAAAAGATTTACCTCCTCTGGATAGACACACCTTCTCAATATATCATCCTGACAGTATTTATATAAATTTCCATTTATAAGAGAATATGCTTTGGTTTTCAGGAGCAATCTTCTCTTTTCTACAGATGTCAAGTGTTCTGGAATCTTTCCAGTAGTGAGAACATGAAGAATTTCATCATACCAACCAGTTCGAATTGTTACTAGAAAAAGATTGGTATCCACCAATTCGTCATTAATACCTGTTGCCTTTTCGCTCATTGCCGTCCTGGATACTTGGTCTGCCATGTAGTGCTCTTTTCCTGGATTAATATGAATATCAAAATTAAATTCTTGGAATAGGAGTAACCATCGCCAAATCCTTCCAGCTACTCTGGGCTTGTTAATCAGGTACTTCAAAGGTTGATGATCAGTTATGACAATAAAATGCACACCTAAGAGGTAATGCCGGAATTTTTGAAGAGCGAACACGATAGCCAAACCTTCCCTTTCAGTAGTGTTGTAGTTCCTCTCTGCTTTGATAAGCAATCTGCTAGCATAAACGATAGGTTGGTCTATCTTCTGTGATGATGGTTGAGCCAAGACTGCTCCAACTGCATGAAGACTGGCATCTGTATGTACATGGAACTCTAATGACCAATTAGGAACAATTAAAAGAGGAGCAGTACATAGCCTCAATTTTAATTCGGAAAATGCTTTCTCAGCTTCAGGAGTCCATGAGAAAGGGACATTCTTACTTGTAAGCCTGGACAAAGGCTTAGCTATTTCTGAATACATTCTGATAAATCGTCTATGATATCCTGCATGGCCCAAGAAACTTTGCACTTCCTTTGGGCTTTGTGGAATTGGCATGGAAAGGATAGCAGTGATCTTTGCCGGATCAACCGTTATCCCTTCAACTGATACTATGTGGCCCAATAGAGTACCTTTGGTCACCAAAAAATGACATTTAGCAGGATTCAACTTCAAACCTGTTTTGAGACACTGCTCAAAGATTTCCTTTATATTATCCAAATGGTTATTGAAATCTTGAACTATTGCCCTCTTGTCTGTTCCTGAAAATACTGAAAAATCATCCATAAAAATGCGCAGAAATGAGGTTAACCATTTCCCTAGTATGAGATACATAGTCCTATTGAAGGATGTTGGTGCATTCTTCAAGCCAAAGGCCATACGGGTATAAACATATGTGCCCCATGGTGTAACAAAAGCCGTCTTGTCTCTATCTTTAGGATGAATGGCTATCTGATTGTAGCCACTAAATCCATCAAGAAAACTATATAAAGAGTGTCCGGCTACTTCTTCAAGCACCTGCTCTGTGAATGGTTGAGGAAAGCCATCTTGAATAGTTACCTTATTCAAGGCACGAAAATCAACACACACTCTTATTTTGCCGTTTTTCTTTGGTACAATGACCATGGAAGAAAGCCACCGTGAGTGTTCTACCGGAACAATAATACCTGCCTCTTCCAATTTTGTGATTTCTAGCTTTACTGCCTCTGCATACTTTGGATTAAGTCGGTAAGGCCTACTTCTTGTAGATGAAGCTCCTTCCACTAAGGGTATTCGGTGTAATCCAAGCTCCTCAGGTATCCCTATTAAGTCTTTATAGGACCATGCAAAGACACTTTTATAGGTAAAAAGTAGGGAAGTTACCTTCTGCAATAAAGGCGGATAGTGCCATAACCAAGCAGCCAAGTGAACCATCTGAGGATTCTCTTCATCTCCAAGATTTACTTCTTGAACAAACTTTTCAGAATTGGACTCACTTGAAAGTTCATCTCCACTGTATGCAGGAGCAGAGTTCAATTTATGATCCACAATTTGTTCCTTGATCCATCCTAAGGGTATATTTGAGAATGGAAGTTCTTGAAGGTCGCAATTATCTTCCCCAGATGCAGGCACAACTTTGTCTCTTTCTGGTCTTGCAAGCATAAAATCATCTGATTCCTCATGTTTACCTGCCTTTTCCCTACATACCATCTTAGTGGCGCTAAGTGTTGAATTTTGATTATCTGATTCAATTGGAGATTTCTGTCCTTCACGAGGTGCCTGCAAAAAATAAGCTTGACTTCCTTGCTTACTCTTTTCTATTTTGTTCAAGTGAAGAACATCAGTGTTTCCCTCTTCCCGTCCTCCTTGTGTTGCTTCTGCAAAATCTTCATTTACCTCACATATCTCCACTGTGCAGCATTCTGCACTTCCCATCATCCAACTTAATAGGGCATCATCTTCTGAAGGCATTACCTGAGTTTCCATTGCATATCCAGTAGCCTTGTTGATGTCTGATCCTTCTTCCAAATGTATCTGTAATTGATTGTTAGTACATGTGGAAATCCATAATTTGTTTTTTCCCCAATCCTGTAGAGCCTTTGCTTGCCTTAGCCAAGGCCTTCCCAGGAGTAGAGGGTATGAGGTCTCCTGAGGTAGGGCAATAACAACAAAGTCTAAAACAAAATGACAACCCTGCACTATCATAAGTACCTTTTCAACAATGCCCACTGGTGCAACCCGACGTTGATCTGCTAAAGTGACTGTGAAGGGTGCTGCCTTTGTGGGATTGAGCCTTAGTTTCTTCATAGTGAAATCAGGCATCAAATTGATGCCGGAACCTCCATCTATAATAACACCTGCTAGAGCTTCATCCTTGATTAAAACGGATAATCTTGAGCTCTGATAATCAGCCAAGGGTGCGGGAGGAAAGTCCACCATAAAACCATCTATGCTAGGAGGTGGGCACAAGCATGCAGAATGTATAATCTTCAGCAGATCACTTCTTACTTTAGGATCTATTTTTATGAGTTCATACAGGCTAATCTTATGATGAATACCTTTCAAAATTTCTTCAATGTCCACTTCTTGCTTGCCTTCAGAAGTACTCGTTGGTTGATCTTTCAGCAAAGTAGTTGCCCTCTCATAAGCTTCTTCCATTTCTTCTTGGTCCTTCCATCCCACCCTCTTTTCTACAACTCTATCTTTGAGTCCTTGTTGTTCCTCCTTTTGGGCTACTACCGCTTGCCTGGCTCTGGTCATCATTGGCATGGATGAAGATGAAACAACATAAGATTGAGCTGTCATACCTTCTACAGGTGGGGAGACTGCAATCATGTGAATAGGAGCCGGACGACCTCTTGGGCAATCTCTGGTGTAGTGATCCTTAGCATCTGGACAGTGCTGACAAGGGGGTGCATCCTCTGGAAGAGAACACCTGTTCTGCATATGGCCATACTCCCCACAACGGTAACACATTAGGGGCCGATTGTATCTAGGCCGAGTTGGGCGGGTCTCTTCTCTATTAGGTGCATTAGAAGTGCTAGCATAATATGAATCTACACCTTGATAGTTACCTCGCTGTTGTGTCCCCTTAAGGTAGTAGCAGTCTCTTGCTTCATGACCCTCTTTGCCACAGAACTGACAACTGACTCTGTTAGGACAATTTACGTTGGAATGTCCATTATTATTACATATTGTACACCAAACCTGTCTTCGTATGTCCTGGGTAGTCCGCAAGTCTTCAAGCTCACGCCTAAGTTGAGACACTTCATCCACATTATGGGTTGAGGGTGGCGGTATGACCTTCTCTTCTTGGCGACTTTGCTGCATTCTTAAGGCTTCCAACTCCTTCCTGAGTTGCCCGATCCGATCCAAATCGGATGCATAATTTGGTTGAGACTCCACTTCAAAATGTATTCTAGCCTCCTCAATGCGTGATGCAGTTGCAACAAAATCATCAAGTGTTGCATCCAGTCTGAGGGATTCTCGAAGCTTTTGTTGAGATGACTTAGGCAGAGCCTTCTCAATCCATTTTTTGACTAAAAAATCACCTGGAGCATGAGGCAAACGAGAAACGAGTGCTTTAGTTCTAGTGTGCAATTCATGAAAGGATTCACCTGCTCGTAATTTTAGGTTCTCTAGCTGATCTAGAGCTCGTTCTGAGGAGTCGCTTGGTCGAAATGTCTGCGAGAATGCCGCTTTTAGTGCCTCCCACGTAGTGAAGTGCCCATCTGCATACTGGCTATACCACTTGTCTACAAGGCCTTCCAAAGTGGATGGAAAGAGCACCAACATTGCATCCTCCCGGTTCTGCAATCCTCTTCCACGACATAACGAGACGAATCTCCTCACGTGGTCATCTGCATCTTCATAAGCCAATCCTTTAAATGTAGGAAACTTGATGTTCAACCTAGAGAGTAAATGGGAAAGATCCTCCATTGGTGCCGGTGCCTCTTCTGAAGTATCAGAGGAAAAATCTAAGGTTCTCCTATGTTTCTCTTTTGATAATGGTGTTACTCCCAAATCAATGGATAGATTCAAGGATGGTGGAGGAGAGGTAGGCTCACTGGTTGTGGTTATTTCTAACTTGTTGAGACGCTTCCGTTCACGATGAGACTCCTTATCCGCCCGCGTATGGGTCATGTACCTACTCGCAAATACAATAGGTCGAAAACCCTCTCACAGAAATGCAAAGGTCCCACCGGGCGTGCCAAACTGTAGAGGAGGTACTGGGGTATCCGCTTTTAACAAAAGTAGAGAATGAAAACTAAACACGTCCAGTACATCACCTACTCAAGGGGGGTTCTCTTTAGGGTAATAAACCCTTTAACATTTCTGTGAACAGGTAGATAACACGGATTGCACAGAGTGGTACATACTTCAAAAAATATGAATAACAATTGACCAAGGAAGACCATACACGTCTTGATTCGATTCAGATGATTACAAGATTTGACAAGGAAATGTTCAAAAAAACTAATGCTCAGAGCTTCGTGGTACTCTATGCAGATAAATACAGATCAATACAAATGATGAAGGAATTGCTCAAGAGAATAGAGCTTAACAC
>CM035421.1:37732162-37902162 GCA_020310875.1 Ceratopteris richardii
GAGTCACAAGAGTAATTCACTTGATCGTCCATTATTAAGTAAACCAGAATCAACTTCAAGCTTTGAAGAAAAAACAATACAGCAAAGATTTCATAATTCAAGATGTTTGACGATGTAGAGCCACTTATAAGAATTCACTCATGTCCTTTGATAAATAGTAAAAAGAAGTTTTCTATTCGATTGTTACAAAGAAGGAAATTCAAACTCAAGGCCTATAACTTGAAGATATCATGTGTATCCATTTTACTAATTGTCCATGATGTTCCATTTAAAGAGCCAAAGTCATGTTGTTTTATCAAATCAACATTGAAATAAAAAAAGAGCATTTATAGCATTGCACCCACAACAAAATCGTAAATTAATTCCTATTGCATAAAGTAAAGCATCAAAATTAGTAATTTAAGATCACACAGCAAACCATTCATACATTCATCCTTTCCATTCCAAATCCAACTGACACTCAACTAAACATAATAATTGGAAAATAAATATCATAGCCTTTGCTTAGAGGAATTGATCGCAAGACATCATTCTAGGTTGAATAGGATACAATCCAGTAGGCTAACTTGAGTTCCTACAAAATCCAAATTAAAAAAAAACATGTAGATTTAATTGAGCTTCGCTTCAACATTTCACGCTTATCATCTAAATGAAGTGTATGGAGCACACTTCAAACAACTTTTGAGCTTCAATGGAAGTGAATTGAAATGCAATTTGAAGTTACAAGGAACATAGAATTAATCCCAACTTTGATTAGAAAACTAAATAAAGACTTAAACACATGCACAACATATAAACTAACATTTCTAGCACTTACAAAAAAAGTTCTTTTTAGAAGACTTGAAGTCAATTCTCTTACAACAATAGATCTACTAGATGTTTTTCTATCCATTTCCTCCAAGGAATTTGGTGAATTTTTTATATCACCACAAAACCTATGGTGCTTTGATAGACCAAATGATGAAGTGGTGCACCATAAGGATACACCATTGTGGATTAATCTTTTTGTGAGCTTCATAATGATGCCCTCATAGTACAAAAAACATGCTCTCAATGATGTGCATGGTGATCTGCATAGACTTGCATAATGCACAAAACTGCAAAGTACATGAAGACCTCAAACACAAATTTTCCACGTTTTATAAAATGCGATCAAATTCACAATCTCTTGTTAAGGAGGCCACTATATGTTTCATTAAAGAACATATGGAAAAGTGTTTGATAACCAGTTGGCACTTCACATGTATAATAAGAGTAAGAATCTTTCACTAAACGCCAATATGGAAAAAGAGAAGTATGGGAGAAAAAATAAATAATAAAAAAGGGTACCAAAGTACGAGTACACCTCATCACCTGATGGATACGTCATAGAGTGTACAAGGAACTATGTAAAATCATTAATATTGTAACCCCCTTCAAGTGAAAACAATGTCAAAAGCTATCATGTGGTGTAACTTTAGTGAAAGCATCTACATTATTATTATGGGTATGAACCTTCTCAAGATTAATGTGCTCAATGGATAAGAAGTCTCTAATGAATTATACAACACCTCTATGTCCTTGGTCTTTACATCATATATTGGATTTCAAGCCAAAATAATGGCATTTTAACTATAATTCAACAAGGAAGGTGCATGCTTAGGTAGAACCATATCACAAGCAAGATGAGAAAGCCACAATGCTACCTTACATGCCTCATTACCTATAATAGAATTTTCTTCTATATTGGAAACTTTTGTACATTCCTAAAGATAAGATATCAAAGAGATAACACATTCACTAGAGTTAAAAGCATACCCTAATAAAGACTTTCAACCGTCTATGCAACCAACATAATTAGAATTTGTGTAAGCCAAAATGGATGCCTCTCCTCTACCCAAGCATATACACTTGTATTTTGTGCCACTCAGTTATCTCAAAAACATCCTTGATTGATCTGACATATGTAGCTAAAGATGTACTCAATGCCTTGCCACCTTGTTTATTAAACCTATGAAGTACTTTGGATATGCACTCACTATGAGAAGTGTATGCATCGTTTACTTATATCATAATTAATGTACATGCCAAGAATATATATGGCATCCCCAAAATTGTTTATATCAAATATCTCATTTAAGTTTTATTTTAGCACTAACAACTCATCAAAGGACGTCCTAGCCATCAAGAGATCATTAACATAAAGTATCAAGCCGATAAGCTCCCATCTAGGCATCTCTTAGTGTCCACAAAATGATCCTCATTGCCTCCTAAAAAGTAATGAGACTTTATAAAAGCATCAAAATTTTAGTACCATTTTCTACAGGACTATGTAAGTCCATCTAAACTCTTCTTTATCTTAGAAACTAGACTCTTTTTTCCAAGAACTACATAACCATCTATTTGCTCCATAAAGATCTCTATTTGCTCTGTGCAAGGAAGCATTTTTCACATCTGTTTGGAACAGCTCCAAGTCTTTGATTCCAACAACTCCAAGCAACATTTGTAGTGTAGTCGTCATGATTAATAGAGAAGCCCTTTGCAACAAATTGACACCATGTTGTTGCTTAATAGCTTTTCCAACCAATCATGCTTTATACTTTGGACAAGCACTATCCGATATAGGTTTAAGCTTTTATGGAAATTTACATGGTAAAGGTTTCTGGTACTTTGGCAAAGGTACCAAGTCCCAATTACAAGTGGAATGAGTAAAATCCAATTCATTCTTCATGTTAAGCTCCCACTTGACATGATCCTTTGTTTGTATAGCCTCTTTGTGCCAAGTAAGCTCACAAGCATCTATCATCATAACAAAATCTAAACCTAGAACATATCTATTAGGTGGGTGCACGACACGTGTTGAATGTCTCAATGGTTGTTGAATAGGAACATTTTTATACTGATCTAATTGGAGATTTATGTGAACACTCCTATGTGTAGCATTGAAATGCATAAAAAATGGATAAATAATGTCTTTAAGCACCACTCTTCTCTATTCAACCTTGTTAATAGTTTTTTATGCATCTTACACTCGTTTCAAAATCACTACCTTTCATTATTGATCGTGTTTCAAGATCTCCTAGGTGATATCCAAATTGAGCGTCTCAACGTGTCGAAGAAAAATGCATTTCTTTGACTTATAATCTACCTTTTGAAGATTCTTGGGTATATGAATATATGCTTCACACCCAGAAACTTGAAAATGATCATAATATGGTGGCGTCCATGTCCATAACTCTTGTGAAACCTTCAAACTTTGCTACTACTAGGTCAAAGTTTAATGACATCAACTACAACCAACACTGCTTATACCTAACAGCCTTATGACATTTTTACATGATGTGACATAGAAACTACTCTTTACTCAATAGTTTTATTCATCCTATCAGCTCTGCACATTCCTAGTTTATTTTCCATATTGACAATGCTCACACAATGAAAAATCAAAGAAATATAACAAAGGAAAGTTGTCAGAATGAGAAGGATCTTTTATTCCACTATACAATATGTGGCCCAAATGACAATTTCATAAACAAGCCAAAGGTTGTTCAATGAAAGCTAACAAGTGTCCTTTCCATGATAAAAATAAAGGATAAAGGAAGCCAAATTTTCTTCCCTTTTCAATGACCATATTTCTCTTTGATATGGGAAATGAGTGAGCATACAGAACCACTTTATAATCAAGGTTATCAAGTTGACCAACTCATATCAAATAGTGTGATAAGGGAGGCACATTTTTAGATATAGATCCAAGCCAAATCATATATCAAAGTGTGTTGGAACAAGAGCATGAGTTGCTAAGGTTCCAATCTGGGGGCTTATCCTAACGTTCAACCTTACAAAGTAGAGTGAGTGTGCATGATGGCCACATGCCATACTAGATCACTCTAGAAGCTTTCTAATCTTGGAGCAAGAGGATAAATAGAATGGGAGGAGATTAGCACATATGCCATTTTGAAGTCTCAATATGAGAAATGTCTCATGTCCGGTATCAAAGCATTTGATCTTCAGCATGTGGAGCTCCAAGAGAGAGAGAGAGAGAGAGAGTAGATTTTTTTTCTTTTTTATATCCTTGGACAAAAAGATGACCACAAGGATATTTCTCAAGCATCATCTTCATCATCTTTCTCATCGAGTTGGTGAAGCAAGTAGCTATGATTCTTGTTGAGCTCAACAACAAAAAGAAAAAGGTGATCAACAACCCCAAAGAGAGGCTCCCTAGCGAGCCCCTCATCCTTTTGCATGCACCGAACCAACCCCCAATAGTGCAAACACAACCAAAGAATAGTCAAGCTACACCCATGCCCTCACGCATATGAAAGGACCAAGAGAGAGCTTCTTTACTCTCCTCTTCACTTGTTGGGAGGTATGGATCTCAAACCTTATTTGTACCCAAAACAATAGGGCCTCTATAGCCATATGTGGGATAGTATGGCAGACACATGTGCATTCAACTTCCCTATTATTTAGGAAAAAGCCATGGTTTTTCTTCATATACACACGTGTAGATAACATTTTAACAACACCTACAGGCACATAGTTGACCATAACTTCCTCTACTCATCCAAATTCGATTATTTTACTTGCTAGAGAAATTAGACTTTGCAAGTTTTCCAATGGTTGTAATCCATAATTTCCTTATTAAATACCACTTATACAAAGCATTTAATTATTTGCATATCTCTTCAAGTAGAGATGATGCCCATCCACCTAGCTCCATTGCTTTAGCCATATCTTCCTTATGGAAGGTCCAAATCAAGAAATTAAAATTTCTATAAATTCTATATTCGAAGAACGTTCTTTTACTATATGCCATAGTTTGACCTTTGCAAGCCATCTTTGCACATGGTTTTATAAGGCTATTCATTGCTAAGACACCTTTTCTTAGTAAATTGAATGTCCAATTTTGATAATTAGGAGTTTCTAATCATATTTAGAGCCATTTGGGATGGGAAAGCATTAACTTTTATAACTTTGTATCATAATTTTTCTCTCAAGTACATTCATTTAGATATTTTTTGCATCATAACTTGTAATTTTGCATTGTTTTGTCTTCCAAATTTATCAAATTAACATTGGCATGTGCATCAAAGTAAGTTTGATATGACTTCACCTTTGCATAGGAGGCTACATTAACTTACATTGTTTCATAAAAGCATGGTCTTCTGAGTTTTAGAATCTCTGAGCAAGTATTGGAGCACGAAAAGAAATTGTTTAGAGGTTGTGTTGTGCCCAACAACACATATTGAAAAAGTTGCTTGTGTGCAGGGTTCTAGAGCTAGGAAAATGATTTTTTCACCACTAGGTTGGTGCCTATCCTTGTATCATGGTTCTCTTTTTTTGGCTTCATTTTCCAAGGGAAATGTTGCCGAACTCTAAGTAGCCACATGGAGTTATATGCCATGAGAGAAATAGAGAGATAGTGTTGTAAGAGAGAAGAAGTCTCTTGCATGCAACATAATTAAAAGCTTGTAAAGTAATTGAAGTAGAAAAGAAGATGCATGAGTGGATGCATGGGTAGATAGATTATATGACTTCAAGAAATGTGAAGTGCATATGCATTTTCTTTCTATAGAGGGCCATTTTATCTATCACCAAGATAAGTCAAGGTTAGTGTAAAGTATGTGGTGAAAGCACCATGAGTAGGCTAAGTGTGTGTTTTTGGAAACTAATTGACAAAGGTAGATTATCTTTTTTATTTTTATTTAGATTGTTAATGGTTGGAGGATGGAGTCTCCAGAGTAACCAAGACTTATCCCCAGAGAAGTTTTGGCTAAAGTATTAGATGTATACTAGAACCTATGTCTAAGATAGCCAAAAGAATGACTATTAAACATCTAAGTATGATTGATGGTAGCATAAGACCAGCCCTTGACCTTATGGATACCCAAATAGACCTTATATGCATGCGATAAGTGCAATAAAATGCACTATGTACTTTGGAGGATCAAGGAGAAGGAGTTGATAAAAAACAAATAGGTTTGCAAATTGACTAGCTGAAACAATTTACTATCTTTGGATGAGACAATGAACGTCAAATGCTCATAGCGACCAACATGATTAAAATTAGAAAACATCCTTTTGTGGGAGTGATACACATAGGGTTTAGTGTATATAATGCACAAGATTACAAGAAATAGCCAAAATAGGCTTTTGGAATGAGCCAGACACTCAAAAGTGGTACCTCCTATTATACAGAAATACGTAGAGATCGACCCCGAGATAGACAAATTGTGATTCCTCCCAATCTACTAAGCCCAATTCTTTTAACATTTATAAGCATACACCAGACACTAATAACTTTCCAATGCATCCTATCTTATCCAATTTGGAGCTCTATAGAGAGCACGAGCCTTGGCGACGTTAGTGTTGTTGAAGAAGATGATGCAGAAAAATGAAGGAGCAAGACAATGATGGCCACAAGAGTATATATATTGCTTCCATGTAATGTACAAGTGAATTGAAGTCTTTATATAGGCTTTTGAAGTGCTCCACAACTTCTATAAGTGGATTTTGAATTTAAATGAAGGCAGTAAAGGTTGTTGGAGGGAATCAATTCACTTTCCTATAGTCTAGGATAAGTGAAGATCTAGTTTGATCTACTTTTAGAAGATTGATTGATTACAACTCAACCAACTCAAATTCGTGGAAGTTGGGCTCTCATTTTCTACTTTTGCATGTGTAAAGCTCAAGGCTTTGTCAATAGTATAAGATCCATGAAAAATCGTTTTTAAAAAATACAATAAATGAGCATAAGTAAAAGAACTCTCTAATGGATATTCCTTCGACGTAATCCAAGCAATAGCTTTTCATGTACCTCAAGTCCACCTCAAGTATAGTGTAACCTTCATGTTCTAAGAGCTCCTTCTTAAGCTAAAGTATGCCTGATTCTTCACTCTATGATAGGTTGAATACCTGCCATAGCTTTGAATCTACGAAGCTTTATTCCATCAAGTGCCTTTGTCATCATATCTACTACTTGCTTTTCAGTAGGAACAAAAGAAATGTCAATCTCCTTTGCCATGAGCTTCTCCCTGATGAACTGGTAATGAACCTCTATGTGTTTGGTTCTTACATGGAAAAATAGAGTTTTCCACTCGATACATGAAACTTATATTATCTCCTAATATGTGAGGTTTGGAACTCATAAGTCCGAAATCTATATACAATGCTTTTAGCCATATTGTCTCTTCAGTTTCTATGCTCAAACCTCTATACTCTGCTTCAGTTGCAGAAAAAACTATTGTTGTTTGCTTCTTGGAACTCCATGACACTAGCTTTGAACCAGTAAATGTTAAGTAACCAGAGGTACTTCTTCTATCATCCTTAGCCCCTACCCACTCTGCATTTGAATAGATTTTAATATCAAAATCTGACGAGCAAGGACAAAATATACCTTCATTGATTTTACCTTTGAGATATTTAAGTACTCTCTTATCTACATCCATGTGTGTTATTATTGGCGAGTGCATGAAATGAATAAGAATTCCCACACTATATGAGACATCTACCCTTGTATGAGAAGCATATATCAAGCTACCTACCAAGCTTTGATATTCTTTAATGTCTTCAATTTTCTCACCTTCATGAACACTAAGTTGATGATTCATCTCCAAAGGTGTACCTGAAGGTTTAGTGCTCTCCATTGTGAACTTAAGAAGTAGAACCTAAGTGTATCTCCTCTAAGTCAAATAAATTCCTTTATTTATGTATATGACCTGCATACCTAGGAAATATGTGAGCTCACCTAAGTCAGTGATTCGGAACTCCTCTTGCATGTGTCTTATGATTCTTTGAATGCCATTCAGATCATCACTTGTCACAATAATATCATCTACATATACACATAGATAGATAACCTCATTGTGATCCTTTTCGACGAATAGAGAAGGATTTGAGTTGCAAGGTATGAACCCGTGATCTTGAAGGTATGTAACTAACCTATAATTCCAAGCTCTAGGAGCTTGTTTCAATCCATACAATGGTTTCTTAAGTCTGCAAACATAAGATGCATGATTAGGGTTTTCAAAACATGGTCGTTGTGACATGTATACCTCTTCACTTATCCAACCATTTAGAAATGCATTTTTTACATCAAGTTGGAGGAGTCTCCAATTCCTTGTAGTAGCTACCCTTATCAATGCTCTGATTGTAGTCATGCTTGCAACTGGTGAGAATGTTCCCTTATAGTTTATACCATGAGTTTCTTAGCATCCTTTGGCAACCAATCTTGCCTTGTACCTGTAGACTTATCCATTTGAGTTTCTTTTAGCTTTATATATGTTGGTGCAATCCAAGCCTTCACATTTGGCTTGGAACCCTTGAAGGATATTACTATGTGAAGCAAGAACCATAGGAACTTATTCTTATGACTTATTACCATTTTATCTCTTGTAAAAGTCTAAATGACTTGGCATGTAAATGATCACACCTACTTGATTAGATTCATGGAAAAATGGATGGTGTAATTGGAGAGAATATCTCCTTACTTTTAGATGAGTGATTATAGGGAGCCTTAGATTTGAATTTGAAATTCAAACTTACTTCCTACACATATAAAACTCAAGAAAAAACTCGCGAGGTGTGTGTCACCATTCCCGAGGCTAATTTCATCTATCATTGAGTGTGTGAGCTCTACTCCATAGCCTACACCTCTGAGTACCATTTGGCAATGTTTATCATGTCAATGGGAATGTACATCAATGTGAATTAATACATATCTTTACATTCATCATCTCTGTTATTCTCTGAGTGTACTACTTCAAGTCTGTCAACTTCCAAGAGGCATATCGCAGTGCTACTGAACCAAATCAAGTGATTCAAAGCTTGTTAGAACCAGCTCCAAGCATACTACATGCCTACAAAATTTGAAGGTCATTGGATCAGCCATATTGGAGAAAGCTCGCTCCAAGTGATCTCTGGTATTTTTTTGCAGAGTTCCTAAAAAGTCGGGAGTGACCATAAACTTGCTAAAGTTATTTCTCTGTGCATAGTTTATCAATTTGAGTCATTTCACTTGCAAATGGTAGCTTATTAAGCTTATTGAATAACTCTAGGAGGAATTGTTCCAATTGTAAGTGTGCTGGTCATACTGAGTGAAAGACTGAGCAGGTATCAAGACAAAAATAGAAAGTTTTTTAGCTTTGTGATTTACAAACTTATCTGTTTTGATCAAGTAATTACTCAAACCTTTTCCAAAGTACATATAGCATATTTTGGTATCATTTGTAAGCTCAAGGAGTCTACTAATCATATCTGGAGTCACTGAGGGCTGGTGCAAAGCAGGATTAGCAGCATCTACTCAATCTTCTGAGTGCATCCAACCATTTCTCCCAACAGTGGTATCAGAGCAAACAAGGTAACATGGGAGATGGTTTTCCTTCATTCATTGACAAATTGGACAGGAACAATTACCAAGATTGGTCTCTCAGGATGAAGACCTATCTACAAGGAAGAAGCTTATTTGGATTCATATCAGGAGATGAGGAATTGCCCTCATTCAAAGCTAGAGGACTACCCACCAAGGATGAACAAGAGAGGCTCAACACATGGTGTGCAAAAGATGCATTGGCAAGGTCTTATCTTCTTAACTCTATATCTGATTTCCTTTTACCTCACATCAGGAATTGTAAGACTTCCCAAGAGACTTGGGAAACCTTGTCATCATATTTTTCTTCTAACACAAGGGCCAGGAAGAATCAATTGTGGATTGAATTCACAACCCTTAGGAAGCAACCAAAGCAATCAGTCTCAGAATTTGTGACAAAGATCAAGGATGTGGCAGACCAATTAGCAAGCATTGGAGAGGAGATTGAAGAGGAACAAATAGTAAGGCAAGTAACCAATGGACTAAAGGCAGATGATAAGTGGGAGAGCTTCACCACTGCAATGGATCTCTACATGGACATGCATACCGCAGATCTCACAACTCTCATGGGCCAACTATTCACACATGAAGCAAAGTTTACAAAGGCTGGAGATCAATCAAAAGGTAATAACCCCTCTGCTCTATATACTGATAAGAAAGTTAAGGATAAAGGTAAAGGGAAGAAGCAAGAGGAAGAAGGCTCTACCTCCCAAGCTAATTATGCAGGGAGAGGTAGATCATCAAGAGGCAGGGGCAGAGGAGGTAAGCAAGGTAGGGGGAGACCCTACAACTCATCACCATGCAACATTTGTGGATTGTCTAACCATACCACAGATGAGTGCTACAGAAATTATAAGAATCAGAGAGGAAGAGGCTATCAAAGAGGTGGATACTCTCAAGGCAGAGGTAGATTCAACCAACACCAAGGCTACAATGGATACAACAATCAGTACAACAACAATTACAACCACAACCACAATGGTAACTACCAAGGTGGATTCAGAAAAAGAAGGGATTACAACAACTACAAAGAGGAGCAAGATGACTCCCTATTGATCATGAATATGACCTCCAAGGCAGGTACACATGATGATCATTTATTTTATATTGATTCAGGGTGTTCTAACCATGTAGCTGGTAATGTGGCACTACTCTCTGATTTGGAAGAACCCAAGGGCAAACATCAGGTACAGACAGGTGATGATACTAAACATTCTGTTGTAAAGATTGGAAATGTGAAAACTTGTGATGGGAATCAGAATCTATTGAGCAGGGTACTTTATGTACCAACCATTACCAAGAACCTAATGAGTGTTGGTCAGATTGTGGAGAAAGGTTTGCAGGTCAGGTTCACTCAACATGGAGCATATGTGGAGGACCCAAGACATGGATTCAGAAGGATAGCCAAGGGAGAAAAATCAGGTAGATTGTTTACTTTTGAGCTAGAACACACCAAGAACATTGCCTTATACAATTACAAGGATCAAACACTTTCAGAGTTAGAAATATGGCACAAGAGGTTAGGTCACATAGGTGAAAGAACCCTAAAGCAAATGTGCAGGGATCAATGTGTGCTTGGGATACCTAATGTATCCAAGCAACATATGATTTACAAGTGTAGTGCTTGTCAGTTTGGTATGTCTCACAGGTTGCCCTACTCAAGGAAAGGTTTCATGCATGAAGACTACCTAGACTTGGTACACACAGATGTTTGGGGACCTAGCAAGGATCCCTCCATTTCAGGATCAAGGTACTATGTGTCCTTCATTGATGATTATAGCAGATGGACTATCTTATACTTTATGAAACATAAAGATGAAGTGTTTAATTGTTTCAAGAGGTATCTTGCACTTGTTGAAAACCAAACAGGAAGAAACTTGAAGAGGCTAAGGTCAGATGGAGGAGGAGAATACTTCTCCAATGAGTTTGAAGATTTCTTGCAGGAAAGAGGCATCAAGAGGGAGATAACTACAAGGTACTCACCTGAACAAAATGGGGTGGCTGAAAGAAGGAATAGACTCATTGTAGAAACAGCTAGGTCTATGCTTAATGAGAAGAAGTTGCCAAATTATCTTTGGGCAGAGAGTGTATCTACTGCCACCTATCTTATTAACAGGTTGCCATCAAAGACACTTGATGGAATGACACCTTATGAAGCTTGGCATGGTAAGAGACCATCATTGGATCATTGTAAAATTTTTGGTTGTGTAGCATATGTGCATATTCCCTCACAGGTAAGGGGAAAGCTAGACCCTAAAGCTGAAAAATGTATCTTCATTGGTTATGATTTGAACCAAAAAGGGTACAAATTCTACAACCCAACAAACAAAGGCTTCAAGGTAAGCAGAGATGTCATCTTTGATGAGAATGACTCATGGTATGAGAATGAATGCAGGAAGGTTAGTCTACCTTATGATTTGCAAGAGGAGTTTCCAAAGCTAATCAAGGAAGAACCAAGCAAGGAAGAAAATCCAAGTTCAGAGGATGATGACACAATCAACCTTGAGAAATTCAAAGCATGGAAGTCCAAAGGAAAGATGAAGGTGAAGCAGCTAGAGGATATTCCAGAATCCTCAAATCAGTCAATTAGGAGATCTCAGAGAGAAAGTAAAAAACCAATCAGATTTGGGTATGACACATCTCTTGTAACTAAGCATTCTGTATATCTTGCAAAGGATTTGTTGAATGAAGAACCAGGTACATATGAAGAGGCAATCACCAAACCAGAATGGAAAGGAGCTATGGATGAAGAAATAGAAGCTCTCAAGGAGAGTGACACATGGGACTTGGTACCCAAGAAGGACTCTATGAAGGTGATAGGATCCAGATGGATCTACAAACTAAAGAGAAACTCAGATGGAACAATCAACAAGTACAAAGCTAGGTTGGTAGCCAAGGGTTTTGCACAAACCCAAGGCATTGATTATGAGGAGACATTTTCTCCTGTTGCTAAAATGCCAACAATCAGAGTACTAGTGAGTGTAGCTGCATCCAAGAATTGGAACATGTACCAATTAGATGTCAAGAATGCTTTCTTGAATGGATGGATATCTGAAGAAGTCTACATGTCACAACCACCTGGCTATGAAGATCCCAAGAAGGTAAATTATGTTTGTAAATTGAAGAAGGCTCTATATGGATTGAAGCAGGCACCTACAACATGGAATTACAGGTTGACAACATATCTCCAAGACCAAGGATTTGTGATGAGTAAAGCAGACACTTCTCTATTCATAAAGAGGAGTAGTACAGAGGTAATCTACTTGTGTGTTTATGTTGATGACATCATCATTACAGGCAATGATGTCAATGGTATTAGACACATCAAAGGGCAGATGATGAAGGAGTTCAAGATCAATGATCTTGGATTATTGAAATACTTTTTAGGTCTTGAGTTAGTCTACACTAATTCAGGTATATATATCACTCAAAAGAAGTATGTACAAGACATTGTGAAGAAGTTTAATTTGCAGGAAGCTAAAGTCTCAAGTACTCCAATGGAGGTCAACCTAAAGCTTAGTGCTCATGAAGGTGATGAAGTCCAAGACATTACAGGATACCAAAGTATGGTTGGCAGTTGGAATTATGCTACCTTGACTAGAATTGACATAGCATATGGAGTTAGTGTGCTAAGCCAATTCATGCACAAACCAAGGGTACCTCACCTAGAGGCAGCAAAGAAGATCTTGAAGTATCTAAAGGGAACTCAAAACCATGGTTTGTACTTTCCTTATACATCAGATATTGACATTAAAGTATATTCAGATGCAGATTGGGCAGGATGCAAGGATGATAGGAGGAGCACATCAGGATACATATGTTTTGCAGGTGATAAACCTATTTCTTGGTCAGCCAAGAAACAACCTACAGTAGCCTTGTCATCTATTGAAGCAGAGTATAGAGGGCTAGCCAATGCCACTCAAGAAGCTATCTGGTTGAAGCTTTTATATACAGAGTTAGGTCTATACACTAGACCTCCAATTATCTTTGGAGATAACACAAGCTCTCTTCACCTTGCAGCTAATCCAATATATCATGCTAGAACCAAACACATAGAGGTTCATTACCACTATGTGAGAGAAAAGTTGCTAAGCAAAGACATTCAATTGACTTATGTGTCCACTAATATGCAATGTGCAGATTTACTTACTAAAGCTTTGGATGGAAACAAGTTATGCAGATTCAAATCCATGATTGGATTGCAGGATGTGATTGAAGATTGAAGATGAAGACTTAAGCCAAAGTGTTTGGCTTGAGGGGGAGTTGTTGGTGCAATCCAAGCCTTCACATTTGGCTTGGAACCCTTGAAGGATATCACTATGTGAAGCAAGAACCATAGGAACTTATTCTTATGACTTATTACCATTTTATCTCTTGTAAAAGTCTAAATGACTTGGCATGTAAATGATCACACCTACTTGATTAGATTCGTGGAAAAATGGATGGTGTGATTGGAGAGAATATCTCCTTACTTTTAGATGAGTGATTATAGGGAGCCTTAGATTTGAATTTGAAATTCAAACTTACTTCCTACACATATAAAACTCAAGAAAAAACTCGCGGGGTGTGTGTCACCATTCCCGAGGCTAATTTCATCTATCATTGAGTGTGTGAGCTCTACTCCATAGCCTACACCACTGAGTACCATTTGGCAATGTTTATCATGTCAATGGGAATGTACATCAATGTGAATTAATACATATCTTTACATTCATCATCTCTGTTATTCTTTGAGTGTACTACTTCAAGTCTGTCAACGTCCAAGAGGCATATCTCAGTGCCTACTGAACCAAATCAAGTGATTCAAATCTTGTTAGAACCAGCTCCAAGCGTAATACATGCCTACAAAATTTGAAGGTCATTGGATCAGCCATCTCGGAGAAATCTTGCTCGAAGTGATCTCTGGTATTTTTCTACAGAGTTCCTTAAAAGTCGGGAGTGACCATAAACTTGCTAAAGTTATTTCTCTGTGCATAGTTTATCAATTTGAGTCATTTCACTTGCAAATGGTAGCTTGTTAAGCTAATTGAATAACTCTAGGAGGAATTGTTCCAATTGTAAGTGTGCTGGTCATACTGAGTGAAAGACTGAGCAGGTATCAAGACAAAAATAGAAAGTTTTTGAGCTTTGTGATTTACAAACTTATCTGTTTTGATCAAGTAATTACTCAAACCTTTTCCAAAGTACATATAGCATATTTTGGTATCATTTGGAAGCTCAAGGAGTCTACTAATCATATCTGGAGTCACTGAGGGCTGGTGCAAAGCAGGATTAGCAGCATCTACTCAATCTTCTGAGTGCATCCAACCATTTCTCCCAACAATATACCCATCTCCAACCAATTACCTTTTGATTCGGTGACATTGGAACCAGATCCCTTGTATGCATCTCCTTCAATGCATCTATTTCTTCTTTCATGGCCTTTTCCCAATTAGGGTTTCCCTTTGCCTCTTCATAAGTTGAGGGTTCCTCTGAAATTGTGTCTTCTCCCAAGTAGATTGAATGCTTTGTTACAAATGTGGAATCATATCCATACCTTTCTAGTGATTTCTTCTCTCTTGTTGATGTTCTAGGAGCTTGCTTAGGGCATTCCCCACACTCTTGCATCTTTTCCTTGCCTCTTTGCTTAGAGCTTACCTCTTTTTTTTTTATGGTACATGAACATAAGCTAAACAACCAAACACCTTGAAATGTCCAAGACTAGGTTTTCTTCCATGCCATGCCTCATAAGGGGTCCTACCTTGTAGTGATTTGGATGGTAGTCTTTTGACAAGGTACACTAGTTGAAATGGCCATTACCCATAAAAAATGTGGCAACCTTTTCGCTTCAAGAATTATTCTGGCTCATCTGACAAATGTCTTATTTCTCCTCTCTACAATTCCATTTAGTTGAGGAGACTACCGAGTAGTCACTTCCCTTTTGATACCTTTATCGTGCAAGAACTAATCAAACTCTTTGGAGAAGTATTCTCCCCCTCCATTAGATCTGAGCTTCTTGAGTGATCTACGTGTATGATTCTCCACATGTGCTAGATACTTTTTGAAAAAATCAAACACTTCATTCTTACTCTTGATAAATTACAAAGTAGTCCATCTAATATGTTCATCAATAAATGAGACATAATACCTTGATTCTACCAATGAAGGTGCTTGACTTCGTCCCCATAAATCTGTATTTACTAAGTCCAATAAGTTGTTGTGCATGTAGAATTTGTGGTTGAATGGATGTCTTTGTGCCTTCCCAATCTCACATGCATCACATATGCTGATCATGTGTTGCTTTTGATATGTTTGGCAGTCCAAGTACATTTTGATCCCTCCATATATCCTTCAAGATTCTTTAATTCATATGAGCAAGTCTCTTATGCCACACTTCAAGCTCACTTATGGTTTGAGACCCAAAGTTGAATAGATCTATGTTTTGCTTTGTCCTACTTCAAAATTAAAGAGCCTACCATGTTTCTTGGATCTTCCACAAAAGCTCCATGTTGGGTGAACCTAACTTGCAAGCCTTCTTCAACTATTTGGCCTACACTTATTAGGTTTTTAGTGATAGTGGCCACATAGAGAACCTTACTCAAAATGTTTTTCTTGCCATTAGAAGCTTTGACATTACCAATCTTCTCCACATTGTGCTTTGTATCATCCCCTGTTTGTACTTCATGTCTATGCTTTGGATTTTCCAAGTGAGATAGAAGCGCAATAATGCCTACAACATGATTTGAACATCCTAAATCTATGTAAAACAAATTATCATCTTCTTTACCTTCTTTGTGGCTTAGATTCATAAGAAATAATGAGTTTTCATGTGGTTGATCTTCTGAATAATTGTTGAAGTCCCTTCGATTATAGTCTCTATTGTTATTGTTGAAGTTGTGTCTACCTCTACCTCTATTGCTACCATATCCACCTCTTCCACTTCCTTTCTCGGTCTTCCCATTGAATGAGCAATTTTGATTGGTGTGATTGGTCTTATCGCAGATGGCATCAGGTTGAACATTTTCACCTTTGGCTTTTTCATGCTTTGTTCCTTTCTTCTTCCCTTTCTACTTGCTCTTACTTGCAAAGTTGGCTTGATAAGTCTCCTCTTCATCTTCTCCTTCTTCTTGCCTTTCAGCTTCTTATCCTTCTTATTTGCATATAGAGCACTAGTTCAATTACCATGATAGAACTAACCTTCCTTTTTGCTATTGTTGGCCTCTTGATTGAAGAGTTGTCCAAAAAAGATGTTGAAGTCTGAAGTTTGCACATCCATGATGAGATCATAAGCTATCGTGAAAGATTGGCATTACTTATCACTTCGAGTCCCATTGAGAATTTTCCTCATGATAGCCTCCTCTTCAATCAGTTCTCCAACGGATGCTAACTGATCCGCAACCTCCTTGATCTTGGTAACAAACTCTGTGATGGTTTGTTTTAGGTGTCTTCTTCATTTGGTTGAACATGTTCCAAAGATGATTCTTTCTCGCTTCGGTACTAGCAGAAAAAAAGTCTCTAGCGCATCCCAAATCTCTTGATATGTTTTGCATCCTCTACTATGTACGTAGTTGTGTCGATCAAGCTTCTTGATCATTGAAGGAAAGCCATCACCCATCGTGATCTAGCTTTGATACCACTAGAATACTTGGGGAAGCTTTTAGGAGGTAGAATAGTGAGTTGCAAAGCGACGAAGTTTGGTCAAGCCAACCGGCACAAAACCAGCCCTTGAGCTTATGGAGACTCACATAGACCTTATAGGCATGTGACAAGTTCAATAAAATGCAATGTGTAATTTGGAGTATCAAAGAGAAAGAGTCGATACAAAAAAGATAGGGTTGCACATCGACTAGCTCAAAAAACTTACTATCTTTGGATAAGACAATGAACTCCAAATGCTCATAGCAACTAGCATTACTATAATTAGGAAACCTTCTTTTGTGGGAGTGATACACATATGGGTTATTGTATATAGTGCACAAGAGTACTAGAAATAGTGAAAATATGCTTTTGGAATGAACCAGACACTCAATAGTGGTACATCTTATTTTTCAAGAACATGCAAAGGTTGACCTCGAGATAGAAAAACTGTTATTTATCGAAATCTACTAAACCAAATGCATTGCACATTTATACATATAAAATAGACACCTATATCTTTTGAATTCTTCCTCTCTTATCCAATTTGGAGCTCTATAGAGAGAGAAGCAGCCTCGACAAGCTTACTATTGTTGAAGAAGACCATGCAGAAAAATAAAGGAGCAAGACAATGATCGTCACAAGTGTATGTATATTGCTTCCATCTAATGCAAAAGTGATTTGAAGTCTTTATATAGACTTATGAGGTGCTCCACATATTTTACAAGTGCATGTTGAATTCAAATGAAGGCGGCAAAGGTTATTGGAGGGAATCAATTCACTTTCCTATAATCTAGGAAAAGTGAAGATCTAGTTTGATCTACGCTTAGATGATTGATGAATTGATTGCAACTCAAGCAATTTCGATAAAAAAAAATTTCAATTGAAAAAATTCGATCGAGTAGTATTTTATAAAGGAATGGAACTATACTCTTTATTTATAAAAGCTAATTTTATCTTTACGAGCTTAAAGTGTCATAGAGAGAAAAAGGTATGCTTTTTTTGCTATAAATATTAGATAATCTAAACTATTGTGATTGTTTGACTCAACATTGATTCTTACTTCACAATAGTATATGTATGTGAATTTAAAATCTATTATGATTGATTCCTACTCATTTTGCATAAAAGCTACTTTGTTCTTTACGAACTTAATGTGTCATAGAGAGAACAAGGTATAGATTTTTGCTAAACATATTAAATAATTTAAACTATTGTGATTGTTTGACTCAATATTGTTTCTTAGTTCACAATAGTATGTGTAAATGTATGTGCATATGATTGGAACTTTAGAATCTATTGTGATTGTCTAATACAACATTGAATCTTACTTCACAATAGTATGTGTACGTATATGTCCATATGATTAGGAATTTGAAATCTATTATGATACATTAAATTTATTATGGAAAGATGTAGGTAGATTATGCTTGACTCAACATTGATTCTTACTTCATAATATTATATGTATGTGTATGCATATGAGTGTATAATTGTGAATGAAAATCTATTGTGATTGTCTGACTCAATATTGATTCTTACTTCACAATAGTATGTGTATGTGCATATGATTGGAAATTTAGAGTCTATTGTGATTGTCTCATACAAAATTGATTCTTACTTCACAATAGTATGTGTAAGTGTACGTGCATATGATTAGGAATTTGAAATCTATTGTGATATATTATTGAAAGATGCAGGTAGATTATGTTTGACTCAACATTGATTCTTATTTCATAATAGTATATGTATGTGTGTGTATGCATATGTTTATGCATATGACTGTATAATTGTGAATGAAAAATCTATTGTGATTTTCTAACTCAATATTGATTCTTACTTCACAATATTATGTGTATGTGCATATGATTAGGAATTAAAAATATATTGTGATTGTTTGACTCAACATTGATTCCTATTTCACAAAAGTATGTGTAAGTATATGTATGTGTAAGTATATGTATGTGTAAGTATATGTATTTTTAAGTATATGTATGTGTAAATGTATATATGTGTATCATTGAGAATTAAAATCTATTGTGATTGTTTGATTGAACAATGATTTTTACTTCACAATAGTATGTGTAATTGTAGATGGGTGTATGATTGAGAATTAAAGTCTATCATAATTGTTTGACTCAACATTGATTGAAATATCTTATTCGATATTGATTTATGTTGTTTTTTTGTAGATATAGTCTTCATAAAGAAATTTGAAAGAACTATGGGAAAGGGAAAAGAATGGTCATATGTGATTGTTCATCAAGATGGTAAAAAAATATCCACAATACAATGAAAATGTTGTGGACATCGTTATGTAAGAAATGCAACTGGAATAAAAGAGCATTTTTTTAGTACAGGTAATAATGTGGCAAGATGCTCTAATCCAAATAGTGATATATGTGTACATTTTTCAAGTTATGCAAATAAATATAAATCTCAAGGTATCACATCAAAAGGATTCAAAAGCATGAGTAGCTCACAACACTTTCAAGGTAGCCCAAGTGTAGAGCAAGAACAAGTAGATGCATCGATGATAGTAGAGGATCATTAGGATATTTCTACTCAAGTCTCTCAAACTCTTTTTGCCAATAACCAAGATACATGTAATCCATTTTCTCCAACTACATAAAAAAAGAGTGGAGTTGGTGAAAACGGTGGATCTAATACTCTATCACCATGTTTTATCCATAATAAATCACAAAATATTGTACCTGTAGCTTCTGAAAAGCAAGATTGTCTCGAGCTTCATCTTAAATGGACTCAAGCATTCTTAGCATGTTGGATTCCTTTCAATGTTATTTGTAATCCCATTTTCAAAGATGCTTCAATGTCAATTGCAAGAAAAGGATTCACCATGTTAGATTATAATAAAATGCAAACAAAGTATGTGGATAAAGTGAAAAAACTAGTGAAGCTATTTTATAGCAAACAATAGTTGATTATGTACCCATGTATGGATGTAGAATAGCATTGGATGGATGGATCAATTGTTAAAAGAAACCATTGATTAATTCCATGGTTATATGTCCAAAACCAAACATGTTTTTAGAAACCATTGATACTTCTCTTAAACAGAAAAGTTCAGCTTTTCTTGTAAAGGTATATACACATGCTATATCGCATGTGGGTGGTCCGAAGAATGTGATTGGGATAGTGACAGATAATGCCTCCAGTTTTGGAAGTGATAGAATTACAATTCAACTCAATGGTCAAGCATCAAACAAAGAAGTCATGGAAAACTTCAAAACCACATAAGAGTTATTATTTCCAGGTACAGATGGTCGAGATGCATTCCATAAAAGAGTAGTGTATGTAAATTGAGAAGGATCTTTTGGAAATCTATGACACATTGAAGCCATTCAAAAGCATCCACCTCCTATTTTGTGGAAAGAGTATGGAGGTGAAGCAATGGACTTGCAACATATAGCTATGAGAGTGCTTGGCAACAAATACCTCATTGATGAATATTGGGTGGGATAGACTTTAAGGATCATTCCATATTGTTGAACATCTACAACCATAAACTAGACACTAATAACTTTCCGATGCATCCTGTCTCATTCAATTTGGAGCTCTGTAGTGAGAGCAACAACCTCAACAAGCTTATTGATGTTGAAGAAGATGATGTACAAAAATAAGCAAGCAAAACAATGATGGTCACAAGTGTATGTATATTGCTTCCATGTAATGTACAAGTGATTTGAAGTCTTTATATGGACTTATAAAGTGCTCCACAACTTCTACAAGTGGATTTTGAATTCAAATGAAGGCAGTAAAGGTTGTTGGAGGGAATCAATTCACTTTCCTACAATCTAAGAAAAATGAAGATCTAGTTTGATATACTTTTTTAGGTGATTGATTGATTGATTGATTGCAACACAACCAAATCAAATTCATGGAAGTTGGGCTCTCTTTTTCTACTTTTACATTTGTAAAGCACAAGGCTTCTATAATGATAAAAGATCCATGAAAATACATATTTTTTAATAAAATAAATTAGCATAAGTAAAGAAACTCTCCAGTGGATCTTCCTTCGACCTAATCCAAGCAATGGCTTTCGATGTAGATCAAATCCACCTCAAGGATATTGTAAGCTCAATGTTCCAATAGCTCCTCGTCAAGCTAAAGTACGATTGAGTCTTCATTCTCTGATAGGTTGAATACCTAACATAGACTTGATTCTACAAAGCTTTATTCCATCAAGTGTGTTTGTCATCATATCTGCTACGTGCTTTTCAGTAGGAACAAAAGAAATGTCAATCTTCTTTGCCATGAGCTTCTCCTTGATGAAGTGGTAATGAACCTCTATGTGTGAGGTTCTTGCACGGAAAATAGGTTTTGCTGCTAGATGCATGGAGCTTGCATTATCTCCCAATATGTGAGATTTGGGAATCACAAGTCGTAAATTTGTATACAATGTTTTTAACCATATTGCCTCTTGAGTTGCTATGGTCAAACCTCTGTACTCTACTTCAGTTGAGGATAAAACAATTGCTGGTTTCTTCTTGGGACTCCATGATGCTAGCTTTGAACCTACAAATGGGAAGTAACTAGAGGTACTTCTTCTACCATCCTTATCTCTTCTACCCTTGTATGAGTAGCATATATAAAGCTACCTACCAAGCTTTGATATTTTTTAAGGTCTTCAATTTTCTCACCTTCATGAACACTAAGTTTATGATTCATTGCTAGAGTTGTATTTGCAAGTTTAGTGTTCTCCATTTTGAACTTAACAAGTAGATCCTCAATGTATCTCCTTTGATTCAAATACATTCCTTCATCTGTGTATATGACCTACATACCTATGAAATATGTGAGCTCACCTAAGTTACTGATTTAGAACTCCTCCTACATGTGTCTCTTGATCCTTTGAATGCCATTCATATCATCACCTATCACAATAATATCATCTACATATACACATAGATATATAACCTCATTGTGATCCTTTTTAATGAATAGAGAAGAATCTAAGTTGCTAGGTATGAACCCTTGATCTTGAAGGTATGTAATTAACCTATAGCTCCAAGCTCTAGGAGCTTGTTTCAATCCACACAATGCTTTCTTAAGTCTCCAAACATAAGGCGCATGATTAGGGTTTTTAAAACCTAGTGGTTGTGACATGTATACATCTTCACTTATCCAACCATTTAGAAATGCATTTTTTTCATCAAGTTGGAGGACTCTCCAATTCCTTGCAGTAGCTACACCTATCAATGTTCTAGTTGTAGTCATCTTTGTAACTAGTGAGAATGCTTCCTCATAGTCTATACCATGGGTTTTTGGGCATCCTTTGGAAAGTAATCTTTCCTTGTACCTACAAACTGATCCATTTGAGTTTATTTTAACTTTATATACCCATCTGCAACTAATTACCTTTAGATTCAGCAATATTGGAATCAAATCCCAAGTATCCATCTCATTCAATGCATCTATTTCTTCTTTCATGGCCTTTTCCCAATTAGGGTTTCCATTTGCCTCTTCATCGATTGAGGTATCCTCTGAAATTGAGTCCTTTGCCAAGTAGATTGAATGATTTGTAACAAATCTGGAATCATATCTATACCTCTTTTATTGTTTCTTCTCTCTTGTTGATCTTTTAGGAGCTTGTTTAGAGCATTCCCCACACTCTTGCATCTTTTCTTTGTCTCTTGACTCCCATAGTTTGTAATCCTTTTCCCTTTTATCTTGTTCATCATCTGTATCACTTCTTGGATCTTGGACATGTCTATCATGCTTGTTTTGCTAATTCATGAGAATTAGAATCAAGAGTATATGCTAGAGATACCTTTTGTTTGTCCTCATCTTTCGAAGACCTGTGTTCTTCAAACACAACATCTCTACTTGTAGAGAATTGCTTCATTGAAGGATTATAGAAATCATAACCCATCTGAGCTGATTCATACCCAATAAACACTACCTTTGTTGCCCTTTCATCTAGCTTACCTTATTTGTGTACCATGATTCATAAGGAGTCATACCTGGAGTTGATTTGGTTGGTAGTCTATTGACGAGGTACACAGTAGTTGAAATAGCCTCTACCCATAGATAATGTGGCAACCTCTTCCCTTCAAGCATTGTTCTAGCTAATCCAACCAATGTCTTGTTTCTTCTCTTTGTGGTTCCATTTAGTTGAGGAGAGTACCTGGTAGTCGGTTCCCTTTTGAAATCTTTATCTTGCAAGAACTCATCAAACTATTTGGAGAAGTATTCTCCCCCTCCATCAAATATGAGCTTCTTGAGTGATCTGCCTGTATGATTCTTCACATGTGCTAGATACTTTTTGAAGCAATCAAACACTTCATTCTTACTCTTGATAAAGTATAGAATAGTCCATCTACTATGGTCATCAATAAATGAGAAATAATACCCTGATCCTGCCAATGAACGTTCTTGACTTGGTCCCCATACATCTATATCTACTAAGTTCATTAAGATGTTGTGGATGTAGCCTTTGTGGTTGAATGGTTGTCCTTGTGCCTTTCGAGTCTGACATGCATCACATCTCTTGATCATGTATTGCTTTGATATGTTTGGCAGTCCAAGAACACTTCATATATCCTTCAAGGTTCTTTCATTCACATGAGCAAGTCCCTTATGCCACACTTCAAGCTCACTTAGGGTTTGAGACCGGAACTTGATAAGAGCTATGTTCCTAGTTTCTCCCACTTCAAAAGTAAAGATTCTACCATGATTCTCACCTCTTGCTATCTTCTTGAAGCCTTGACATGGAGCTTCCACAAAAGCTCCATGTTGGGTGAACCTAACTTGAAAGCCTTTTTCAACTATTTGGCCTACACTTATTAGGTTTTTAGTAGTAGTGGGTACGTTGAGAACCTTACTCAAAATGTTTGTCCTGCCATTGGAAGCTTTCACATTACCAACCTTCTCCACATTGTGCTTTGTATCATCCCTGGTATGTTCTTCATGTCTTTGCTTTGGAATTTCCAAGTAAGATAGAAGAGCAATGTTGCCTGCAACGTTCTATCCACCTCTACCTCTATTGCTTCCATATCCACCTCTTCCACTTCCTTTTGTCTTCCTATTGAGCCAACAATCCTGAGTGGTGGGGTTTGTCATATCGCAGATGGCACAAGGTTAAACATTCTAACCTTTGCTTTGTCATGATTTGGTCTTTTATTCTTCCCTTTCACTTTCTCCTGCTCATGAAGTTGGCTTGGGAAGTTTCATCTTCATCTTCTTCCTTCTTCTTGCCTTTCAGTTTCTTATCCTTCTTATATGCATATAGAGCACTAGTTGAATTACCATGATAGGAGTTACCTTCCTTTATGCTATTGTTGGCCTCTTGATTGAAGAGTTTTCCAAGAAAGATGTTGAAGTCTGGTGTTTGCACATCCATGATGAGATCATAAGCCGTGGTGAAGATTGCCATTGTTTATCACTTTGAGTCCCATTGAGAATTTTCCTCATGATCGCCTCCCCTTCAATTAGCTCTCCAATGGATGTTAGCTAATCTGCAACCTCCTTGACCTTGGTAACAAACTCCGTGATGGTTTGATTAGGTGTCTTCTTCATTTGGTTGAACTTGTTCCAAAGATAATTCTTTCTTGCTTTTGTACTCTCAGAAAAGAAAGTCTCTAGCGTAATCCAAGTCGCTTGAGATGTCTTGCATCCTCTAATATGTTGTGATAGAAATTTAGAGATAGCATTTAGTATGTATGACCTTGCTTGAGGCTCCCTTGCACACCAAAGTGTGAGCTTATCTGTCTCCTCTTGTGTAGCTTATCTGTCTTGGAAAAGGCATAGCTTCATCACCTCCTACAATTCCATAAAGATTTCTGCCTTGCAAATAGGCCTCCATTGTGATTTGCCAAGCCGCATAGTTGTGTTGATCAAGTTTCTTGTTTATTGAAGGAAATCCATCATCCATCTTGATCTAGGTCTGATACCATTGAAAGAACTTGGAGAAGCTTGTAGGAGGTAGAAAAGTGAGTTGTGAAGCAATGAAGTTTGGTCCATCCAATTGGCACAAAACTAGCCCTTGAGCTCATGGGGACTCAGATAGACCTTATAAGCATATAATAATTGAAATAAAATGCACTATGTACTTTGGAGCATCAAGGAGAAAGAGTCAATACAAAATAGATAGGTTTGCACATCGACTAGCTCAAAAAACTTACTATCTTTGGATGAGACAATGAACTTCAGATGCTCATAGCGACCAACATGATTACAATTAGAAAACATATTTTTGTGCGAGTGATACACATAGGGTTTAGTGTATATAATGCATAAGATTACAAGAAATAGGTAAAATATGCTTTTGAAATTGACCAGGCACTCAACAGTGGTACATCCTGTTTTTTATGAATGCGTAGAGATTGACCCTGAGATAGAAAAATTGAGATTTCTCCCAATCTACTCAATCAAATTCTTTGAACATTTAGGGGCATAATTGAGACACTAATACCTTTCTAATGAGTAATCTTTGATTAAATTGGAAGCTCTGTAGAGAGATCAGCAATCTCTGCAAGCTTATTGTTGTTGAAGAAGATGATGCAAAAAAAAGAAGGAGTAAGACAATGATGGTCACAAGTATATGTATATTGCTTCCATGTAATGTACAAGTGATATGAAGTCTTTATATATACTTTTGAAGTGCTCCATGACTTCTACAAGTGGATTTTGAGTTCCAATGAAGGCAGTAAAGGTTGTTGGAGGGAGTCAATTCACTTTCCTACAATCTAGGAAAAGTGAAGGTCATGTTTGATCTACTTTTAGGTGATTGATTGCAAATCAACAAACTCAAATTCGTGGAAGTTGGGATCTCTTTTTCTACTTTTACATGTGTAAATCGCAAGGCTTTTACAATGGTAAAAGATCCATGAAAAATCTTTTTCTTTAATACAATAAATGAGCATAAGTAAAAGAACTCTCCAACGAATATTCCTTCAATGTAATCTAAGAGATAGCTTTTGATATAGATCAAATCTACCTCAATCATAGTGTAAGCTTGATCTTCCAACACTTATGCGGCTTAAGAATTTCTCTCATTTATCTTGATGTGTAGGTTAACAAAGTATCAATCGTTTGTGAAAACATAAGTAACATCAGCTTGGCTCAAAACCTAGTGTTCCATGCAAGGTCCAAGCATATAAAAGTGCATTACTAGTTTATTAGAGCCACAAACATGTCAAAGGATATAAAGGTGAAGCATGCTAGTAGAAAGCACCAATATGCAAGTATATTTTCCAAGGCGTTCGATGTATTAAAACTACAACACTCAAATGCATGGATCATGCCAATAGAAAGGACGAATATGTAGCCATGTTTACCAAAGCATTGGATAAAAATACATATATACCATTTCTCTACCTTCCTTAAAAAATTGATGCGTCTTCATTGCTCCAATTGTATGGAGATTTTACCAAGTAGTCCATAAATCTTTGGCTCCAAGCCCTTCTATCTTTATTGAGTCAATAAAGAGCCTTCTTAAGCCTACATAGATGATGTGTAAACCTCTCATCCTTAAAGCCTTAGGGGTGTTGTCTTCAACCTCTCCATTTAGGAAAGTATTCTTAACATTCAAAGGTTACATATTCCAACCTCTTGAGGCCAAAATTGCAATAAAACGCCTTATGGTAGACATCGTAGCTACTAACATGAATGACTCCTCAAATTTTATGCCATCACTATGAGAAAAGTGTTTGGTAACCAACCTCACTTTATACTGAGAGATACTCCCATCAGCACATCTCTTTACCTTGTACACCCATTTGTTGCCAATGGAATCAATGTACCTTTTTCTCAAGTGCCTTGAATTCCTCTTCCATGACTTAGTTTGATTCCCTATGCTTTGTGAAGATGGATTTGTACTTTGTGAATATGAAGTGGTGGTGCAAAAAATTTGCAGTACACTAGCCAAATGAACTATAGAGATATGTGGTGGGTGCTTTTATCTTCCCAAAGGATGTATTAGAAACCCTATGCATCTTGGAAGATCTCTCTCAGAAAGACGAATCAAAATAGATAGGTAAGAGTTGATCCAAGAGTAAAAACCTTGTTATTTTTGTTCCTACACTTGTTCAGTGTTTTGAATAGTTCTCTAAGCATAGCAGCAGTTGGCTTAATTCCTTTTGGGAAACTTTAATTAACTTAGTAAGCTAATAATCATGAGTGACTTCATAAAAAATGATGGACTACATACAAAGAAAGGAGTTTATCAAATCATAGCTCCATCCCGACATTCATAAGCTGCAAGAGTCATTAGAGGAGTGAGAAAACATATGCTACTATCTGACGATGTCGAGAAGCAATGCTAGTGAAACTTTTTAGGATTATAATAGACAATATGTGGATTCTATCATGCTTTAAATCATGGAAAATGAGCAATTACACACTGAGAAACAACTATAAACAAAGCATTGTTGTGATGGAGTACTAACATAAAAGTAAAATGAGAATATAATGATCATATATGTATTAAAACATGTACAAATACAATGTCATTGGAAACCATACATTGCTCAAGGTGTGAGAGGTGAATGTGCTATGAGATGATCTCTCACATCACAATAAAACTCACTCAAAGTGATCTCATGGGCTCGAGATAATACGCGGCTCTTTTGATCCCCTTTTATAATCATGTTTGGAATCAAGGTTTGAATTCAAATTCACACTTTAATTGATGAAGACTTGGGAACTAATTCCTAAGTGTTATTTTCCTCCACTTTGATTTCTTCTTTTCTTCCTCAAATGTTGAGGGCTCCTCTTGATTTAGGTCTTGTGCTAGAGCTTCAATTTCTTCTTCCATTGCATGCCTCCACTTTGATTTCTTCTTTGCTTCCTCAAATTTCTCTTGATTTAGGTCCTGTGCTAGATAGATTGAATGTTTAGTAACTATAGAAGTATTGAACCCATACCTCTTTGGTTTTCTTTTCCCCCTCATGGACCCTCTTATGCCATGATGTGGTAATTTTGCCTCTTGTCCAAGTTCCTCCATTGTACCTTTACCTTTAGACTTACACATTTTGAGTTTTTCAATTTGAGTTGCTTCATCATCTTCTAAGGTATCTTGTTCTTCAATTTTAGAAGACAAGCTTTGGGAAATCATCTTCAAGATCATAAGTTAATTTGATCTTCCTGCATGTGTCTTCATACCAAGAACTATTCTCATCAAATACTACATCTCTACTCACCAAGAATCCTTTGGTTTTTGGTTTGTATAGCTTGTAGCCTTTTTTGTTGTTGTCACATTCAATGAACACACATCTTTCAGCTTTTGGATCCATCTTTCCTCTAACCTATGAAGGAACATGCGCATAAGCAATACATCCAAAAATCTTAAAATGATCCAAGCTTGGTCTTCTTCCAAGCCTCATATGGTGTCATCCCATCAAGTGATTTTGAAGGTAAGATGTTTATCAAATAAGTGGTTGTGGATACAACCTTAGCCCATAAATAATTAGGTAAATGTTTTTATCTTAACATAGACCTTGCAGCTTCAACAAGTGTCCTATTCCTTCTCTTTGCCACTCCATTGTTCTCAGGAGTGTACCTTGTAGTAATCTCTCTTTTGGTTCCCCTCTCTTGAAGAAAAGAGTCAAATTCATGGGAAAAGTACTCTCCCCCTCCATCTGACCTTAGCCTTTTTAGTGTTTTACCTGTTTGGTTCTCTACAAGAGGTAAATATCTTTTGAAGCATGAAAAGACTTCATCCTTGTGTTTCATAAAGTATAGTATAGTCGATCTATTGCAATTATCAATGGAGGAGACATAATACCTTGATCTAGATATTGAGGCATCCTTGCTAGGTCCCCATACATCTTTATGAACCAAATCCAAGAGATCTCCATGCATATATCCTTTCTTCATGAATGGTAACCTATGAGAATGTCCAAATTGATATGCACTACACTTAAAAATCATGTGTGGCTTTGATAGATTAGGGACTCCAGGTATACTTTGGTCCCTACAAATTTGGTTTAATGATCTTTCACCAATATGTGCTCCACGTTTGTGCCATACTTCCAATTCTATGAGTGTTTGACTACCATAATTAAAGAGAGCAATGTTCCTAATGTCTTGCAATTCAAATGTGAATAATCTACCTGTATTTTCACCCTTTGCGATCCTCCTGAATCCTTGACTTGGATCTTCAACAAATGCTCCTCCATTTGTGAACCTTACTTGTAGGCCTTTCACCACAATCTGTCCTACACTTAACAAGTTCTTTGTGATGGTAGGGGCATAGAGTACCTTGCAAAGTAGGTTGATATTTCCATCAGGTACTTTTACATTTCCTATCTTCTCCACCGAACTTCTTGTATCATCACCTATTTTCACTTCATGCTTGTCCCTTGGATCTTCTAAATCTGATAAGAGGGCCACATTTTTGTGCTATCTAGTTTGCATGAATTCATATTCGTATGCATCATCAAGATATTATCACTTTCTTAACTTGTAGAAGCAGAATTATCTTGGCCTTGGAATGAATAACCTTTATTATGGCTCCTTTGGTTTCATCCTTGGTAGCAGTTGCTATCATAGTGGCCAAACTTTCCACATATGTAACAACCTTCTCAATCTTGATTCCTTATTTTTTGATGCCGTCCTCCCCTTCCTCTTGTTCTTTCTCTACCTCTATGATTTCTCCATCTTGATTCCTTATTTTTTATGCCTTCCTCCTCTTCCTCTTGTTCTTTCTCTACCTCTATGATGAGGTGTCTTTCTCATGTGCATGATTGCTCTAGTGGTCTTTCCTTCCCCCAAACCTTCCTTTTTCCCCTCCTTTGTCCTCAGCTTTCTTTTCCCCTTTGATTATTTGCATAAATGTCTTGTGCATCCTTGATTTGATTTGAATCTCTACCTCTGTTCATATCTTCTTGCCCATGAGAGAAATGATTTGTTCAAAGTAGGGAGATTATCCACTACATAGACTAAAGTGAAATTATATTCTCATTTCTCATCATCCCTCAAACCATTGCATGTATATTCCACAAGATCATCATCATCTATGTGGCTTCCAAAGGATCCCAATGCATCTAAAAGTTTCTTTATCTGAAGTACGTAGTCGTTTATGCTACTTTGTGAGCTTTTCCTAAGGTTGTTGAGCTCATTCTTGAGCTAGATCTTTCTTTATTTGGTGCATTGAATAATGCATCAAGTGTCTCCCATACCTTAATGCTTTAATCCAAATCGTAGATATAGCTAAACATATTATTTCTTATGTGTGGGGAATGGATAAAGATCACCCTCTTGTCTCTTTCATTCCATTCCCTTAAGGCCCTTAGCTATTCATTGGTTGTATTTTCATCCAACCTAGGTGTTGGCTCAATTCCACTAATCAATCCCCATAGGCCCTTTTCGGCAAGAGAGGTGGAGACCCTAAATCTCCATAGTTGATGGTTTCGCTTGCCTAACTATTCAATTTGAGTGTTGAACTCTCCCATGTCTGGTCTTTGCTACTTGATCTAGCCCTTGGATAATGCTCCAATATACGTAAAATGTAAATGAGGCTCTGAAATCACCTTAATCCAAAATTGATCTTTCTAAGGCCATATGTAGAGAACTCCAATGAGCATTTCGAGAACTCTACAATATACCAAAAGCTTTACAATAAAACAAATGTCTTTCCAAGTGGATGCTTACACTTAGAGAAACAATGTCTACAAGATGAACTAGATGAATGCACATAATAGCTAGTCAAATATATACCATACTTCACTCTAGCAAGCAATTCTCAAATATTAACTAGACAATAAATCTCAAACTTGGTTCAACTTTAGAACACTCTAAGGGCTATCCAAAGACACCAAGATTTTAGAAAATAGATAAAACGAAAAGGAAAAAGAGTCCTTACAACTTAGATCAAAATAGCTCTAGCATAGCCTCCACACAAAGAGAGATATCAATCACCAAATTTCACTAATTTGAAGGTTTCTCCTAAAATACAAAGAGAGTGCTCCATCAAGTTGGTGTGGTTTAAAATAATTTTAGTAGATATCCATGAATAATGAGGGAGAAACAATGCTAACACTCAAGGCTAGAGAGTTGCTACACTACATGTGCACACACATCACAAAAATCAGCATGATGCAAATAGTTTTTCATTCGTATGGATTTGGACATGATAAATAGCCTAGATATTGACAAGGAAGATGACATTTTGGCCTTGCTACAAGCAATTTACTCATTTCCCTACTATGGATTATATAGATAAGACAAGTGTACAAGGTCATGAAAAAAAGATGAGAGCATACAAGTTGCTCGATTGGGTGAGCCTATTGTAGGTCATAGATGAGGGAAGAAAACACCTCTTTAAGTGAAACATAGATGAACTTTGATAAGGAAACTACCTCCAACGTAGAGCAACCTATTGAAGAAATGTACTTTCCAATCCATGAAATTCCTACAAGGATGATGCAAGAAAAGGAAGAACAAATTGATATTCAAAGTGCTTCTATATTTTTGCCCTAGGACTATGTAGGAAAAAGTGGTGGGCGATTCTAAAGATGAAGAAGAGCCCTAGGACACATTCATAGATCAAAACCCAGTAAAATAAATTGAGCTAAGAAACAACAAATTGAGCCTCATCCTATACTAGTGGCTACATCGTTATGGAACTCTACGGAGTTGCTTTCAAAGGTAACTTCTTTTATGAGAATTTATGATGATGCATTTGCATGGCATTACAAGAATTTGGAAGGAGTTTTGAAACGTTTTAGGGAAAAAAAGATTCCACAGATAGAAGGAGTCAAACACCAAGTGATAAAAGATACGAGCTAAATCCAATGTATGTTGAACTTTTCTACCAAGAGATCTAAAAAATGGAGGATGTTGGAATTATCATTCTGGTGGAGCATTTAGAATGTCATTCTCCCATGGTCATTGAGTCCAAGAAGAACACTCAGAGAATCGAGATATGTATGGACTTCATAGAACTCAACAAGATAATAGTTCCTAATGGTTTCCTTATGCCATTTGCAGAGCAAATCATTCAAGAAGTGGTTTGGCATACATTATACATCTTCATCGATGTATTCAATGGGTACAAATAGATATCCATCCATCTTAAGGATCAAGATAAGAAAGCCTTCATCACAACATGGGGAACCTATGTTTATGTGAAAATGCCTTTCGGACTCAAAAATGCCTTGATAACTTTTAATAGAATGGTCAATCATATCCTCCTTCTTAGTTACTTGTACTAGTACTCTCATGGAATGCTTAGAGTATCATCAAGCCCCATTGTGACAGTTCTTCAATAAATGCAAGGAAACCAAGTTGAAGTTGAATCCAAACAAGTGTCACTTCCTAGTGATTGAGGGCACCCTTCTTGGACATGTGGTGTCTGCCAAAGGTAAGGCACCTAATTTCAATAAAATTTTAGCTATATTAAAGCTACCCAATCCTAAGACAACGAAATAAATACAAAGTTTTTTGCATCATAATTGGTAACACTAAAGGTTATTAAAATGTGTGCAGACATAACTAGAGCTAGGGTAAAAAACAAGACCACCCACTTGAGTCAAAAGTATATAAATGTGGGTGAAATTCCCCAAGTATATCATATTATGGTTTTATATATATTGGTGAATTTTGGTAAGAACTTCCATTTGAGAGTTTTAAAATTTGTGGAATTGAAATGATAATTTCCATTTGAAATATAAAATTTCAGGTGAGTTTTTGTGATAACCTCCCTTAAAAGTATAAAAATGTTTGAGTATATCATATCATTCACTATGCTAAATCATATCCTAGGCTATCTTTCCTTTGTAATCGTTTTCATTGTTGCTACATTTTTCTTCACCAATCCTTCGTCAAACGCTTTGTCACCTTCACTAACCATAGGAACATAAACACATGCACAATGCACACACATCATAGATGCACACATAATGCATACACATACATGCACACATACACATGCATACTTGCATACATATACAAATACATACACTCAAACATATTCATATCCATACACACATATATGCATAGAGTGCACACATTTTCACACATACACACAAACACATGCACACTCTTTCATACAATATCATAGAACCCTAATTTCTTATTTATTTGTGGAAATATAAAAACTGAAAACTCTATTTTCTAATATATATATATATATATATATATATATATATATATATATATATGTGTGTGTGTGTGTATGTATATATGTGTGTGTGTTTGTTCATTCATTCATTTATTTATTCATTCATATATTTATTTATAAATAAGTAAAGAAACTAATTTTCTCTGTATTTATGTACACACACAGGCACACAGACACACACAGACACACACACACACACACACACACACATATATATATATATATATATATATATATATATATATATATATATATATATATATATATATATATATATATATATATATATATATATATATATATATGTGTGTGTGTGTGTGTGTGTGTGTGTGTGTGTGTAGATATTGATATTGATATATTTAGGTAGTTATGTGTGTGAGCACACTAGGATTTCCAAGGCACTTTTTTTCCCTCTTCAAGAGGTTTATTTCCATAGCTTATATATATGCCTATTACCCTAATGGGCTACTAATCTTTGTACATTTTGTTAGTAATACATTTAGTATTGTCTGTTTTGCTCCAAGGTTCTTTTTCTTCCATGTGTTCTTTGTATGCTTTCATAGACCTAAAATTCCAACAACTCGTATCAGACAAGGTCACTATTTCATCTAGGACATTGTTGACACCCCTCCAATCATACTCTCAGAATCACACGACAAAATTTGGTGAGCATACTCAGGGTATTAGTTTTGGATCGCAAGCAATTTTGTCTTTTTGTGCCCAAGCTGGATGGTACCAATTACCCATTATGAGCTTATATGATGGATCATGAATTAGTTGAAAAGGACTATGGATTATTTTGTAGGGTGTTGAAAAACATCCTATTTCACCTTCAAACACAATTGGTGAAGGTGATGTAGATGGTGGTGAAGATGGCAGTATTCTTCTTGTTCATATTCATGTTGCATTTCCTATTGCACCTAGTGTAGAGCAAATTTGTTGGGATGGTAGAGATGCTCAGGCACATGCATTTATAGCCTTCTCCATCAAACGTGCCATTATTCCTCACATTCGCTCTTGCAAAACAGTCTAGGCAAAACAATTCCATTATGCATGTTGTAGAGCACCTCTCTCTCTCTCTGAAAGCTGGCACCCTCCCTTGAGCTTCTACGGATATGGCGACACGGCTGTGATGTAGAGGGGCTTGTTCCCTTTATGCTTGTTTGAACCCCAAGAACAGAGCTCGGAAAGGTTCCTCTTAGTCTTTTCTCTATGACTAAGAGGCTCTTTTTCTCTCTCTCTCTCTCTCTTCTTCTCTCTCTCTCTCTCTGTCTCTCTCTCTCTCTTTCTTTCTCTCTCACTCCCCCTCTCTCTCTCTCTCTCCCTCTCTCTTTCTCTCTCTCTCCCCATGCGTTTTCTCTCTCTCTCTCTCTCTCTCTCTCTCTCTCTCTCTCTCTCTCTCTCTCTCTCTCTCTCTCTCTCTCTCTCTCTCTCTCTCTCTCTCTCTCTCTCTCTCTCTCTCTCTCTCTCTCTCTCTCTCTCTCTCTCTCTCTCTCTCTCTCTCTCTCTCTCTCTCTCTCTCTCTCTCTCCTCCCCTCACACCACCCCCGCAGCCCATCCCCACGCCCTCCCCCTCAAACCACCCCCGCAGCCCATCCCCACGCCCTCCCCCTTGCACCACCCCCTCACACCACTCCCGCCCTCTCCCCCTCCACTCTCCACCGCTGCCTACCCCCACCCCCACCCCCTCCCCCTCCACTCCCCACCACAGCCTACCCCCGCCTACTCCCTCTCCACTCCCCACCACAGCCTACCCCCACCCTCTCCCCCTCCACTCTCCACCGTAGCCTACCCCCGCCTCCTCCCTCTCCACTCCCCACCACAGCCTACCCCCGCCACCCCCACCCTCTACCCCTCCACTCTCCACCGCTGCCTACCCCCACCCCTCCCCCTCCACTCTCCACCGCTGCCTACCCCCACCCCCTCCCCCTCCACTCCCCACCGCGGCCTACCCCCACCCCCTCCCCCTCCATTCCCCTCCACAGCCTACCCCCGCCTCCTCCCTCTCCACTCCCCACCACAGCCTACCCCCACCCTCTCCCCCTCCACTCTCCACCGCAGCCTACCCCCGCCTCCTCCCTCTCCACTCCCCACCGCAGCCTACCCCCGCCTCCTCCCTCTCCACTCCCCACCACAGCCTACCCCCACCCTCTCCCCCTCCACTCTCCACCGCTGCCTACCCCCACCCCCTCCCCCTCCGCTCCCCACCACGGCCTACCCCCGCCTCCTCCCTCTCCACTCCCCACCATAGCCTACCCCCGCCACCCCCACCCTCTACCCCTCCACTCTCCACCGCTGCCTACCCCCACCCCTCCCCCTCCGCTCCCCACCGCGGCCTATCCCCACCCTCTCCCCCTCCACTCTCCACCGCGGCCTACCCCCGCCTCCTCCCTCTCCACTCCCCACCACAGCCTACCCCCGCCACCCCCACCCTCTACCCCTCCACTCTCCACCGCTGCCTACCCCCACCCCTCCCCCTCCGCTCTCCACCGCAGCCTATCCCCACCCTCTCCCCCTCCACTCCCCACCGCGGCCTACCCCCACCCTCTCCCCCTCCGCTCCCCACCACGACCTACCCCCGCCTCCTCCCTCTCCACTCCCCACCACAGCCTACCCCCGCCACCCCCACCCTCTACCCCTCCACTCTCCACCGCTGCCTACCCCCACCCCTCCCCCTCCGCTCTCCACCGTAGCCTATCCCCACCCTCTCCCCCTCCACTATCCACCGCTGCCTACCCCCACCCCCACCCCCTCCCCCTCCACTCCCCACCGCGGCCTACCCCCACCCTCTCCCCCTCCGCTCCCCACCACGGCTTACCCCCCCCTCCTCCCTCTCCACTCCCCACCATAGCCTACCCCCGCCACCCCCACCCTCTACCCCTCTACTCTCCACCGCTGCCTACCCCCACCCCTCCCCCTCCGCTCTCCACCGCAGCCTATCCCCACCCTCTCCCCCTCCACTCTCCACGGTTGCCTACCCCCACCCCCACCCCCTCACACCACCCCCTCACACCACCCCCTCACACCACCCCCTCACACCACCCTCGCCCCCTCACACCACTCCCCGCCCACACACACATGCGACATACACACAATGGATCGGGCATGGTGAAGGTTGGATTTGCTGGCGATGATGCTCCTCGGGCTGTATTTCCTAGTATTGTGGGCCGTCCAAAGCACACTGGAGCATATGTTGGTGATGGGGTTCAATCCAAGCGTGGAATTCTCATCTTGAAATACCCGATTACAAGACTTTTTTGTGTCGATCGAAGACCCCTTCTTTACCAGGATGATTGGGAACATTATAGCAAGTTCGCTGAACAGATTGGCAAACAAGTTCAAATTGTTAGAGATGATTTATTAGTCACCAATCCTATGACGGTATGGGATAAAAATATGCAGGTAAAAAGTGGAAGCAGGGAATAGCTTTTTGCCACCAACCATTCACGACGACTACCTAATTTTTGTGGACCCAATTCAAATCAAGGGAATAATTGACCTACCCCTTCAATTTGGGATAATTAACCGGCGCGTGATCAGTGGATGTGAGGATTCGGCAAGGCTCTCTTGGCCGATTGAGGCCTATAAAAACAATGGATTTATGCTCATTTGGTACATTTTTTTAGAGTTACATTGACGCGTGTATACGTGCAGAAGTTCTCTCTTGCACTTGGTGGTTTCAAGCCGATTGTAGAAGCTACTCTGTAGTGTGGATACAGAGGGTAGGCTTCTCAATGGAGGGCTATGAGCACTATAGTGTAAGAGAGTAGCTTGGATTTATTTTCCTTTCTGTGAGTCAGTGTGTTGATTAATCTCTATTCTCTTGAGAAATTCTACCATTTGTATTGTTCTGAGTTAGCCTGCATATCAATGGCCCTTATGCTGATCTGTTGTATTGAAATTAATACTTTTAGGGTGGCTTGTCAGCCCTAAGCTTGCACTTTTGAGCATCACTCTGCCCAACCTTGTAATCGATTCGAATCAAGAAGTGTATGGTCTTCCCTGGTCATTGGTTGTCCATATTTTGTGAAGTATTTACTACTCTGTGCAATCCGTGTTATCTACCTGCTCACAGAAATGTTAAAGGGTATACTTCCCTAAAGAGAACCCCGTTGAGTAGGTGATGTACTGGACGTGTTTAATCTTCACTCTCTACTTTTGTTAAAAGCGGATACCCCAGTACCTCCTCTATAGTTTGGCACGCCCGGTGGGACCTTTACATTTCTGTGAAAGGTATTTTTGCCCTACATTGGCAAGTAGGTACATGACCCATACACGAGTAGATAAGGAGTCTCTTCGTGTTCGGAGGAGCCTTAACAAGTTAACAATAACCACGGCTAGTGAGTCTACCTCCCCTCTGCCCTCCCTAAATTTATCTATTGATTTGGGTACGACACCATTGTCAAAGGAGAGGTATAGGAGAACCCTAGACTTCTCCTCAGATACGTCCGAAGAAACACCAGTACAAATGGAGGACCTCTCTCATTTGCTCTCCAGATTAAACATCAAATTCCCTACCTTCAAGGGACAAGCATATGCGGATGCTGATGATCATGTGAGAAGATTCATCTCTTTATGCCGTGGACGAGGTTTGAAAAATAGAGAGGATGCAATGCTGGCACTCTTTCCATCCACATTGGAGGGTCTTGCGGATAAATGGTATAGTCAATATGCAGATGGCCATTTCACTACATGGGAGGCTCTGAAGGCGGCATTCTCACAGACCTTCCGACCAAGTGATTCCTCAGAAAGAGCTCTAGATCAGCTAGAGAATTTGAAGCTAAGATCAGGTGAATCTTTTCATGAACTTCACACTAGAACAAAAGCACTTGTTGCACGTCTACCACATGCTCCAGGTGACTTTTTGGTTAAAAAGTGGATAGAGAAGGCTCTGCCCAGGTCATCTCAGTAGAAGCTTCGGGAGTCTCTTAGATTGGATGCCACCTTCAATGATTTTGTTGCAGCGGCATCACGCATTGAAGAAGCAAGGCAACATTTTGAAGGGGATACACAACCTAAGTATGCTGCAGACCTGGATCCTATTGAGCAACTAAGGAGGGAACTGGAGGCATTAAAAATGCAACAAAATCAACAAGAAGAGAAGGTCTTGCCACCACCGCGACGCACGGATGATGAAGTAGCTCAACTTCGCTGAGAGTTAGAAGATTTGAAGACCACTCAGGATATAAGGAGACAAATTTGGTGTACAATCTGTAACAACAATGGACACTCCAATGCTAATTGCCCTATTAAGGTAAGCTATCAATTTTGTGGAAAGGATGGTCATGAAGCCAGAGATTGCTACTACCTCAAGGGTACACAGCAGAGAGGTAACCCTCAAAATTTGGATTCATATTATGCTAGTACTTCAAATACATCTAATAGGGAGGAGAATCGGCCCGCAAAGCCTAGATACAATAGACCTTTGATGTGCTATCGTTGTGGTGAGTATGGCCACATGCAAAATCGGTGTTCCCTCCCAGAAGATGCACCTCCTTGTCAACATTGTCCAGAGGCCAAGGATCATTATACTAAAGATTGCCCAAGAGGTCATCCTGCTCCAATCCACATGATTGCAGTCTCTCCACATGAAGAAGTGAAAACCACTCAGACTTATGCTGTCTCATCCTCTACTATGCCCATAATGACTAGAGCTAGGCAAGCAGCTGTAACCCAGAGAGATGAACAACAAGGATTTCAGGATAAAGAGGAGGAAAAGAAGTCTGGATGGAAGGATCAAGTAGAAATTGAAGGAGCTTATGATAAGATGACTACTTCTCTAAAGGGTCAACCAACAACTCTGCAAGAAAACACTCAGGAGGTAAACATTGAACAGATCTTGAAAGGTATTCATCACAAGGTTAGTCTATATGAACTTATAAGGATGGATTCAAAAATAAGAAGTGACTCACTGAAGATTATACACTCTGCTCACTTAGTCCAATCACCTAGTATAGATGGATTCATGGTTGATTTTCCCCCTGCACCCTTAGCAGACTACCAAAGTTCAAGATTATCAGTTTGTATAAAGGATGAAGCTCTTACAGGTGTGATCATAGATGGAGGCTCTGGTATCAATTTGATGCCAGATTTTACAATGAAGAACCTGAAATTGAACCCCACCAAGTTGGCACCATTCACGGTTACATTTGCAGATCAACATCGGGTTGCGCCACTGGGCATTAGTGAGAAGGTACTGATGGTAGTACAGGGCTGCCATTTTGTTCTAGACTTTGTTGTTATTGCACTTCCACAGGAGACTTCTTACCCTCTACTCCTTGGGAGACCTTGGCTGAGACAAGCAAAAGCTTTGCAAGATTGGGGAAAAAATAAACTATGGACTTCAACAAATACCAATAGCCAACTGCAACTACATTTGGAAGAAGGATTCGACTCAGGAAAAACTACTGGATATACTGTGGACACTCAGGTAATGCCCTCTCTACCCCAAGAAGAGGATACATTGTTAAATTGGATGATGGGAAGTGCAGAGTGTTGCACAGTGGAGATTACTGAAATTGAGGAAGAAGTTGCAGATAAGGTAATTACAGGAAAGGGCAATGAAGACCACAAAGTGTTGGAGAATGAGCAATTGCAGGAAAGCACAAGCCTTGAGGAAGCAACCCAGATAAAAGTCTCAGAGGGAAGATTATGAACCTAAGAGCAGAGAAGATCTCCCTTTTGTAGATATACCTCAAGGTTGGATGAAAGAACATGTTGCAGAATATAAATTAAAATCCACTCCTGCATATAGTGGAGATGATTTCTCAAGCAAGACCAGTCCTGAAACAGTGGTTCAAGAAGTAAATTTAGGGGATGAAGAGAACCCGCAAATGGTCCATTTGGCATCTTGGTTGTGGTATTATCCTCCCTTGCTACAGAAGGTAACTTCTTTGCTTTTTACTTACAAAAGTGTCTTCGCATGGTCCTACAAAGATTTAACAAGAATACCAGAAGAGCTTGGGTTACATCGGATACCCTTAGTTGAGGGAGCCGCACCTGTAAGAATTAGGCCATATCGACGCAATCCGAAGTATGCAGAGGTGGTAAAAGCAGAGATTACAAAACTAGAAGAAGCAGGTATAATTGTTCCAGTAGAACATTCCAGGTGGCTTTCTTCTATGGTTATTGTGCCGAAGAAAAATAGTGGAAAAATAAGGGTATGTGTTGATTTCCGTGCTTTGAATAAAGTGACTATTCAAGATGGATTTCCTCAGCCCTTCACAGAGCAAGTACTTGAAGAGGTAGCTGGTCACACTTTGTATAGTTTCTTGGATGGTTTTAGTGGCTACAATCAGATAGTGATCCATCCTGATGATAGGGACAAAACAGCATTTGCCACTCCCTGGGGCACTTATGTCTATACTCGAATGGCTTTTGGTTTGAAGAATGCACCGGCTTCATTTAATAGAACGATGTATCTGATATTGGGCAAATGGTTAACAACCTTTCTACGCATTTTCATGGATGACTTTTCAATATTTTCAGGTACAGATAGAAGGGCAGCAGTTCAAGATTTCCATGACCATTTGGAAAATCTAAAAGGAATTTTTGAGCAATGTCTCAAAACAGGTTTCAAACTGAATCCTGATAAATGTCACTTTTTGGTCACTAAGGGCACTCTTCTTGGTCACATAGTATCTGCTGACGGCATAACTGTTGACCCTGCAAAGGTTACAGCTATTCTTTCCATGCCAATTCCACAAAGCCCAAAGGAAGTGCAAAGTTTCTTGGGCCATGCAGGGTATCACAGAAGATTCATTAGGATGTATTCAGAAATTGCTAAACCCTTGTCAAGGCTTACCAGTAAAAAGATCCCTTTCTCATGGAGTGCTGAAGCCGACAAAGCATTTTGTGAACTAAAATTGAGGCTATGTACTGCTCCACTTTTAAGTGTTCCTAATTGGTCATTGGAATTTCATGTGCATACAGATGCTAGTCTTCATGTTGTTGGTGCAGTTCTAGCTCAACCATCATCTCACAAAGTGGATAGACCTATCTCTTATGCCAGCATACTACTCAACCAAGCTGAAAGAAATTACAGTACAACGGAAAGAGAAGGTTTGGCTATCGTATTTGCTCTTCAGAAGTTCCGACATTATCTCCTTGGTGTACATTTCATGTTATTTCTGATCATCAGCCCTTGAAGTATTTGATAAACAAGCCTAGAGTAGCTGGAAGGATTTGGAGATGGTTACTCCTATTTCAAGAATTTAATTTTGATATTCATATTAAGCCAGGAAAAGAGCACTACATGGCAGATCAAGTGTCCAGGACAGCAATGAGCGAGAAGGCAACAGGTATCAATGACGAACTGGTGGATAGCAATTTTTTCCTGGTAGCAATTCGGACTGGTTGGTATGATGAAATTCTCCATGTTCTTACCACTGAAAAGATCCCAGAACATTTGACACCTGTAGAAAAAAGAAGATTAGTTTTGAAAACTAAAGCATATTCTCTTATAAATGGAAATTTATATAAATACTGTCAGGATGATATATTGAGAAGGTGTGTCTATCCAGAGGAGGTAAATCTTCTGCTAGAGGCTGCACACAGTGAAGGACATCTAAGGGGGGAAGAATTGGCTCATAAAATCATCCACAAAGGTCTATGGTGGCCTCACATTTTCAAGGATGCAAACAAGTTTGCTAAAGAATGCCACATCTGCCAGAGGTGTGCTCCCGCGCCAACCAGATTGAATTTCCAACCATTGGTCATATCTACCGGATGGCTTCCATTTGAACGATGGGGTCTTGATTTCAGAGGGCCAATTAGCCCAACTGGGCAACCAGGAGGTAAAAAGTATATTTTGATGGCCACATGCTATGCCACTAAATGGATAGAGGCTAAAGCTACTGTGGACTGCACGGCTTCAACAATAGCTAAATTTATGTATAAACGTATTCTCTCAAGATTTGGTTGCCCACTGGAAATTACTAGTGATAGGGGCACACATTTTGTAAATCAATTGCTCCAGTTTATATTTGACAGGTACAAAATCTTCCATAAAAAATCTTGTGCCTATTACCCAAGGGCAAATGGGCAAGCAGAGAGTTCCAATAAGATTTTGATTGGACTACTTCGCAAATTATCTTTTGATCATCAAAGCTCTTGGCCACTAGCACTAATTGGTGCAATTTGGGCTTTCAGAACCACAAACAGGGGAACCACAGGCGAGACTCCATTTCGCTTAGTTTATGGAAAAGAGGCATTGGCACCTTTTGAGTTCATTATCACAAAGGAAATACGAATCAAAACCATTGGAATTGAACCCCTCATTCAGAGATTGGTGGAAGGGGCAATGCAGAAACTTCTGGTGACACAAGAAGAGCGCAAGAGATTGCATGACAGGTATCTGAGATCCAATGAAGTTCAGGAAGGGTCCATGGTTTTAATACATCAAGTCCCAGCAATTTCAACTAAATTGGAACCTAAATGGGTAGGACCTTATAAGGTAATCAAGGTATTGCCATGTGGCACTGTGCATTTGGAAGATCTCCAGGGTATAAGGATTCCCCTGGTCAACATCTCCAGGGTGAAGAGTTATTTGAATTGAGGCAAGCAGATGAAATTCACTCATTGTACATCCCATAGTCTTTCATTTTCTGCAGTTCATTTTAAAGGAATAAGCAAATAAAGGAATTGCACCAGGGACGGTGCAAAAGCTTGATGTGGGGGTCTGTAGAGCACCTCTCTCTCTCTCTGAAAGCTGGCACCCTCCCTTGAGCTTCTACGGATATGGCGACACGGCTGTGATGTAGAGGGGCTTGTTCCCTTTATGCTTGTCTGAACCCCAAAAACAGAGCTCGGAAAGGTTCCTCTTAGTCTTTTCTCTATGATTAAGAGGCTCTTTTTCTCTCTCTCTCTCTTCTTCTCTCTCTCTCTGTCTCTCTCTCTCTCTCTCTCTTTTTCTCTCTCTCCCCCTCTCTCTCTCCCTCCCTCTTTCTCTCTCTCTCCCCATGCGTTCTCTCTCTCTCTCTCTCTCTCTCTCTCTCTCTCTCTCTCTCTCTCTCTCTCTCTCTCTCTCTCTCTCTCTCTCTCTCTCTCTCTCTCTCTCTCTCTCTCTCTCTCTCTCTCTCTCTCTCTCTCTCTCTCTCTCTCTCTCTCTCTCTCTCTCTCTCTCTCTCTCTCTCTCTCTCTCTCTCTCTCTCTCTCTCTCTCTCTCCTCCCCTCACACCACCCCCGTAGCCCATCCCCACGCCCTCCCCCTCAAACCACCCCCGCAGCCCATCCCCACGCCCTCCCCCTCGCACCACCCCCTCACACCACTCCCGCCCTCTCCCCCTCCACTCTCCACCGCTGCCTACCCCCACCCCCTCCCCCTCCACTCCCCACCACAGCCTACCCCCGCCTCCTCCCTCTCCACTCCCCACCATAGCCTACCCCCACCCTCTCCCCCTCCACTCTCCACCGCAGCCTACCCCCGCCTCCTCCCTCTCCACTCCCCACCACAGCCTACCCCCTCCACCCCCACCCTCTACCCCTCCACTCTCCACCGCTGCCTACCCCCACCCCTCCCACTCCACTCTCCACCGCTGCCTTCCCCCACCCCCTCCCCCTCCACTCCCCACCGCGGCCTACCCCCACCCCCTCCACTCCCCTCCACAGCCTACCCCCGCCTCCTCCCTCTCCACTCCCCACCACAGCCTACCCCCACCCTCTCCCCCTCCACTCTCCACCGCAGCCTACCCCCGCCTCCTCCCTCTCCACTCCCCACCGCAGCCTACCCCCGCCTCCTCCCTCTCCACTCCCCACCACTGCCTACCCCCACCCTCTCCCCCTCCACTCTCCACCGCTGCCTACCCCCACCCCCTCCCCCTCCGCTCCCCGCCACGGCCTACCCCCGCCTCCTCCCTCTCCACTCCCCACCACAGCCGACCCCCGCCACCCCCACCCTCTACCCCTGCACTCTCCACCGCTGCCTACCCCCACCCCTCCCCCTCCGCTCCCCACCGCGGCCTATCCCCACCCTCTCCCCCTCCACTCTCCACCGCGGCCTACCCCCGCCTCCTCCCTCTCCACTCCCCACCACAGCCTACCCCCGCCACCCCCACCCTCTACCCCTCCACTCTCCACCGCTGCCTACCCCCACCCCTCCCCCTCCGCTCTCCACTGCAGGCTATCCCCACCCTCTCCCCGTCCACTCCCCACCGCGGCCTACCCCCACCCTCTCCCCCTCCGCTCCCCACCACGGCCTACCCACGCCTCCTCCCTCTCCACTCCCCACCAGAGCCTACCCCCGCCACCCCCACCCTCTACCCCTCCACTCTCCACCGCTGCCTACCCCCACCCCTTCCTCTCCGCTCTCCACCGCAGCCTATCCCCACCCTCTCCCCCTCCACTCTCCACCGCTGCCTACCCCCACCCCCACCCCCTCCCCCTCCACTCCCCACCGCGGCCTACCCCCACCCTCTCCCCCTCCGCTCCCCACCACGGCTTACCCCCGCCTCCTCCCTCTCCACTCCCCACCACAGCCTACCCCGGCCACCCTCACCCTCTACACCTCCACTCTCCACCGCTGCCTACCCCCACCCCTCCCCCTCCGCTCTCCACCGCAGCCTATCCCCACCCTCTCCCCCTCCACTCTCCACCGCTCCCTACCCCCACCCCCACCCCCTCACACCACCCCCTCACACCACCCGCTCACACCACCCTCGCCCCCTCACACCACTCCCCGCCCACACACACATGCGACATACACACAATGGATCGGGCATGGTGAAGGTTGGATTTGCTGGCGATGATGCTCCTCGGGCTGTATTTCCTAGTATTGTGGGCCGTCCAAAGCACACTGGAGCATATGTTGGTGATGGGGCTCAATCCAAGCGTGGAATTCTCATCTTGAAATACGCGATTACAAGACTTTTTTGTGTCGATCGAAGACCCCTTCTTTACCAGGATGATTGGGAACATTATAGCAAGTTCGTTGAACAGATTGGCAAACAAGTTCAAATTGTTAGAGATGATTTATTAGTCACCAATCCTATGACGGTATGGGATAAAAATATGCAGGTAAAAAGTGGAAGCAGGGAATAGCTTTTTGCCACCAACCATTCACGGCGACTACCTAATTTGGACCCAATTCAAATCAAGGGAATAATTGACCTACCCCTTCAATTTGGGATAATTAACCGGCGCGTGATCAGTGGACGTGAGGATTCGGCAAGGCTCTCTTGGCCTATTGAGGCCTATAAAAACAATGGATTTATGCTCATTTGGTACATTTTTTTAGAGTTACATTGACGCGTGTATACGTGCAGAAGTTCTCTCTTGCACTTGGTGGTTTCAAGCCGATTGTAGAAGCTACTCTGTAGTGTGGATACAGAGGGTAGGCTTCTCAGTGGAGCGCTATGAGCACTATAGTGTAAGAGAGTAGCTTGGATTTATTTTCCTTTCTGTGAGTCAGTGTGTTGATTAATCTCTATTCTCTTGAGAAATTCTACCATTTTAATTGTTCTGAGTTAGCCTACATATCAATGGCCCTTATGCTGATCTGTTGTATTGAAATTAATACTTTTAGGGTGGCTTGTCAGCCCTAAGCTTGCACTTTTGAGCATCACTCTGCCCAACCTTGTAATCGATTCGAAGCAAGAAGTGTATGGTCTTCCCTGGTCATTGGTTGTCCATATTTTCTGAAGTATTTACTACTCTGTGCAATCCGTGTTATCTACCTGCTCATAGAAATGTTAAAGGGTATACTTCCCTAAAGAGAACCCCCTTGAGTAGGTGATGTACTGGACCTATTTAATCTTCACTCTCTACTTTTGTTAAAAGCGTATACCCCAGTACCTCCTCTACACATGTTGTAGATCAAGATTTCTTGGTTAGTCAGAAGGGCAAAGGTAAATGGAGCTCTTCTACTAGCAAGCAAAAATCTGCTAATTCTACTGAATCAAAGAAGGATCATAGAGATGAGGAGAAAACAAATAATCAAAAATAGTGGAAAGGAAATGATCATGTCATAAAGACTATTCCAAAGTTGGTTGCAAAAGAGGCAAAGAAGAAAGAGGTTGGAATCTTTTGCAAATAGTGGAAAGGAAATGATCATGTCATAAAGAGTAGTCCAAAGCTGGCTGCAAAAGAGGCAAAGAAGAAAGAGGCTGGAATGGTTGTTGCACAAGCCTCTACACCCAAAACTGAGTCTACTAATCTTGTGTAGAATGAAGAATGGGCATTCACTATTGTTTATAGTTATGACCAATCTTCACATGAACAATGTATGTCTGTAGTAGACTTAGATGTTTGGTACTTTGATAGTGGGCAACCAAACATATTACCTTCCAGGACAGTTTCTTCACTTCACTTGAGCTTACCCCTATACGGAATATTATCACATGCACCAACAACTCCTCTTACCCTGTTATGGATTTGGTAAGATCATTCTGACTACCGTTGATGGTAGTTCTTTTACAGTGTTAGATGTTTTATTTGTGCTAGGGATCAAGAACATCCCCTATTAGTTTCAGCATTCACCAAGATTGGCTTGTTCATGATGTTTGTTGATGATATATGTACAATCCATGATCTCTCAAATGGTGACATCATTATTTCTTTTGACATTTTATGTCATGGGATGTATAAGCTCATAGATTATGCAAAATTTGTGAATGATTCAGCATGTATAGTTCACGATTCTCAAGCTATATCGGATGCAAATGTTTGGCATGCATGCTTTGGTCATCAGAATTTTGCTAGTTTCCTATGCTTGCAAAAATCTGAAATGGTGTCTTCTTTGCCCAAACTTGAGGCATCTAGTAAACATGTATGTGAAAGCTATATTTTGGGCAAAATGCAGCATTCCTCCTTCCCAAAAGATGGTCCAATTTGAGCTACTTAGAAATTACAACTTGTTCATAGCGATGTTTGTGGTCCTATGTAGACATATAGGACCACAAACATCGATAATATTTCTAGGCATGCATGGGTATATCGATTGAAAGCAAAGTCCGAAGTGTTTATGTGCTTCAAATAGTTTTTGGTTTTGGTTGAAAATCTATCAACATTTAAAATCAACACCGTGCATTCTGATCAAGGGGAAATATGTCTTTTGACTGTAATGCATTTCTGGCTAAATGTGGTATAGAACATTTGTGCACAATGTTGTACACACCTCAATAGAATGGACTTGCAGAAAGGAAGAACCGGTCACTCATGGAGATGGCAAGGTGTATGGTCAAGATTCAGGCTTTACCACATAGTTTTTGGCTTGAGGTTGTTATATGTGCAGCATATGTACTTTAAAGGTTTCCCACTAAATGTTGATATATTTAGGTAATGATGTGTGTGAGAACTCTAGGACCGTCGGGGCATTTTTTTCCCTCTTAAGAAGGTTTTCTTTCCCCCGGCTTGTATATATACCTATCGCCCTAATGGGCTACTTATCTTTGTACGTTCTAGTGGTAATACATTTAGTATTGTGTTTTGTGCTCCTAGCTTCTTCTTCTTCTTCTTCCTTGTGCTGTTCACATGCTTCCACAAACGTCTAACTCCAGCAATTGGTATTAGAGCAGGTCACCGCTTCATCTAGGGTGTCATCTACACCTCTCCGATTGCGGTCTCCAACTTGCACGAAATTTAGTGAGCATACTCAAGCCCTCCAAATGCACCATCGTAGCACTTGTGTAAGCTATTTCGTCTTTTTGTGCCAAAGGTATATACCTGTTTTGGTTTGCTAGTATAAGCATCTTGAAGTCTGCTACAGGTTTAGTGGAACTCATCTGGGCAGTTCCATTCAACATTTTCAGATATAGTGAATTTTTTGCATCAAGGTATTTTAATCACTAGCCATCCCTGAAAGCAATAATGTATTTCATATATTGGTTGTGGAGGATAAGTTGGATGCTACCAACTACCCATTGTGGGCTTATATGATGCAACATGTATTGATTTCCAAAGGACTGTGGAACATTGTGCAGGGTGTTAAAAAACGTCCTATCACACCTGCAACTGTTACAACTGCAGGTACTGAAGCTGTTGATTTAGAAAATTGGATGGCTCTTATGCAATCAAAATATTATGCTATCATGAAAAATGGTATATTTTCTTTATGTGACTTGCCTTCTAGAAAGACTACCATTGGCACTAAGTGGGTATACAAGCTGAATTGTAATCGTGATGGAATAGTTGATAGGTATAAGGCTAGGCTTGTTGCAAAGGGTTATGCTCAGGAAAGAGGCATTGATTTCGATGCGACCTTTCTCCTACATGCTCAATGACTACTTTTCATAGCATTTGTGCACTTCCAGCTCATCACGGTGGGAATTTACATCAAGTGGACACTAAAACTGCATCTCTAAATGTTGACTTGCATGAAGAAGTGTATGTTTTTTAGCCTCCTGGCTTTGCACAGGAAATGCATGAAAACCAAGTGTAGAGGTTGAAAAAGGCATTATATGGGTTGAAGCAAGCACCACATGCTTCATATGAAAAAAATACATACCTACCTAGTTGCACATGGTTTTAAGACCAGTCCAATCGAGAGCACCTTTTATGTTAAGCATGCAAATGATGTTCTTCTAATCATTGTTGTCTATGTTGATGACATGTTGCTAGATGGTCATCATGAGAAGCATATTGCTGATGTTTAGGTTGATTGTCATGCCTCATTTGGGATGTGAAATTTTGTGCATTTGCATCATTATTTGGGCATTAAGTTTATGCAAGTTGATGGCAAAATAGCATTTGTGTCAAACAAAATATATTGAGACATTATTGCAGCATTTTTGCCTTGAAGACTATAAACCTATTCCCAATCCTATGGAGACAAGTTTATGGTTGAGTCTTCATGATGCTGGAGATGCATTTAATGTTGTTCTCTATCAGCGGGTTGCTAGATGGTTGATTTATTTATGCATTACTTGGACATATATTTAGTTTGTTATCTCATAGATGAGTAGGCTTATGCATTGCCCAAGTCTGAAGCATTGGCAGGCAATTGAGCACATCTTTCACTACTTGAGTGGTACATAGGTACTTGGATTGTTTTATTCCAGGGGGGATCACTACCGCTAGTTTTACATGCTTTTTCAAACTTTGACTAGGTTGGTTGCTATGACACTTGTGTGTCCACTAGTGGCTTTTGCTTCATGCTTGGAAGATCATGTATATCTTGGCTGAGCAAGAAGCAGCCTACTGTGGCCACTTCCAGTTGTGAGGCTGAGTATAGGGCAGCTTTCACAGTGACTATTGAGTATGTGTGGCTTAGATGCCTTATGGTTGATTCAGGGGTTGGTCAGTCTTCTTCCACCACCATCTTCATTGACAGTGAATGCATTGGAACCTGTGAGGAATCATGTGTTCCATGCTTGCACTAAGCACATTGAGGTGCACTATCATTATTTTAGGAAGAGGTTCTCTGCTAGAGAGATCAGTTTTGCATGTGTGCCCACATAGGAGAACATTGCAGACCTTTTCACAAAGTCTCTCCCTATGAAGAAGTTTGAAGCTTTCTACAAAGCTTTGGGCTCACTTCCTTTTTTGGATTGATTCCACATAGCTTGGCACTTCCTTATGCATGGGTGCCATCTCGTTCTTCACCACATTACTCCTAGGGGGATTTATTGATATATTTAGGTAGTGATGTGTATGAGCATACTAGGACCATCGGGGCACTTTTTTCCCTCTTTAGGTGTTTTCACCTCGGCTTATATATGCCTATTGCCCTAATGCTTCACTAATCTTTGTACATTCTCTTGGTAATACATTCAGTATTGCATCTTGTGCTCCAATCATTTTCTTCTTCCTTATGTTGTTCACGTGATTCTATAGACCTAAAACTCCATCTAACTAACTAACTAGCTACTAACTACCTAACTAACTAACTAACTAACTAACTAACTAACTAACTAGCTAGCTAACTATATATATATAGCAATATAAATCATAAAATCTTAATTTTGCATTTATCTATGTTTAAGGAAATATAAAATTTACAACTCTATTTTTTAATGTATTCATGTATATATACTAATCTAGATCTTAAAATATTAATATTCTATGCATTATCCATACATAGTAATCTAAATTATTAAACCCTAAAATTTTCTTTATCTATGTACAAAGCCATATAAGAATCATGGATCCTAATTCTCTATGTATTACTGTATGTATGTATACACACACACACACACACACACACATATATATATATATATATATATATATATATATATATATATATATATATATATATATATATATATATATATATATATATATATATATGTGTGTGTGTGTGTGTGTGTGTGTGTATATATATATATATATATATATATATATATATATATATATATATATATATATATATATATATATATATATATATATATATATATATATATATATATATGTGTGTGTGTGTGTGTGTGTGTGTATATATATATATATATATATATATATATATATATATATATATATATATATATATATATATATATATATATATATATATATATATCAATGCCATTGATCAAATGAGGATTGTGAGAGAAAATGACCATGATAGACTAATGGTAGTGCATTTTTTACAACTTGACAACAACCATTACAACTTTCAATCTCAAGGAAACTTCATGAGCAATGATCATTAAAATTTAAGACTCATAAGGTTATGATAGATGCACTCACTTAAAGTTTCTTGATTCAATAATTGATTAAGGAATGTATTGATTACATGAAACCTTCAAGGATACAACCTATGAGATTTACACTTCATGAATCAAACTCCCAAATTAACATACTACCAAACATATACGACCACCATAACAAAAGTTAAATGTTTTATGATAAATATAGAATGTCACGGTGCAAGGATACAATGATGCAACCTATCATATGAGGAATCATAATTGTATCGAAAAACCAAAGGATCTTCATCAATAGGGCATAGCCAAGTCTTGCATGTATTCTTTTGTAGTGAACGTTTTTTTAGGTGGTAGAGCTGAAATTGAAGTTAGATTCGTACTCATCAACGAATTCACTCTACTAATAAGAATTCATCTTTACAAAAAAACAAACATGATAATCATGAATGTGGCCTAAGTTTAATTCAAAAGTATGTGTCAAGGATGGAAATGAAATCACCATAAGTGAGCATTAGAATAGGGGCACCAAGAAATATTCTTTGATGCCCCCTTAAGAGGTTTTATACCTGGAAATAAAATAGTTTAGATAAGATAAACAAAAATTTAAATTCCATAAACACAAACATTAACCTGCCACAAGTTCACATCTTTCAATCTTAGCTTTGCATGAGCATGATTATTTTCTTGCATTTGAATGTGTTTCTTAGCAAAACGGAACACGAATCTCACATAATTAGTGTTGAAAAAGAAGGAGCAAGCTTAGTGGATAATTTTGGTAATTTGGATATTCCAAATGAGCATAAGTACTTGGATAAAGGTAAAGCCACGACTCCTAATCCATTAGGGGTCAAAGGAAACATCACAGGACACTCAAGGGAGTTTGAAGAACAAGGAGAATCCATTGAAGAGTCAAGAGACAAGGAAGGGGTATGTGAAAGGTCACACACACATTCATACAAGCATGAAGGCGCATTTTCGGGATACCAAGACTAAGGAGAAGCATCTAGCAAGTGCCCAGGGACCAGAGGAGCATGCACAAGAAGTTTCAGCTCCAGAGCATCTCTGTAAGTGAGGTTGTGGATCAGTTTCTCACACTAGACCCTCTCTCTCTAGTGTAGTCTGTCAGACATACCCAACTTGTAACAGGTGTTGCTCTCTGCGTATAAATCCAAATTCAGTGACTCTTGTCTTGAATGAAAGCCAACCACTCTTTAATTATTTGTATAAAGTTTTGCAGTAATTGCGTACTGCTGCGCCGAGATATTGTCATTTCTCTATACCTGAAATTTGTGCATAGGTGGACAGACAGGTAGTCTGTTTTGTAACAGTGAGTTGCCTGACTTACACTCATCCAAATTGAGTGTTTCTTGGCTTGTGGGAGAGCTAACAGAGTCTACTAAGTGTGGACAAAATCTTGAAGTCATTGGATTTGATATGGTGGGTCAAATGGCTTGATCCAAGTCAGGTACTTTTCAGGAGTAGGCTGGGAGACCTACTTGGGTTCATTGTGCTTTTGTTGTGCATGTAGAGGATTTGTTCCTCACAGTTGGTATCAGAGCTTTGGAGCTTGGATTACGTGCAGAACACTACAAGGAAGTACTCTTGGAGAAACAGGTGCTTCATCAAAGAGGAGAGAAGTGCAACACAAGGGATTGCTTGACAAGGTAACCTCTTTATCATAGTCTCATTTCAATGGCAGATTTGGGGAAAAAAGTGGAGTTGTTGGACAAGGAGAACTACCAACCTTGGAGGTTTAGAGTTACAAATTACCTCATGGGCAAAGGGCTATGGTCCATAGTGAATGGAGAAGAAGAAAGGCCTGATGTAGACCTTGAAGATGCACCCACTACCAATGCACAAAGGAAGGAGCTCAAAGAGTGGGAAGAAAGGAATAGAAGAGCAATGTTTCTCATATCTCAGGTAATTTCTAATGCTATGGTTGGTCATATACAAAATTTTGATAATGCCAAGGTTGTATGGGATGCTTTGGAAAAGGTTTATGCAACCTCTACAAGAGCTGGGAAGATGCAACTAAAAAATGAGCTCAATACCATGAAGAAAGCTAGTAACCAAAGTGTGGTTGAGTACACACTCAAAATCAAGGATCTAAGGGATCAATTAGCATCAGTGGGATGCAAGGTTGATGATGAAGACTTGGTTCAGGTCATTCTCAATGGATTGAGAGGAGAAGACAAGTGGAAGCCTCTCATTACCACTATCCTCTATCGAGATCCACTTCCATGCTTAGAAGACCTCATTCCTTAGTTGGTGGCTGAGGAGGCATCATTTGGAGATTCATCCAAAAGCAAGGACACTCATGGTCAGGTCCTATACTCTTCAAGAGGCAAAGGGAGAGGTGGAAGAAGAGGAAGAGGAAGAGGCTACAACAATCAAGGCAACCATCAAAGCTAAGAAGAAGGAGAAAGCTCAAGTGACTCTACATTCCAAGCAAAGGCAAGAGGTAGGCAAAGGAAGAGGAGGCTACAACCCCCACAAAGGTATGATTTGCTATAATTGTGGTAAACCAAATCATATAGCTTCAGATTGTAGATATAAAGATGGTAAATACACTCAAGGAAAGCAAGGGAACTATGCAAATGCTTCAAACAAGGAAACAGGTAATGATCAATTGCTTGCTATGAGACATGGTTATTCAAAGGATGCTAAATATGATACCAAATGGTACATAGACTCAGGGTGTAGCAATCATATGTCTTGTGAGGGTGATATATTCACCAATTTGCAGGTTCCAAAGTCCAAAGGCTGTGTGTAGACGGGTGACAACACCGAACATGTCAGAGAGCACATTGGAGATGTAAGAATTGGATGTGACAAATCAGCCAAGGTGCTTGAGAAGGTATTGCATGTTCCATCTATTACTAAAAACCTTACTCAGTAGGGCAAATGGTAGAGAAGGGTTTGTAGGTCACCTTCAATGACAAAGGATGCTTTATAAGGAATCCTAAAGATGGAAAAAAGGCTTGTTGCTCAAGGAAGAAAGGAAGGAAGAATGTTCACCTTGGATGTGTCTCCTAATGCAAGCAAGGTATGCTTTGTTATGATTGGTAATCAAAGGATTGCTGAACTTGACCTTTGGCACAAGAGAATAGGGCATGTCAACATTCCTAAGCTAAGGAATATGAGCAAGGAAGAGCTTGTAAGAGGGCTGCCCATGTTTGAGAACAAAGAGCTTCATGAATTTTGTGATGCATGTCAACTAGCGAAGCAAGCAAGACCACCATTCCAAAGGAACACACATAGGGCTGAAAATCTCTTGGACCTCATCCATACTGATGTATGGGGACCTTCAAAAGAGTCATCCTTGGGAGGATCAAGGTATTTTGTTACATTTATTGATGATTATTCTAGAAAAGTTTGGATATACATCATTAAAGAAAAATCAGATGTGTTCTCTATGTTCAAGAGGTTCAAGCAAGAGGTTGAGAAGGAGACAGGTAAATATATCAAAGCCCTAAGGTCTGATGGAGGGGGAGAATACTTATCCAAAGAATTCAGCTCTTATTTGTATGAGAATGGTATTAAAAGGCAATTTACATGCAGGTATACCCCCCAACAAAATGGGGTGGCTAAAAGGAAAAATAGGCACATTGTTGAAATTGCAAGGTGTATGATTAATGAAGCACACATGCCATTATTTTATTGGGTTGAGGCTGTTTATACTTCAGTTTATTTGATGAATAGGGTACCTACAAGTGGTGTGCATGAGTTGACTCCAAATGAGGCCTACTATGGTAAGAAACCAAGTGTGGAACATCTCAAGGTTTTTGGATGTACTTGCTATGTGCACATTCCACAAGAGGTAAGATCTAAACTTGATGCAAAATCTGAAAAATGTGTTTTCATTGGCTATTCTACTGAGCAAAAGGGGTACAAATTCTATAACCCTTACACCAAGAAGTTGTATGTATCAAGAGATGTGGTATTTAATGAATTGAAACCTTGGTATGTAGACAAGGGAAAAGAAAAGGTGATAGATGATGACTTGGATGATGTATTGGTTTGTGGTTGTAGTACCGACATAAACCATTCCCCCCTTCTACAACTTCAACTCTTGAACTACTCCAGTGTGGTAAATATTGAAGTTCTTGGATTACTTTTCAGAAGGCTGTTGAAGATCATTTAAAGGAAGGTGATGGAACTTATTTTTCATCTCCGAAAGTTAGGGGGAGGATTTCCTCTTTCGGGAAATAATGTGACATCTCTCCTTCTCTTTTCCTTTCTCTCTCTCCTCCACCTTCCCCCACATTCCCCCACACTCCCCCGCCCTCCTCCACCACTTCCCCCTCGCTCCTCCCTCTTTCCCCACCCCCTTCCCCCACACTCCCCCGCCTTCCCCCATTCCCCCACACTCCCCCGCTCTCCCCCGCCTTCCCCCACACTCCCCCGCTCTCCCCCACCTTCCCCCATTCCCCCACACTCCCCCGCTCTCCCCCGCCTTCCCCCATTCCCCCACACTCCCCCGCACTCCCCCGCCTTCCCCCATTCCCCCACACTCCCCCGCACTCCCCCGCTCTCCCCCTCCTTCCCCCACACTCCCCCCACTCCCCCGCCTTCCCCCATTCCCCCACACTCCCCCGCCTTCCCCCATTCCCCCACACTCCCCCGCTCTCCCCCGCCTTCCCCCACACTCCCCCGCTCTCCCCCGCCTTCCCCCATTCCCCCACACTCCCCCGCTCTCCCCCGCCTTCCCCCATTCCCTCACACTCCCCCGCCTTCCCCCACACTCCCCCGCTCTCCCCTGCCTTCCCCCATTCCCCCACACTCCCCCGCTCTCCCCCGCCTTCCCCCATTCCCCCACACTCCCCGGCTCTCCCCCGCCTTCCCCCACACTCCCCCGCTCTCCCCCGCCTTCCCCAACACTACCCCCACTCCCCCGCCTTCCCCCATTCCCCCACACTCCCCCGCTCTCCCCCGCCTTCCCCCATTCCCCCACACTCCCCCGCTCTCCCCCGCCTTCCCCCACACTCCCCCGCTCTCCCCCGCCTTCCCCCATTCCCCCACACTCCCCCGCACTCCCCCGCCTTCCCCCATTCCCCCACACTCCCCCGCACTCCTCTGCTCTCCCCCGCCTTCCCCCATTCCCCCACACTCCCCCGCTCTCCCCCGCCTTCCCCCACACTCCCCCGCTCTCCCCCGCCTTCCCCCACACTCCCCCCACTCCCCCGCCTTCCCCCATTCCCCCACACTCCCCCGCTCTCCCCCGCCTTCCCCCATTCCCCCACACTCCCCCGCTCTCCCCCACTCCCCCGCCTTCCCCCATGCGCCCCCTTCCCCCACACTCCCCCGCCTTCCCCCACACTCCCCCACTCCCCCGTCTTCCCCCACACTCCCCCACTCCCCCGCCTTCCCCCATGCGCCCCCTTCCCCCACACTCCCCCGCCTTCCCCCACACTCCCCCACTCCCCCGCCTTCCCCCACACTCCCCCACTCCCCCGCCCTCCTCCACCACTCCCCCCACTCCCCCGCCCTCCTCCACCTTCCCCCACACTCCCCCGCCTTCCCCCACACTCCCCCACTCCCCCGCCCTCCTCCACCACTTCCCCTCGCGCCCCCTTCCCCCACACTCCATGCTTCGGATATCCCAAGATGAGAGGATAGTGCTCACTTATGTAGATCAGGACAGTGACTTGGTGACCGTTGGTGATGATCATGATCCACTGTGGATACAAGTAAATGTGATCAATACAAGGATACATGATCTTGGTCAGACTATGGATAAATTTTCTTCAGCAACTACCTCAAAATCATTTGGATCCCGGCAGGTCTCATTTCACAGATCTTTTAGTGAAAGATGTTAACTCTTTCAGTGGCAACTTGTGCAGGATAGAAACATTGCCTCCGGAGGTGTGATCATTGCATGATAAAGGTGGATGGAGAAAGTCAAATATTGGGAAACTAGATGCATGCTTTGTATAGGATGTTACAATTTTGATGGGATTGTGACATGCCTATCAATGGGTCTTTCCTTTGGAGACTATGGTAAATAAAGAAGTACAAGGGCTTACTTGAATTAATGCTACCCCACCTGTCATCCCAATCTCTCGGACTGCATAATTAAAGGGCCTCTATTTGCAAGTAAGAAGGTGAAAGGTAATTGTTAAAACTGGAGTTGCCACAAACCATTCACGGCGACTACCTATTTTTGTGGATCCAATTCAAATCAAGGGAATAATTGACCTACCCCTTCAATTTTGGGTAATCAACCGATGCGCAATCAGTGGACGTGAAGAATCGGCAAGGCCCTCTTGGACTATTGAAGCCTATAAAAACAATGGATTTGTGCTCATTGGGGGTACATTTTTTGGAGTTACCTTGACGCGTGTATACGTGCAGAAGTTCTCTCTTGCACTTGGTGGTTTCAAGCCTATTGTAGGAGCTACTCTGTAGTGTGGATATAGAGGGTAGGCTTCTCAGTGGAGGGTTATGAGCACTATAGTGTAAGAGAGTGTCTTGGATTGTCTTTCTTTTCTGTGAGACACTATTGGTGTTAGGCTCTATTCTCATGAGCAATTCCTTCATCATTTGTATTGATCTGTATTTATCTGCATAGAGTACCATGAAGCTCTGAGCATTAGTTTTTGAGCATTTCCTTGACAAATCTTGTAATCATCTGAATCGAATCCAGAAGTGTATGGTCTTCCTTGGTCAATTGTTGTTCATATTTTCTGAAGTATGTACTGATCTGTGCAAACCGTGTTATCTACCTGCTCACAGAAGTGTTAAAGGGTATACTTCCCTAAAGAGAACCCCCCTTGAGTAGGTGATGTACTGGACGTGTTTAGTTTTCATTCTCTACTTTTGTTAAAAGCTGATACCCCAGTACCTCCTCTACAGTTTGGCAAGCACGGTGGGACCTTTGCATTTCTGTGAGAGGTATTTTTGACCCATTACATTTGCAAGAAGGTACATGACCCATACACGGGCAGATAAGGAGTCTCTTCGTGTTCGGAGGAGCATTAACAAGTTAGCCATAACCACAACTAGTGAGTCTACCTCCCCTCTGCCCTCCCTAAATTTATCAATTGACTTGGGTGCGACACCATTGTCAAAGGAGGGGTATAGAAGAACCCTAGACTTCTCCTCAGATACGTCCGAAGAAACACCAGTACAAATGGAGGATCTCTCTCATTTGCTCTCCAGATTAAACATCAAATTCCCTATCTTCAAGGGGCAAGCTTATGAGGATGCTGATGATCATGTGAGGAGATTCATCTCTTTATGCCGTGGAAGAGGCTTGCAAAATAGAGAGGATGCAATGCTGGCACTTTTTCCATCCACATTGGAGGGTCTTGCGGATAAATGGTATAGTCAATATGCAGATGGCCATTTCACTACATGGGAGGCTTTGAAGGCGGCATTCTCACAGACATTCCGACCAAGTGATTCCTCAGAAAGAGCTCTAGATCAGCTAGAGAATTTGAAGCTAAGATCAGGTGAATCTTTTCATGAACTTCACACTAGAACAAAAGCACTTGTTGCACGTCTGCCACATGCTCCAGGTGACTTTTTGGTTAAAAAATGGATAGAGAAGGCTCTGCCCAGGTCATCTCAGCAGAAGCTTCGGGAGTCTCTTAGATTGGATGCCACTCTCAATGATTTTGTTGCAGCGGCATCACACATTGAAGAAGCAAGGCAACATTTTGAGGGGGATACACAACAAAAGTATGCTGCAGATCTGGATCCTATTGAGCAACTAAGGAGGGAACTGGAAGCATTGAAGATGCAACAAAATCGACAAGAAGAGAAGGTCTTGCCACCACTGCGTCGCACTGATGATGAAGTAGCTCAACTTCGCCGAGAATTAGAAGATTTGAAGACCACTAAGGATATAAGGAGACAAATTTGGTGTACAATCTATAACAACAATGGACATTCCAATGCTAATTGCCCTATTAAGGTAAGCTGTCAATTTTGTGGAAAAGATGGTCATGAAGCCAGAGATTGTTATTACCTCAAGGGTACACAGCAGAGAGGTAACCCTCAAACTTTGGATTCATACTATGCTAGTACTTCAAATACATCTAATAGAGAGGAGAATAGGCCTGCAAAGCCTAGATATAATAGACCCTTGATGTGCTATCGTTGTGGTGAATATGGCCACATGCAAAATAGGTGTTCCCTCCCAGAAGATGCACCTCCTTGTCAACATTGTCCAGAGGCCAAGGATCATTATACCAAAGATTGCCCAAGAGGTCGTCCTGCTCCAATTCATATGATTGCAGTCTCTCCACATGAAGAAGGAAAAACCACTCAGACTTATGCTGTTTCATCCTCTACTGTGCCCATGATGACTAGAGCTAGGCAAGCAACTGCAACCCAGAGAGATGAACAACAAGGATTTCAGGATAAAGAGGAAGAAAAGGAGTCTGGATGGAAGGACCAAGCACAAATTGAAGGAGCTTATAATAAGATGACTACTTCTCTAAAGGGCCAACCAATAAGTCAGCAAGAAAACACTCAGGAGGTAAACATTGAACAGATCTTGAAAGGTATTCATCACAAGGTTAGTCTATATGAACTTATAAGGATGGATTCAAAAATAAGAAGTGACTTACTGAAGATTATACACTCTGCTCACTTGGTCCAATCACCTAGTATAGATGGTTTCATGGTTGATTTTCCCCCTGCACCCTTAGCAGACTACCAAAGCTCAAGATTATCTGTTTGTATAAAGGATGAAGCTCTCACAGGTGTGATCATAGATGGAGGCTCTGGTATCAATTTAATGCCACATTTTACAATGAAGAAGCTGAAATTGAACCCCACCAAGATGGCACCATTCACGGTTACATTGGCAGATCAACATCGGGTTGCACCACTGGGCATTATTGAGAAGATACTGATGGTAGTACAGGGCTGCCATTTTGTTCTAGATTTTGTTGTTATTACACTTCCACAGGAGACTTCTTACCCTTTACTCCTGGGAAGACCTTGGCTGAGACAAGCAAAAGCTTTGCAAGATTGGGGGAAAAACAAACTATGGATTTCAACAAGCACCAATAGCCAACTACAATTACATTTGGAAGAGGGATTTGACTCAGGAAAAACCACTGGATATACTGTGGATACTCAGGTAATGCCCACTCTACCCAAAGAAGATGATACATTGCTCAATTGAATGATGGGAAGTGCAAAGTGTTGCACGGTGGAGATGAATGAAATTGAGGAAGAAGTTGCAGATAAGGTAATTACAGGAAATAGCAATGAAGACCACAAGGTGTTGAAGAATGAACAGTTGAAGGAAACTACAAGCTTTGAAGATGCAACCAATATAAAAGTATCAGAGAGGGAAGAATATGAACCAAAGAGCAGAGAAGATCTTCCTTTTGCAGATATACCTCAAGGATGGATGGAAGAACATGTTGCAGAATATAACTTAAAATCCACTCCTGCATATAGTGGAGATGATTTCTCAAGCAAGAATACTCCTGAAACATTGGTTCAAGAAGTAAATTTAGGAAATGAAGAAAACCCTCAAGTACTCCACTTAGCATCCTGGTTGTGGCATTATCCTCCTTTGCTCCAGAAGGTAACTTCTTTGCTTTTTACTTACAAAAGTGTCTTTGCATCGTCGGATACCCCTAGTTGAGGGAGCCGCGCCAATAAGAAGTAGACCATATCGACTCAATCCGAAATATGCAGAGGCTGTAAAAGCAGAAATTACAAAGCTAGAAGAAGCTGGGATAATTGTGCCAGTAGAACATTCCAGGTGGCTTTCTTCTATGGTTATTGTGCCCAAGAAGAATAGTGGAAAAATAAGAGTATGTGTTGATTTCCGTGCTTTGAATAAAGTAACTATTCAAGATGGATTTCCTCAGCCCTTCACAGAGCAAGTACTTGAAGAAGTAGCTGGTCACACTTTGTATAGTTTCTTGGATGGTTTTAGTGGTTACAATCAGATAGTGATCCATCCTGATGATAGGGACAAAACAGCCTTTGTCACTCCCTGGGGCACTTATGTCTATACTCGAATGGCTTTTGGTTTGAAGAATGCACCGGCTTCATTTAATAGAACGATGTATCTGATATTGGGCAAATGGTTAACAACCTTTCTACGCATTTTCATGGATGACTTTTCAGTATTTTCAGGTACCGATAGAAGGGAAGCAGTTCAAGATTTCCATGACCATTTGGAAAATTTAAAAGAAATTTTTGAGCAATGTCTCAAAACAGGTTTGAAATTGAATCCTGATAACTGTCACTTTTTGGTCACTAAGGGCAGTCTTCTTGGTCACATAGTATCTGCTGAAGGTATAACTGTTGACCCTGCAAAGGTTACAGCTATTCTTTCCATGCCAATTCCACAAAGCCCAAAGGAGGTGCAAAGTTTCTTGGGCCATGCAGGGTATCACAAAAGATTCATTAGGATGTATTCGGAAATTGCTAAGCCCTTGTCAAGGCTTACCAGCAAAAATATCCCTTTCTCATGGAGTGCTGAAGCTGACAAAGCATTTTGTGAACTAAAGTTGAGGCTATGTACTCCTCCACTTTTAAGTGTTCCTAATTGTTCATTGGAATTTCATGTGCATACAGATGCTAGTCTTCATGTTGTTGGTGCAGTTCTAGCTCAACCATCATCTCACAAAGTGGATAGACCTATCTCTTATGCAAGCAGACTACTCAACCAAGCTGAAAGAAATTACAGTACAACGGAAAGAGAAGGTTTGGCTATCGTATTTGCTCTTCAGAAGTTCCGACATTATCTCCTTGGTGTACATTTCATTGTTATTTCTGATCATCAGCCCTTGAAGTATTTGATAAACAAGCCTAGAGTAGCTGGAAGGATTTGGAGATGGTTACTCCTATTTCAAGAATTTAATTTTGATATTCATATTAAGCCAGGAAAAGAGCACTACATGGCAGATCAAGTGTCCAGGACGGCAATGAGCGAAAAGGCAACAGGTATTAATGATGAATTGGTGGATAGCAATCTTTTTCTAGTAGCAATCCGGACTGTTTGGTATGATGAAATTCTCCATGTTCTGACTACTGGAAAGATCCCAAAACACTTGACACCTGTAGAAAAGAGAAGATTGCTCCTGAAAACCAAAGCATATTCTCTTATAAATGGAAATTTATATAAGTACTGTCAAGATGATATATTGAGAAGGTGTGTCTATCCAGAGGAGGTAAATTTTCTGCTAGAGGCTGCACACAATGAGGGACATCTAAAGGGGGAAGAATTGGCTCATAGAATCATCCACAAAGGTTTATGGTGGCCTCATATTTTCAAGGATGCAATCAAGTTTGCTAAAGAATGCCACATCTGCCAGAGGTGTGCTCCCACGCCAACCAGATTGAATTTCCAACCATTAGTCATATCTACTGGATGGCTTCCATTTGAACGATGGGGTCTTGATTTCATAGGACCAATTAGTCCAACTGGTCAATCTAGAGGAAAAAAGTATATTTTGATGGCCACATGCTATGCCACTAAATGGATAGAGGCTAAAGCTACAGTGGACTGCACGGCTTTAACAGTAGCTAAATTTATGTATAAACGTATTTTCTCAAGATTTGGTTGCCCACTGGAAATTACTAGTGATAGGGGCACACATTTTGTAAATCAATTGCTCCAGTTTATATTTGACAGGTACAAAATCTTCCATAAAAAATCTTGTGCCTACTACCCAAGGGCAAATGGCCAAGCAGAAAGCTCCAATAAGATTTTGATCGGACTACTTCGCAAATTATCTTTTGATCATCAAAGCTCTTGGCCACTAGCACTAATTGGTGCAATTTGGGCTTTCAGAACCACGAAGAGGGGAACCACAGGCGAGACTCCATTTCGCTTAGTTTATGGGAAAAGGGCATTGGCACCATTTGAGTTTATCATCAGAAAAGAAATAGGAATCAAAACCATTGGAGTTGAACCCCCCATTCAGAGATTGGTGGCATTAGAAGAGTACAGAGAAGGGGCAATGCAGAAACTTCTGGTGACACAAGAAGAGCGCAAGAAATTACATGACAGGTATCTGAGATCGAATGAAGTTCAAGAAGGGTCCATGGTTTTAGTGCATCAAGTCCCGGCAATTTCAACAAAATTGGCACCTAAATGGATAGGACCTTATAAGGTAATCAAGGTATTGCCACATGGCGCTGTGCATTTGGAAGATCTCCAGGGTATAAGGATTCCCCTAGTTAATATTTCCAGGGTGAAGAAGTATCTAAATTAAGTCGTCTTGGAAGAATTTCAACCACTGTACATACCACATGTCGCTCGAGTATTAGCAGTATTTCGTCGGTTGAGTATTTACAGATATTCTGTCATTCAAGTATTTGTAGTTATTTCATTCAATAAGAAGACTGCACCGGGACGGTGCAAAGACTTGGTGTGGGGGTCTGTAGTACCGACATAAACCATTCCCCCCTTCTACAACTTCAATTCTTGAACTACTCCAGTGTGGTAAATATTGAAGTTCTTGGATTACTTTTCAGAAGGTTGTTGAAGATCATTTAAAGGAAGGTGATGGAACTTATTTTTCATCTCCGAAAGTTAGGGAGAGGATTTCCTCTTTCGGGAAATAATGTGACATCTCTCCTTCTCTTTTCCTCTCTCTCTCTCCTCCACCTTCCCCCACATTCCCCCACACTCCCCCGCCCTCCTCCACCACTTCTCCCTCGCTCCTCCCTCTTTCCCCACCCCCTTCCCCCACACTCCCCCGCCTTCCCCCATTCCCCCACACTCCCCCGCTCTCCCCCGCCTTCCCCCACACTCCCCCGCTCTCCCCCGCATTCCCCCATTCCCCCACACTCCCCCGCTCTCCCCCGCCTTCCCCCATTCCCCCACACTCCCCCGCACTCCCCCGTCTTCCCCCATTCCCCCACACTCCCCCGCACTCCCCCGCTCTCCCCCGCCTTCCCCCACACTCCCCCCACTCCCCGGCCTTCCCCCATTCCCCCACACTCCCCCGCTCTCCCCCGCCTTCCCCCATTCCCCCACACTCCCCCGCTCTCCCCCGCCTTCCCCCACACTCCCCCGCTCTCCCCCGCCTTCCCCCATTCCCCCACACTCCCCCGCTCTCCCCCGCCTTCCCCCATTCCCTCACACTCCCCCGCTCTCCCCCGCCTTCCCCCACACTCCCCCGCTCTCCCCCACCTTCCCCCATTCCCCCACACTCCCCCGCTCTCCCCCGCTCTCCCCCGCCTTCCCCCATTCCCCCACACTCCCCCGCTCTCCCCCGCCTTCCCCCACACACCCCCGCTCTCCCCCGCCTTCCCCCACACTCCCCCCACTCCCCCGCCTTCCCCCATTCCCCCACACTCCCCCGCTCTCCCCCGCCTTCCCCCATTCCCCCACACTCCCCCGCTCTCCCCCGCCTTCCCCCACACTCCCCCGCTCTCCCCCACCTTCCCCCATTCCCCCACACTCCCCCGCACTCCCCCGCCTTCCCCCATTCCCCCACACTCCCCCGCACTCCCCCGCCTTCCCCCATTCCCCCACACTCCCCCGCTCTCCCCCGCCTTCCCCCACACTCCCCCGCTCTCCCCCGCCTTCCCCCACACTCCCCCCACTCCCCCGCCTTCCCCCATTCCCCCACACTCCCCCGCTCTCCCCCGCCTTCCCCCATTCCCCCACACTCCCCCGCTCTCCCCCACTCCCCCACTCCCCCGCCTTCCCCCATGCGCCCCCTTCCCCCACACTCCCCCGCCTTCCCCCACACTCCCCCACTCCCCCCACTCCCCCGCCTTCCCCCACACTCCCCCACTCCCCCGCCTTCCCCCATGCGCCCCCTTCCCCCACACTCCCCCGCCTTCCCCCACACTCCCCCACTCCCCCGCCTTCCCCCACACTCCCCCACTCCCCCGCCCTCCTCCATCACTCCCCCCACTCCCCCGCCCTCCTCCACCTTCCCCCACACTCCCCCGCCTTCCTCCACACTCCCCCACTCCCCCGCCCTCCTCCACCTTCCCCCACACTCCCCCGCCCTCCTCAACCTTCCCCCTCACGCCCCCTTTCCCCACACTCCCCCGCCCTCCTCCACCACTTCCCCTCGCGCCCCCTTCCCCCACACTCCATGCTTTGGATATCCCAAGATGAGAGGATAGTGCTCACTTATGTAGATCAGGACAGTGACTTGGTGACCGTTGGTGATGATCATGATCCACTGTGGATACAAGTAAATGTGATCAATACAAGGATACATGATCTTGGTCAGACTATGGATAAATTTTCTTCAGCAACTACCTCAAAATCATTTGGATCCCGGTAGGTCTCATTTCACAGATCTTTTAGTGAAAGATGTTAACTCTTTCAGTGGCAACTTGTGCAGGATAGAAACATTGCCTCCGGAGGTGTGATCATTGCATGATAAAGGTGGATGGAGAAAGTCAAATATTGGGAAACTAGATGCACGCTTTGTATAGGATGTTACAATTTTGATGGGATTGTGACATGCCTATCAATGGGTCTTTCCTTTGGAGACTATGGTAAATAAAGAAGTACAAGGGCTTACTTGAATTAATGCTACCCCACCTGTCATCCCAATCTCTCGGACTGCATAATTAAAGGGCCTCTATTTGCAAGTAAGAAGGTGAAAGGTAATTGTTAAAACTGGAGTTGCCACAAACCATTCACGGGGACTACCTATTTTTGTGGATCCAATTCAAATCAAGGGAATAATTGACCTACCCCTTCAATTTTGGGTAATCAACCGACGCGCAATCAGTGGAGGTGAAGAATCGGCAAGGCCCTCTTGGCCTATTGAAGCCTATAAAAACAATGGATTTGTGCTCATTGGGGGTACATTTTTTGGAGTTACCTTGACGCGTGTATACGTGCAGAAGTTCTCTCTTGCACTTGGTGGTTTCAAGCCTATTGTAGGAGCTACTCTGTAGTGTGGATACAGAGGGTAGGCTTCTCAGTGGAGGGCTATGAGCAGTATAGTGTAAGAGAGTGTCTTGGATTGTCTTTCTTTTCTGTGAGACACTATTGGTGTTAGGCTCTATTCTCGTGAGCAATTCCTTCATCATTTGTATTGATCTGTATTTATCTGCATAGAGTACCATGAAGCTCTGAGCATTAGTTTTTGAGCATTTCCTTGACAAATCTTGTAATCATCTGAATCGAATCCAGAAGTGTATGGTCTTCCTTGGTCAATTGTTGTTCATATTTTCTGAAGTATGTACTGATCTGTGCAAACCATGTTATCTACCTGCTCACAGAAGTGTTAAAGGGTATACTTCCCTAAAGAGAACCCCCCTTGAGTAGGTGATGTATTGGACGTGTTTAGTTTTCATTCTCTACTTTTGTTAAAAGCGGATACCCCAGTACCTCCTCTACAGTGGTAAAGGTGATATGCAGGTTGAATCAACTCAAATGAGTGGGCCTGAGGCTTCAACATCAAGATCAGCTACCCAAGGACACATGGGAGAAAGAAGAAGTCTATCAGAATCACCAACATTCAGGTATAAGTCTGTTAGTGACTCTCATGATGATCATAAAGGTGATAGTGAGTCACAAGATGAAGAAGACTATGAAGAGGTAGTTACACCACAAGTAAAGCTTTCAAGGTTAAGGAAGCAATTCCCTAAAGGGAATGAGAGGAGATCCTCAAGGATCAAGAAGCCAATACAAAGGTTAAGTTATGACTCTTTCATTGCCAAGCAATATGCCTATATGATGCAGGTTATTGGAGATAATGACCCTCAAATGTATGAGGAGGCATCAACAAAGGAGGAATGGAAGAGAGCAATGGATGAAGAGATGAAAGCACGCAAGGACAATGAGACTTGGGAATTAGTGCCTAAAACACCAGGTTTGAAAGTGGTTCAAAACAAATGTGTGTATAAGACTAAAAGGAATGCCGATGGTTCACTAACTAGACACAAAGCTAGGTTGGTTGCAAAGGGGTTCACACAAACTTTTGGTGTGGATTATGAAGAGACCTTCAGCCCCGTGGCTAACAAAACAACAATAAGGACCTTAATAGCTGTATGTGCAGGTAGAAGATGGCCTATATATCAGCTTGATATAAAAAATGCATTCTTGAATAGTGAGCTAAAAGAAGAGGTATACATGGCACAACCTATTGGATATGAAGATGTGGATCATCCTGATTTTGTTTGTAGGTTGAAGAAGGCCTTGTATGGTCTTAAGCAAGCACCAAGGGCCCGGAATCAAAGTCTTGTGGATTACCTTGAAAAGTGTGGGTATACTCAAAGCAAATCAGATCCCTCACTCTACATGAAGAAAGAAGGGAGTAAGGTGGTATTTATTTGCATATATGTGGATGATCTTATCATAACAGGTAGTGTCCATGAAGGAATTAAAGAAATCAAGTGAAGCCTTGGAAAGGAGTTCAAGGTATCTGATTTGGGTGAGTTAAAGTACTTTCTAGGTATTGAAGTTGTTTATGCAATGGATGGCATATACCTTTTGCAAAGGAAATACCTATTGAATGTACTTTACAAGTATGGTATGGCTGAATGTAAGGTACTTACTCAACCTATTGATGCAAATACAAAGGTAAGCATGTTGGATGGTAAGAAACTTCATGATTTGACATTATATAGAAGCTTGGTTGGCTCTTTAATATATGGAACAATGACTAGACCTGATCTTTCTTATGTGGTACGCGTACTTGCCCAATTTATGCATGTTGCTACTCAAGAGCACTTAAATGCAGCCAAAAGAGTGCTTCGTTATGTTAAGTATACAATCAATAATGGATTGTTTTATAGGTATGGAGAAGAGCTAACTCTTAGAGGATGGAGTGATGCTGATTGGGTTGGTTCTATTGAGGATAGAGGATCCACTTCAGGGTATGTATTCATGCTTGAAACAAAGACTATCTCATGGATGTCAAAGAAGCAACCTACGGTGGCATTTGTCTTCAACTGAGGCTGAGTATTGAGCATTAGCTCTAGCTTCTAATTGGCTTGGATGTGCAGGTTCGAAAAATCTCCCTTTATGGAGATAATATGTCATCTATACACTTGGCTAATAACCCCATGTATCATGCTAGGAGTAAGCACATTGAAGTGCATTACCATTATGTAAGAGAAAAGGTTGCTACTAATGAAGTGGATGTTCATTTTGTGACAACAAAGGAGCAGGTTGCTGATCTATTCACCAAAGGATTGGATGCATCAAAGCTAAGCAAGTTCAAGAGCATGATGAGCTTGATGGACACAGACACTTCCTACCTAAGCTTGAGGGGGAGTGTTGAAAAAGAAGGAGCAAGCTTAGTGGATAATTATGGTAATTTGCATATTCCAAATGAGCATAAATACTTGGATAAAGGTAAAGCCACGACTCCTTATCCATTAGGGGTCAAAGTAAACATCAAAGGACACTCAAGGGAGTTTGAAGAACAAGGAGAATCCATTGAAGAGTCAAGAGACAAGGAAGGGTTATGTGAAAGGTCACACACACATTCATACAAGCATGCAGGTGCATTTTCGGGATACCAAGACTGAGGAGAAGCATATAGCAAGTGCCCAGGGACCAGAGGAGCATGCCCAAGAAGTTTCAGCTCCAGATCATCTTTGTAAGTGAGGTTGTCGATCAGTTTCTCACACTAGATCCTCTCTCTCTAGTGTAGTCTGTCAGACATATCCAACTTGTAACAAGTGTTGCTCTCTGTGTATAAATCCAAATTTAGTGATTCTTGTCTTGAATGAACGCCTATCTCTCCTAATTTATCTTTATAAAGTTTCACAGTAATTGCATACTGCTGCGCCAAGATATTGTCATTTCCCTATAACTGAAATTTGTGCACAGGTGGACAGACAGGTAGTCTGTTTTGTAACAGTGAGTTGCCTGACTTATCCAAATTGAGTGTTTACTGGCTTTTTGGAGAGATAACAGAGTCTACTAAGTGTGGACAAAATCTTGAAGTCATTGGATTTGAGATGGTGGGTCAAATTGTTTGATCCACGTCAGGTACGTTTCAGGAGTAGGCTGGGAGACCTACTTGGGTTCATTGTGCTTTTGTTGTGCATATAGAGGATTTGTTCCTCACAATTAGCCACAATAGCTCATACATTTTTCAACCAACAAAAATCGTATCTAACCCTCCATACATTAGTCCTTAATTTCCAAAACTTTAGAAATCAACCTACTCAAAACAAATGCAATGAATACACAAAAAAAATTATAATCATGAGTGTGTCCCAAACTTGCACATGTTTGGCATACATATCAATCAATGCATATACATACCTATGCATATAGGTACGTGTGCATATACATACCTACCCATAATTTCCCACACCTACATTGTCATACATATTAGTCAAAGAATATACATACATACCTCCACATACATTCCTACGTCTACATATACATTGTAATCATCAATGCCCTATGCATATACATGCATGTGCATATAAATACCTAATACATATCAATCGAAGCATCTACATTCATGTGCATATACATACATAATACATATCAATCAAAGTATCTACATACCTACCGACATGTGCACACACCTCATATACACATCAATCAAAGCATATGTATACATGTGCATATACATACTTGTAATACTTAGCATACATATCAATCAAAGCATATACATACCTATGCATATACATTCATGCCCATACATGTCCACACATGCATTGTCATACATACGAATCAAAGCATATACATGCATACCACCCTATACCAAAAATGAGATATTATTTTCTTTTTGAAATTAAGCAGCCAATATCAATATGGACTCTTTATAGCTTTCAAGTTTCCTTTCATACATGTGCATATACATACCAAATACATATTAATCAAAGCATATATATACCTATTCATATACATACCTGCATACATGTATGAATGCCAACCATATCAATAACAAAACATAACGATGGTATGTAAATATTAAATGTTTTGATTTATTTTGGCATATACATACCTAGGTCCTACACACACCTGCATACATACATCCACACACACATGGAAACAACATTATACTATCAAATCTTGGATCACAGATAGGTCCCAATATGTACTACCTGCAAGCTTTGAAATTCTTTAGAAATACGATAAAATGTACACACATATGAGCATGAATACAAACATACATATATACATACAAACATAGTATATACAAGCATCACACATAAAGATATATGCACACATGCATACATGAAATAATACAAGAATAAAAGCATACACACATGAACGCATCACATATGCAAGCATCACACATGGACACATATGCATAGACACATATAGATTACATACATATATGTATACAAAAAATACACATATATACAAACATAAATCATACATTCAAACATGGCACATGCATGAATGCATGCATACATACATATAAACATAAATAGTCTTGAACATTGAGTAGTGATCGCATCTCATCATTTCATATATTGTGTAACAAAAACATTAACTTAATTTTTAAATTAAACAAAAAAAGGAAAAAAAATGAAACCTTTGATGTATTTGGAACATGTCAAAACAATAAGAAACATTAGTATAAATCAATCTTCATCATAATATTCAGAAACCAATCAAAGAAAAAAGATACCTTTTTGTAATCAATTGATTTGAAAGATATTGGAAGGTTCAACATCCTCCTTCTATTTTCTCTCATTGGATTCTACACATTTACTTCTTCATTGGCATTGACTTTTCCATGTGGCATAAGCTTCTTTGAAAGGGAAAGTTTCATGGTCACCCTTAAAAACAAACAATCTAAGATGAGCATCCAAGTTTTTGTTCAATCTAATCCTTGTAGCATTTCTTATGAAAGTTAATCTACTCCATAGATGTTCATCTTCAACGGATCTAAGAATCATTGTTAGACACAAATTAGCTACTTTAAGATAATTTGATATAGATTTCTTCAAGAATTTAGACATATCGAGCTTTTTCCATAGCTTTTTCATTGCACCTAGCTTTGAAGGATCTTCAATGAAGTCAAATTGCCCTTTGTTTGTCCTAATACCCTAGATTGTTTTTTAAAAGATTTGGATTTATGATTTTTTCTATAATATTACTTCCCAAATATACATTGTTTCCAAAATGAGTAGATCATATTTGGACCTTGATGTTAAAGTCATTTGTGATTAAGCTCGGATCTTTTACATGATTCCAATACAAAGGATGAACTATGGCCATTTCTTTTGAGAGCTCCTCTCGAGGAAAACTCTCTTTGATCTCAGAAGTCATTTTATACATATGGATCTTAAGCCTTGTTTTACACTATTCACTAGCATAGGAAAAAATTCTTGATTAACTTTTTTCCTAATGAATACTCCCTAATGTTTTTATGATACATTAAGAGGAATATGCTTATCTTTCACAAAAATGCACAACTAACCTTTTTTATTGTATTGCAGATAAGTATTTTCTACCCCAACCATAGCAAAGACTCCCACTCAATAAATCCTTGCGAATCAAAACCTGAGGTCTCAGAATAAAAATATTTTAATAGCAAACAAGTCATTCTTCTTGCTACTACATCCATTACATAAATATCCCTGATTGATAAATTTTTATCAGATTATTCATTTCTCTCAACAAGGGCAACACTTCTACAAGGAATAAGAAGAAGCTTGGAGAAAACCACACTAGTGAATGAATTACCAAGTCAATGTACAAAGAGAAGTAACCCGTTAGGGTTTAAAGTGTATATACAATTCAGGGTGGGACCTCCTAAAGAGGGAAAAAAGTGCCCTAATGGTCCTAAGTATGTTCACACACATCCCTTTCATAATATATTGAGAAATACCCCGTAGGAGTGATGAGGTGAACAAGGAGCTAGAACTCATGTATAAGGATGTGCCAAGATATGTGGCAAAAGTTCAATCCACAAAAGGAAGTAAGTCGAAATCTTTGAAGAGAGCTTCAAACTTCTCCCTAGGTAGAGCCTTTGTGAAAGGGCTACAATGTTATCTTGTGTGGGCACATATGCCAAAGTGATGTCTCTAGTAGAGAACCTCTCCCTAACATAATGATAGTGCACCTCAATGTGCATTGTGTGAGCATGGAATAGAGGGTCCCTTGCAACTACCAATGCACTCTAATTATCAGTGAAGATGGTGGTCGTAGAGAACTAAACAACACCCAAATCAATCAGAAGGCATGTGAGCCATACACACTCAAGAGTCACTATGAAAGATGCCCTATTCTCAGCCTCACAACTAGAAGTGGCCATAGTAGGGTGCTTCTTGCTCACTTAATATATGCATGAGCTACCAAGAATGAAGAAAAGATCACTGGTGGACACACGAGTGTCACATCAACCGGCCCAATCTAAGTCAAAAAAGACAAGCATCTAAGTCTAATGGTAATTGTTGAAAATATGAACTATGCAAGCTCTAGGTGGACAAAAGGGTCAAAAGACCTTAATATGGACAAAAGTCAAAACTTACATCATTTAGTGCAGTCTCAAGGTATGGCAAGGCAATCCTAAGGTGGTGGAAAAGTCCGGAGAGGCATCCAAAAGCTATAAAAGGAGGTGAAGAGACACCAAATGCATAAAAGTCTTATAGGTCATTGAAGACTAAGAGACATATACTCAAGGAGGCTCAAGATTCAACCATAACAAAAACATTTTTGAAGCACATAAACACTTTGAATTTTGCTTTCAAAGGATACCCCCATGCATGCATGGAAAAATCATCAATAAAAGTCACGAAGTAAAGGTAGTTCCGAAAAGAAGATGTTTGCATAGGACCATAGACATCACTATGAACAAGATGCAATTTTTTACTAGCTCCAAGCAAACCATGTCTTGGGAAGAATGAATGGTGCATTTTTCCCAAAATACGCTCTTCAAAAACATTTTTACAAGGTTCCTCAAGTCTGGGTAGAGAGGAAAACATTTCATATTTTTGCAGGTATAGAAAACTAGCAAAATGCAGATGACCAAAGCGTGCATGCTAGAGCTTTGCATCTGGAATATCCTGAGAATTTTGAACTGCACATGTTGAATCATTCACATATTTTCCATAGTTTATGAGCTTATACAACCCACAACATAAAATACTAGACACAATAATAACATCTCCATTTGAGAGATCATGAACATTACATCTATCATCAACAAATTTGACTACCAAAACAATCTTGTCTAATGTGAAAATTGGCAATAGAGTTTTCTTGATCCCTAGTATATACAAAGCACTTGACAATGTGAAAGAATGACCATCAGTAGTAGGCCAAACCATCTTACCAACTCCCATTACATGATGAGAGGATTTGTAAGAGCATGTGAGATTATTCCCTACAAGGGTAGGCTCGAGTGAACTAAAGAAACTAAGCTGCAATGCTATATGTTGGTTGCCCTACTGTGAAAATACCAAACATCTGAGTCTACTATAGACATAAAATAATCATGAGAAGTTGGTTCATAGCTACATACAATATTAATTACACATTCTTCATTCTGAACAGAATTAGTAGACTCTCTTTTAGGTGTAGAGGCCTCTCCAACAACCATTCCACCCTCTTTCTTCTTTGCCTCTTTTGAAGTGATTCTTAGTCAAATCTCTATGACATGATCATTTCCTTTATAGTATTTGTAAAGTTGTTTCTAGTTTTATGTTTTTTTTTCACCTTTGTCTTCCTTCTTCACCTATGTAGCATTGGTAGGTTTTTGCTTACTAGTAGATGAGCTCCATTTACCTTTTCCCTTCTAATTAGCTGTGAAATCGTGATCTAAAAACATGCATAATAGACATATTTTACTTGGGCTGATCTTCTCGCAACAAAATAGAGAGTAATTCCTCAAATTTTAAGGCAATTGGATTTCCTTTCATCATCAATAAAAGAGTAAAAGCAAAACTCTGATATGATTCTAGAAGACCATTAAGAATTCTCTACACAAATGAATTATCAAGCAAGATTTCATCCTCATAAATCAACTACTCCTTTAAATCTTTGATCTTTGTCAAAAAGCTATCCATAGAATCCCGTTCATTCATGTGCTCACTCTCCAACTATTTTTTGATGTAAGCAACACGAGCCTCATTTCTTTCATGGTATAATGTTGTAAGTGTATCCAAAGCATCCTTTGTTTTCTCACAAAGAGAAATGTGAGGGATAATAGCATGTTTGACACACAAAGCTAGCAATGCATGTGCTTGAGCATCTCTACCATCCCAACAAAGTTACTCTTGATTAGGTGGAGCAGGAACCACAACACAACAAAGAACATGAAGATCACCATCTTCAATGCCATCTGCATCACCTCCATCATGGTTGAAACTTTGTATCATGCCTGTTATCAAAATGATTATCATAGCTTAGAATACGATTTTTGTTAACCCTTTATCCTTTAGTTTTTTGGTGAATTCCTCCCTTTGTTGCTCTATTTGATTGATGTAACACTCCCCTCTAAGCTCCATTTTCATTCTCAAGTGTTGTAGGTCTGTAAGCCTTTTTTAGATTACCTCTTCTTTAAGTTCTACACTTTCTTTTAGCAATACACGAAGACTTGGGATTTCCACTTCTATTTCTAACAAGACTTCTTTTGCATTCCTTAGGGTGCTTCTTGAAAGAACTTGGAGAAGCTTGTAGAACGTAGAAAAGTGCGTTACGAAGCGACGAAGTTTGGTCAAGCCAAACGGCACAAGACAAACCCTTGAGCTTATGGAGACTCAAATAGACCTTATAAGCATGTGATAAGTGCAAACAAACACACTATGTACCTTGGAGCATCAAGGAGAATGAGTCGATACAAAACAAATAGGTTCGCGGGTCGACTAGCTCAAAAAACTTACTATCTATGGAAGAGACAATGAACTTCAAATGCCCATAGCGACCAGCATGATTACAATTAGAAACAATCCTTTTATGGGAGTGATACACATAGGGTTGAGTGTATGGAATGCACAAAAGTATAAGGAATAAGAGAAATATGCTATAGGAATGAATGCGACATTCACCGGTGGTACGTCCTATTTTTCAAGAATACGTAGAGATTGACCCCGAGGCAGAAAACCTCATATTTCTCCAAATCTACTAAATCAAATGTTTTGAAAAGGTATACGCATAAACTAGACACTAATACCTTTCCAATGAGTCATCTTGCACGCACTTTGGAGCTCTAGAGAGAGAGCGGCAACCTCTACAAGATTACTGTTGGTGAAGAAGATGATGTAGAAAATTGAAGGAGCAAGACAATGATGGACACAAGTGTATGTATATTGCTTCCATATAATGTCCAAGTGATTTCAAGTCTTTATATAGACTCTAGGAGTGTTCCACGACTTTTACAAGTTGAATTTGAATTCAAATGAAGGTGGGAATGGTTGTTGGAGGGAATCAATTCACTTTCCTACAATCTAGGAAAAGTGAAGATCTAGTTTGATCTACTTTTAGGAGATTGATTGCTTGATTGAATGCAACCTCAACCACCACAAATTCGTGGAATTTGGGCTCTATATTTCTACCTTTACATGTGTAAAGCTCAAGGCTTTTACAACGGTAAATGAGCCATCACAAATCTCTCAAAAAAATACAATAAATGAGCATATGAAAAAGAACTCTCCAACGGATATTCTTTCGACGGGATAGCCTTTGATGTAGATCAAATCCACCTCAAGCATAGTGTAAGGCTAATGTTCCAACACCTCCCCCTCAAGCTAAAGTATGCTTGAGTCTTCATTCTCTGATAGGTTGAATACCTGCCATAGCTTTGAATCTACAAAGCTTTATTCCATCAAGTGCCTTCGTCATCATATCTGCTACTTGCTTTTCAGTAGGAACAAAAGAAATGTCAATCTCCTTTGCCATGAGCTTCTCCTTGATGAAGTGGTAATGGACTTCTATGTTCTTGGTTCTCACATGGAAAATAGGATTTGCCGCTAGATGCATGGAACTTACATGATCTCCAAATATGTGAGGTTTGGAACTCACAAGTCCCATATCTGTATACAATGCTTTCAACCATATTGCTTCTTGAGTTGCTATGGTCAAGCCTTTGTACTCTGCTTCAGTTGAGGATAAAGCAACTGTTGGTTGCTTCTTGGAACTCCATGACACTAGCTTCGAATCTGCAAATGCTAAGTAACCAGATGTACTTTTTCTATCACCCTTAGCTCCTGCCCAATCTGCATCTAAGTAGATTCTGATATCCAAATCTGAAGAGTAAGGATAGAATATACCTTCGTTGATTGTACCTTTGAGATACTTAAGTACTCTCTTAGACGCATCCATGTGTGGTCTTCTTGGTGAGCGTATGAACTGACTAAGCACTCCCACACTATATGAGATGTCTGCCCTTGTATGAGCAGCATATATCAAGCTACCTACCAAGCTTTGATACTCTTTAATGTCTTCAGTTTTCTCACCTTCATAAATACTTAGTTTATAATTCATCTCCAAAGGTGTAACTACAGGTTTAGTGTTCTCCATTTTGAACTTCAGAAGAAGATCTTGAATGTATCTTCTTTGAGTCAAATACATTCCTTCATCTGTATATATCACTTGCATACCTAGGAAATATGTGAGCTCACCTAGGTCACTGATTTTGAACTCCTCTTGCATGTGTCTCTTGATCCTTTGAATGTCATTTAGATCATCACCTGTCACAATAATATCATCTACATATACACATAGATAGATAACCTCATTGTGATCCCTTCTGATGAATAGAGAAGGATCTGAGCTGCGAGCTTTGAACCCTTGATCTTGAAGATATGTAACCAAGCTGTAATTCGAAGCTCTTGAACTTGTTTCAATCCATACAATGCTTTCTTAAGTGTGCAAACATAAGATGGATGATTAGGGTTTTCAAAACCTGCTGGTTGTGACATGTATACCTCTTCACTTATCCAACTATTTAAGAATGCATTTTTCACATCAAGTTCGAGGAGTCTCCAATTCCTGCAGCAACTACACTAATCAATGTCCTGATTGTAGTCATCTTTGCAATTGGTGAGAATGTTTCCTCATAGTCTATACCATGAGTTTGTGAGCATCCTTTGGAAACTAATCTTGCCTTGTACCTACAAACTGATCCATCTGAGTTTCTTTTAACTTTATATACCCATCTGCAACCAATTACCTTTTGATTCGGCGACATTAGAACCAAATCCCAAGTGTCCATCTCCTTCAATGCATCTATCTCTTCATTCATGGCCTTGTCCCAATTAGGGTTTCCCTTTGCCTCTTCATAGGTTGAGGGTTCCTCTGAAATAGAGTCTTTCACCAAGTATATTGATTGCTTTGTAACAAATGTGGAGTCCTATCCATACCTTTCTGGATGTTTCTTCTCTCTTGCTGATCTTCTAGGTACTAGCAGAAAAGAAAGTCTCGATGGCATCCCAAGGCTCTTGAGATGTCTTGCATCCTCTAATATGTGGTAATAGAAAGTCAGAGATAGAGTTTAGTATGTACGACCTTGCTTGAGCATCCCTTGCACACCAAAGTGTGAGCTTATCTGTCTCCTCTTGTGTAGGTCCTCCTTTAGATCTTGGAATAGGCATAACTTCATCACCTGCTACAATTCCATAAAGATTTCTACCTTGCAAATAGGCCACCATTCTGATTTTCCAAGCCGTGTAGTTGTGTCGATCAAGCTTCTCGATCATTGAGGGAAAGCCATCACCCATCTTGATCTAGCTCTGATACCACTGAAAGAACTTGGAGAAGCTTGTAGAAGGTAGAAAAGTCCGTTTCGAAGCGACAAAGTTTGGTCAAGCCAACCGGCACAAGACCAGCCCTTGAGCTTATGGAGACTCAAATAGACCTTATAAGCATGTGATAAGTGCAAATAAACACACTATTTACCTTGGAGCATCAAGGAGAATGAGTCGATACAAAACAGATAGGTTCGCGGGTCGACTAGCTCAAAAAACTTACTATCTATGGAAGAGACAGTGAACTTCAAATGCCCATAGCGACCAGCGTGATTACAATTAGAAAAACTCCTTTTATGGGAGTGATACACATAGGGTTGAGTGTATGAAATGCACAAAAGTATAAGGAATAAGGAAAATATGCTATAGGAATGAATGCGACATTCACCGGTGGTACATCCTATTTTTCAGGAATACGTAGAGATCGACCCCGAGCCAGAAAAACTCAGATTTCTCCAAATCTACTCAACAACATGCTTTGAAAATTTATACGCATAAACTAGACACTGATACCTTTCCAATGCATCATCATGCACTAAATTTTGAGCTCTGGAGAGAGAACAGCAGCCTCTGCAAGATTACTGTTGGTGAAGAAGATGATGCAGAAAATTGAAGGAGCAATACAATGATGATCACGAGTGTATGTATATTGCTTCCATGTAATGTACAAGTGATTTCAAGTTTTTATATAGACTCTAGGAGTGTTCCACGACTTTTACAAGTTGAATTTGAATTCAAATGAAGGTGAGAATGGTTGTTGGAGGGAATCAATTCACTTTCCTAAAATCTAGGAAAAGTGAATTTGATCTACTTTTAGGTGATTGATTGCTTGATTGAATGCAACTTCAACCACCACAAGAAAATACAGTAAATGAGCATATGAAAAAGAACTCTCCAACGGATATTCTTTCGACGTGATAGCCTTTGATGTAGATCAAATCCACCTCAATCATAGTGTAAGCTTGATGTTCCAACACTTCTTTACATGCTTACTAATGATTCTAGAAAGAATTCCTTTGGTCTTTTAAACAAGACCATTACATTGAAGATAATAGGTTGTGTAGTATCTATGCCTTGTGTTTAATCTACATAATAGATCATTTAGAACATCTGATCTAAAACTTGGATCATGATTAGACACTATTTGTAAAGGTATTAAAAATCTAGAACATATGAAATCATAAATGAACTTCCCAATATCTTTTGATGTGATCCTTGTAGTGCTAGCTACTTCTAAACATCTAGTAGTGTAATCTAGTGCCATAGTGATGTACTCCTTTCTTGAGCTTGCCCTTGGTAGGGGCCCAATTGCATCAACTCCCCCCTTCTAGAATGGCCCATAAGAGATGACTCATGTCCTTGATTCATGCATAACCTCTTATTCCATGTAATCTTACATTTATTGCATGTTTTACACTAATATTGTTCAGCGTTTTTATGAATTGTAGGCCATGTATACTCTACTTGAAGTACTTTCCTTGATATTATTTCATATGAGAAGTCTCCACATGCATGATCATGAAATGATTCTAGAATGCTCTTTATTTCATCTAATGAGGAGACCTTTCTAAGGGTAGTTAACATCCTTACCTGTCTCATAGAAATTATCTCCTATGAGTTCATACTATAGAGCCTTCTTTGCTAGTCTATGCCTTTGTACCTTGTTTAAGTGCTTGAATGGTTCTCAGGTCTCAAGAAACTTGATGATACTTTTTAATCCTTCTTGACCTACAAAAGTCTACTGTCTCCAAATTTCATGGATGCTAGGAAACCATCAAATTAATCATTGGCTAATGCATCTGCTTCCTTATTTTGGCTCCTTGCTACATGGCATATTTGAGTGTTATCAAATTTTTTCAATAACATTCTTGCCCTTTTCAACCATTCAAACAAACTTGGACTTTTGCAGCATCAAACATTTTTCAATTGCTTAATGATTAACACAAGTCTCCTTTGATAATCAACCTTTTCACACCATGTTGAACAGATTCATGCAAGGCCTCAAATAGTGTTGCGTATTTGGATGGGCATTAGGAAGAGTTACACCTTTCTTGAATATAAGCTCTTTATTTTGGTCATATGCATCATACAAAAAATACAATATGCACATCTTGAAGATCTTCTTCATGTAGGGTTTTCCTCTTGTCCCTCTCATTGGATATTTTCCTTTCCCACTTCTTATAGGTATGTCTACATGTCTACGGCTTGTGCTTTCCTCTACTACAAAAGTATAGTTGTAGTCTTGAAGTTTATGAACCCATTCAGCTATTCTAGATGAGATATGCATGTGTTGTGTCACGTATGGGAATGAATGATCTATTATAAGAACAATGAAAGGCCTAGCAAGAATCTAAGATCGAAAGTTCCCTACTCCAAATATGAGTGCATACATGAGTTTCTCTTCATCTGTATATCTCTTCTCATTCTCTTTCATTACTTTGCTTGCAACGTAGAGAGTCCACGTATGAAATATTTTTGTATCCTTTTGGAGTAGAACTACTCCTTTTGCTTTCTCACTTGTGCTTGGACACACATACAAGTTCTCTCACACATTTGGGGGGCATCAAAGTGGGTAAAGTAATGAGTAATCTTTTAACTTCTTCAAAACATTCAGTATGGATATCTTCTTATGCAAAGACACTATTTTTTGCAAGATTTTACAATGGAGATATTATTTTAGGTAGAAGATGGATGAACCCTGACATGAAGTGTACCTTTTGTACAAAAGTGAGGGTTTGTTTTGTTGTTGGAGGAGGAGATAGAGCCAATAAAGCTTCAAAGTTGGATGGATCAACTTGAACCCCCTTTTTTTATATGAGATGTCCAAGGAGAACTACCTCTCTTTGGACAATATGACAATTGTCAAGATTCAATTGACCTCCAAACTCATACACTCTCTTTCAACCTTCTTCAAATTTTTGATAATACATAGATCTAGTATTGTATATGCACAAGTCATCCATCTATAGCCTTATTGATGATCCAATGAATTGTTGAAAAACATAGTTCATAAACCCTTGGAATATTGCAGGTGCATTGATTAGGCCAAAAAGCATTACTCGATAAGCAAAGCACCCCCATGGCATAATTAACATGGTTTTCATTTGGTCCTCCTTGTCTATTCCAATTTAAAACAGTCTTGAGTATCCATCACATACAGTGTACCTTTCCTGACCTACCACTTCATTTAGAATTTCATCTTGGAAGGGCAGTGGAAAATGATCTCTCTTGGTTGGTGTAAAGGTTTTACAGTCTACACACACCCTCCATTTATCATTCTTCTTTGGGATAACTACTACTGGAGACACCCATTCTAAATTTGATATCGGGTAAATGAAACAAGCCATTATGATTCTATTTAACTCATTTAGCAGAGCCTCTTGTTGAATTGTTCCGATCCTTCTGAGCTTTTGTGCCACTACCTTTGAATCTAGATTTATTTTGATATAATATTGAATGATAATTATATCATGGGTCTCATTAATAATCTTCAATGAACAATTTAGGGTACCTTTTGAGCATGTTTATGTATCTTATCCTTTCCTCTAAGGTGAGATCTTCTGCTAGCATCTTCTAGAGATCCACCTCGGGTGTGGAATCCTCACCTTATGGCCGTAGATTTTCATCTTCGCCTTCATCTTTCTTTCCTTCAAAGATTACTCCCATGAATTTCAATGTCAATGAATCCTTTTTCATTGTCAATTCCTCACTACTAGAATCATTGTCATAGCATGAATTTTCTGCATCTAGAGTTGTTTCATGCATGTGATCATCCTTCTTACTATTCTTCAACTCATAAATTATAGATTTCTTGTTGTCATTTTCTTTGAGAACAAGAGGACTAGAACCCCATTTTGTATATGTGTTTGCTGCAATTAACCATGGACATACCAATATGATAGGGTATCCCTCCCCTTTTGTTGTGATTACATACATATCCAAGGCAACTTCTATATCATATATTGTAGCTCTTAAACTTTGAATGACACAAACACATTTAACAATAGTATGTTCTTCAACTTTTTCTTGGTATGTAGATGGTCCAGTGCCATCCAAACCTAGCATATGCTTTGTTTTCTCTCTCATTACACACATTTGTGCTCCACCATGAATGTATACACTCGATATCCTTTTCCCCTTTATATATGCATCCAATGTGGGTACAACATCATCACATGCATTTGACTTTATGAGATTAATATCCTTGCTTCCACATCTCCTAATGCATACTAGCTTAGACCACTCCCTTCTAGTTTTTTATGATAATTTAAAAATTTATGGCCAAGTGATATTGGGCTTCTGTGTGGAGATATCCTCAATAAGATCATAAGGTTCCATTCCCTTACTTAGAGGAAAGTCTTCCATTATAATCTTCCTACTTGGTCTTCTATTTCTTTTACTTGTCTCCCCTTCTACAAGTTTTCCTTTGTTTATCTTTGTACCTAGGCTGGAATCTTCATCTTGAGATATGTCTCTATCTTGCACCCTTGTCCTCTTGATTGTCATAGTGTCCATGCTCTCTTGTTCCTCAGTCAACTCCAAAATGTTTATCAACCATTCTTCTCCCTGCATTGGTGGAATAGGTGGAAGGTTTACTGGTGGTTCTTGTTGTTTTTGTTGTTGTTGTTGTTGTTGTTGTTGTTGTTGTTGTTGTTGTTGTTGTCCATTAGCATACTTTGATGGCCTCCTAATAGGATACATATGACCTAGATTTCTACAAGGATGAGGACAATTGTACATACTATGACCACATTCATTGCAAATATAGCATATGAAATCTTGTGCTTGTCATCACTTTCCCCTATTTTGTGCCCTTTGTGTCCTATTTTGTTGACTCCGTTACTAGGTTCAATGTCAATTGCGCTAACTATTTAGTGTGAGCCTTTGCAATAGGTCTTGTTAAGAGTCTTTCTCTCTCTAAATAGAGTTTTTTTGTATACATTCTTGGGTTGGAACATCTATAGGATCTCCTTTCTTGTTCTTATATATATAGGATGTGTGTTGAAACTTCAATTTTTCACATTTCAACTTGGCTATTCCAAATGCTTCATCAAATATGGTTAGAAAATGAGATTCCACCTTTTGTTTTTGTGACAGGATGGAAAAGTCGGGCAACAAACCTATCTCTTTTTAAAAATCTTGGTGCCAATTCATTTTCTTTTAAGATTCTTTGCCAATCATTACACAAACTTTGAAACTTTGCTTCATAATTTGTAAAATCATCAAGAGAAATTCACCTTAATAAGAGAAGTTGATGACATAGGCCTTCTGAAGTGTCCTTCTTTTTGTATATCCTCCAAGAAGGCTGCCCCTACTCCTTCATAGATATGTGTTGCTTCTTGAGGTAATCTTGTAAACCATATGCTTTCTTCTTCCTTGAGAACCAATGGAAATGCTCTCAGTTTTACATCCTTTTGGTATCTTCCTAATATGAGATATGCCATCTCAAGGCTAAAAACTCCATTGCATCTTCCTTTGGCTTCCCATGAAACTAAGGGAAAATTGTAGCCATGCTTCCTTTGAAGTGATAGCTTCCTTAAAATAAGATGAAGACCCAAATGTCAAAGCTAATTGTCTATTCCAATAGTGGAAGAATAACTGGATCTTTTGAAGCAAGGTTTTTTTCTAGCTGTTCTGGTCCAAAATAATGAGCAATGCATTGCTGAAAGTGGACTTTTAGACCATAGGAAATATTGATGCAGATGAAAGGCCTTGAGTGATATGGTTGATTAGGGTGAATCAGCAGATTTAGGAGAATGTGCTTGCCGTTTTGAGTGTTCATACATAGTATCCTCAATGGGGGCACTAGTTTATGAGAGGGGCACTAAAGAAATGGACTTTGACACTATTTTAGTACTCAAGCTCATAATCAAAGATGGATATGATGGAAAGGAAGGGTTCTTAGCTCCTTAAACATTTAGTTCATACATAAACACATAACACAAACAACACTCTTAGAGTATGGGTGATCCTCACTACACTCGTAGCGCCAAGGGTATCCTGCAATCCAATCATTGATTTAAACTTGCAAAGTTTTGTACCATCTTCAATCTTCATCTTCATGAATATATCCTGCAATCCAATCATTGACTATCTAATGCCAAATTCGACATTGTAGTTCAATCTTCAATCTTCATGAATATATTGCAATCCAATCATTGATTTAAACTTGCAAAGTTTGGTACCATCGAATGCTTTAGTTAACAAGTCTACACATTGCATATTAGTTGATACATATGCCAACTGAATATCCTTGCTCAATAACTTCTATCTCACATAATGATAATGGACCTCCATATGCTTGGTTCTAGCATGATAAATAGGATTAGCTGCAAGATGTAGTGAGTTGGTATTATCTCCAAGAATCATTGGAGATGTAGCGTGCACACCTAATTTTGTATACAACAATCTGATCCATATGGCCTCTTGAGTAGCATTGGCCAATCCTCTATACTCAACCTCTGTAGAAGATAAAGCAATACTAGGTTGCTTCTTTGAAGACCATGATATTGGTTTATCACCTGCAAAGGATAAGTATCCTGAGGTACTCCTCCTATCATCTTTGCATCCTGCCCAATCTGCATCTAAATATATCTTGATGTCCAAGTTTGATGTATAAGGGAAGTACAATCCATGATGTTGAGTACCCTTAAGGTACTTCAAGATCCTTTTGGTAGCCTCCAAGTGAGGTGCCCTAGGCTTGTGCATAAATTGACTTGCAACACTTACTCCATAAGCAATATTAATCCTTGTCAATGTAGCATAGGTCAAGATTCCCACTATGCTTTGGTAACCTACAATGCTCTCAAGTACATCACCTTCATAAGCACTTAAATTTTAGGTTTACCTCCATTGGAGTACTTGCAACTTTGGCATCATGCAAATGAAACTTCTTCAACATATCCTGTATACACTTTCTCTAAGTAATGTAAATTCCAAAGATAGTATAGACTAACTCAAGTCCAAGAAAATATTTTAGTGATCCAAGGTATATTACCTCTAAATTACTTCTCTTGATGAACAGAGAAGTATCTGCTTTACTCATGATAAAACCTTGATCCTGAAGGTATGTAGTCAACCTATGGTTCCATGCCCTAGGTGCATGCTTCAATCCATAAAGAGCTTTGTTCAATTTACATACATATGTTACCTTGTTTGGGTCTTCATAGCCAGGTGGTTGAGACGTGTACACCTCCTCTGAGATCGAGCTATTTAGAAATGCAGCTTTTACATCCAACTGATACATGTTCCAATTCTTTGATGTAGCCACACATACCAATACCCTGATGGTTGGCATTTTGGCCACATGTGAGAAGGTTTCTTCATAATCAATTCCTTGGGTTTGTGCAAAACCCTTAGCCACAAGTCTAGCTTTGTACCTACTTATTGATCCATTAGAATTCCTTTTGATCTTATAGATCCATCTAGAACCAATAACCTTCATAGACTCCTTCTTTGGTACTAGTTCCCAAGTATCACTCTCCTTGAGTGCTTCAATTTCCTCATCCATAGCTTCCTTCCATTCTACCTTGGTTTTTGCCTCTTTAAATGATGTTGGTTCTTCATTGACAAGTCTTCTGCAAGATAAACAGAGTGCCTAGTAACTAGGGAAGTTTCATACCCATATCTGATTGGCTTCTTGCTCTCCCTTTGTGATCTTTTGATTGCTTGGTTGGATGATTCAGGTATATCCTCCAATTTATTCATCTTGACTTTTCCTTTGGACTTCCATGCCTTGAACTCTTCTAGGTTGATGATGTCCTCATCATCTGAGTTGATGTCTCCATTTTGAGTAGACTCCTCCTTAGTGAGGCATGGAAACTCCTCTTCCAAGTCATAAGGTAGTTTTACTTTCCTGCATTCACTATCAAACCAAGAGTCATTCTCATCAAACACAACATCTCTACTGACCATGAATCCCTTGTTTGAAGGATTGTAGAACCTGTATCCTTTCTGATTTAAATCATACCCTATGAAGATGCACTTTTTTGCCTTAGGGTCTAGTTTACCTCTTATGTGACAAGGGATATGCACACACGCTACACATCCAAAGATCCTGCAATGATCAAGTGAAGGTCTTCTACCATGCCATGCTTGATATGGGGTCATCACATCAAGAGATTTTTATGGCAATTTATTTACAAGATAAGTGGCAGTAGATACACTCTCTCCCCACAAGTAGTTAGGTGATGTTTTCTCATTTAACATTGACCTAGTTGTTTCAACAATTAATCTATTTCTCCTTTGTGCCACCCCATTTTGCTCAGGGGTATACCTTGTTGTAATTTCTCTTTTGATTCCTCTGTCCTGCAATAATATATCAAACTCATTTGAGAAGTACTCACCTCCTCCATCAGACCTTAGTCCTTTTAGATTTCTCCCTGTGCAAGATACTTTTTAAAGCAACTGAATACTTCATGTTTGTGCTTCATAAAGTACAATACAGTCCACCTACTATAATCATCAATGAAAGATACATAATATCTTGATCCAGAGATTGAGGGATCCTTACTTGGTACCCATACATCTATATGGACAAGCTCTAGGTAATTCTAGCTTCTTCTTGGCTTCTTCATAAGTAGAATGTTCTTCAGAGTTTGAGTCATGTGCTATGTATATTGAGTGTTTGGTGACCAAGGAAGTATCATATCCATACCTTTCTAGCTTCCTTTTTTCTCTAGTAGACCTTCTTATGGTTTTTTGAGAGGATTCTACCACATCTCTCAACTCGTGCACTTTGGCTTTGCCTCTGGAGTTCAAAGAACTCATTTCCCTTCTTGGAGTCTTTTGATCATCATCAAAATCACTTGATGCTTCTAGTGTAAGCTCATTCCTCTTTGACAATGTTGGAAAATCTTCCTCTAAATCATAGTGAAGTTTGCTTTTCCTGCAATCATCTTCAAACCAAGATTTGTTTTCATCAAACACAACATCTCTACTTACAATGAATCCTTTGTTCCTTGGATTTTATAGCCTACAACCTTTTTGATTAAGCTAATAGCCAATAAAGATGCATTTCTCTATCTTTGGAGCTAATTTTCCTATGATTTGTGAAGGCATGTGAGCATATGCTATGCACCCAAAAATTTTGCAATGATGAAGGCTAGGTCTTCTTCCATTCCATGATTCATATGGTTTCATGCCGTCCAATGCATTTGATGGGAGTCTATTGATCAGGTATGTGGCTGTGAATACAGCCACTACCCATAAGTAATTAGGGAGCTTCTTCTCATTTAGCAATGACCTTGCAACCTCCAGAATTGTTCTATTTCTTCTCTCTACCATCCCATTTTGCTCTAGTGTATACCTGGTAGTAATGTCTCTTTTAATTCCTTTCTCTTGGAGATAGGAATCAAAGTCATGGGAGAAATATTCTCCCCCTCCATCTAACATTAGTCTCTTCAAGGTTTTACCGTTTGAGTTTTTACAAGATCTAGGTATTTCTTGAAACATGAAAACACTTCATCTTTATGCTTCATAAAGTTAGTATTTTCCCTCTACTACAATAATCAATGAATGATACATAATACCTACATCCAGAGATTCAAGAATCCTTGTTTGGTCCCCATACACCTATATGAACTAGCTCCAATAGATCTCCATGAATGTATCATTCCTTTGTGAAGGGTTGCCTATGTGACTTAGCAAATTGACAAGCACTGCATTGTAGATCATGTGTTATTTGGATATGTCTGGTAGACCAAGTACACTTTGATCCCTATTGATTTTCTTGAGATCTCTTTCACCTATGGGAGCTAAACTTTTGTGCCAAATTTCCAACTTTGATACAGTTTGGCTATCATAATTGAACAATGCAATATTTCTGGTGTCTTGGAGTTCAAATGTAAATAATCTACCTGATTTTTCTCCACTTTCTATCCTCTTGAATCCCTGATGTGGATCCTCAACAAATGGTCCATTCTTTGTGAATCTAACTTGCAATTCTTTCTCAACAATTTGACCTACACTTTTGAGGTTCTTGATGATAGTTTGCACATATAATACCTTGCTCAATACGTTCATATTACCATGTCAAGTCTTCACATTGCCTATCTTCTCAATTGGATGCCTCTTGTCATCTCCTATTCGGACTTCATGTCCATTCCTTGGATCCTCGAAGTTTGAGAGTAGAGCTACATTCCCTGCTACATGATTTGAGCAAAATGAGTCTATATAGAATACACGTTCATCTATTTTACCTTGCTCCATGGTCATGTTCATTAGAAGAAGTGAATGCTCTTGGGTTTGGTCATCTACATAATTGTTGTAGTCTCTCCTTCCTCTATCTCTTGAGCTTCCATAGCCTCCTTTGTTGCAACATTTACCTCCTTGGTTCCTGGAATTCTTTAAACAATTCCTAGTGATATGATTAGTTAGGCCACATATGGCACATGGAGATGAGCTTTGAGCTCTCCCCTTGCCTTGTTTTCTCCTTCCTCTACCTCTTCCTCTTGAGCCTCTACCTCTTCCTACAAAGTTGGCTTGAGAGGTGCTCCCTTCATCATCAAACTTCTTACCTTTTCCTTTCTTATTTTTGTTCTTGTTCTTATCTATATGGAGAGTTGAGGATTGATTACCTTTTGAGTTATCACCATTCTTCATAAGCTTTCCCTCATGTGTGAATAGTTGTCCCATAAGGGTGTTGAAATCAAGAACTTGCATGTCCATGTAGAGGTCCATGGTAGTGGTGAAAGCTTCCCACTTGTCATCTTCCTTTATTCCATTGATTACTTGCCTTAGTATCTACTCTTCCTCAATGATTTCTCCAATGCTTCCAAGTTGGTTTGTTATATCCCTCACTTTTCTGAAAAAATCAGTCACACTTTGTTTGGGCATCTTCTTGAGTATGGTGAATTCCATGCATAGTTGATTCTTTCTTGCCTTGGTACTTGATGAGAAGAATGCTTCAAGAGCATTCCAAGTTTCTTGTGAAGTCTTGCAGTTCCTAATGTGTGGAAGTAAAAAATCAGAGATTGAGTTTAGAAGATATGACTTTGCTAGAGCATCCTTTGAACACCATCTATTTAACCTCTCTTGTTCATCTTGTGTTGGTTGGCCCTTCCTTCTGAGGATTAGCATCATCTCATCTTGAGATATGTAACCATAGAGATTTCTACCTTAAAGATAAGCCTCCATTCTTAATGAACAATCGAAGTAGTTATTTTGATCCAATTTTTCTATGGATGAACAAAATCCACCTCCCATGTTGATTGCTTGCTTTGATACCACTCTGAGGAGATGGTGTGTTTAAGTTCAGAGATCAGCTGGTGTTGTAGAAATCCTACGCTACACCTGCCAATCTAAATTCATGGATGCTTACTACACTCTTTTCGCTTCACAATGATGCACGTAAAACCACAAATTCCTTTGGATCAATCATTCTCAATTGTTTACATAAAAAATAACTTGCATATGCAAGAATTGAGAAGAATCTTTCATGCAATGCAAGAACTGAGAAGAATCTTTTATTTTGGGAAGAGAAGATCTCAATATTATTCTCAGAGCTAGTTATTTCATGAATTTATTTGTACCATGCAATGACAAATGAATCTAGCAAGTCATGGGGGTCATCTTGATGTTTTAGGATCAAGAAGGTATGTAGACATAGTTAGTGTCTCAACTTCATATCTCAAGTTCTACTAAGCCAAACTTCATGAAATTTGATATGTAGATACTAAACACATCAACCTAATTATCCCAAGTTAAAGTATAGCATATGAATGAGTGTAGGTAGAGAAATCATTCCACAAGTTCACTATAATAATTAAGGTGCTAGAGCAGACAATAGACAGGGACGTACTCAATGAAATGTTTCAAAATGTAAATGCTATTGAACATATGATACAAAGGGAGTGTAGTGGACTACACATAGATGAAAAATGAGCTTTATGTATGCTCTGTAAAGTAACTCAACTCTTCTCAGGATGCATCCATTATCTCATGACTAAAAAGATGTGTATTTATAAACACTTTGAATTTGAATTATGAATCTTCTCACCTAAAAGTGATCCTACTATTTAGGGATGATTTAAATTGATTCTTCCTACCACATGAGTTGTGGGTTTAGCTTTCTATCTTCATGAGATTCCTTCTTCTTTTCTATATTTACTTTTATCAAAGATAAATACAATGAGTTTAACTAACATAGGTTCACATGTATGTCTGTGTAGTTCTTATGCTTTAGAAATGCTCTTAGGCTTGCTAAATGTAGCAACATCCATATGTAAGGTAGACCACCAAAGTCTTGAAATTAATGGCTTTGATCACTCAATCAGGTCCAAACTGTCCTCAATCACGTCCAAAGTGTCCTCAATCAGGTCAAAAGTGTCCTCGTGCAACACCGTAATGTGTAGTCTCTACAATCTCCAGGTATTCCCTTTCATGGACACATAGTCTCAAATATCCATCATGTCCATGCTATATAGACTATCTCCAACAAGTGTGTAGTTTGGAGACTCTTTCTCTAAAATTATTTTCGAGCTAAATTCATGTCTTGATGGAAAACATGTGTTCTATTAATACAAGTTGGACAATCTTTGAACAACCTATAGACATCTCCCTCGATCGTGGGCCAATATATGCCCAATCCTTTAAAACTTTGTAGGGTTCTACGTCTAGGACTATGTTGTCCTACTGCAACTACATGTGCTAATTGCAAGGCCTTATTGTGCTCTTCTTCTTCCACACAAAAGCCTAAGATTCCTTGATGTCTTTTTTGGTACATACTTCCTAAGAATACATGGTATCTTTGAGATTTAACAACTTCTTCATCCGTTGTCCTAACCACCAACTTCTTAGGTCCAAATGTGAGAATAGGCTCAAAGGTTTCAGCCCAATTAGGAACTACTTTGAACTTGAACAAATAAGTATTAGGAAATTCCTATGATACTCCTTGTGAGGATTCTCTTGAAGTAATTCTAGAAACGTGATCTACCCTAAGGTGAGTTCTACCCTTATTTGCAAATACTTCAAAATCATATTCCATTGGTAAGAGAAACCATCTTAGTAATCAGCCTATATTGCAAGGCTTTTTCACTAAATAAAATAATGCCTGATGATTTATAAAGAATTTAAACTTATTTTCTAGCAAATAATTTCTAAGTTTCCTAACTGCATATAACGTGCCTAATCCTTCTCTCTTCGTGATTGTAATGTTTCTTTCTAGAAAATTCAGTTAGTTACTAGCATATGCTATGGGGAGGTTAATGTCCATTGTGTTAACACACACCAAATGGAAAAATTGGAAGCATCCATGTGAACATGGAATGCCTTACTCCAATCTGGAGTTATCATGATTGGGGCTGAACATAATTCTCTTTTCATCTCATTGAAAGATGTCTCACATTTTTCACTCCACTCAAAGTTAGCCAATAGGTTGTACAAACCTTTGCAATGATAACATACATGTGGATAAAGCATCAATACTATCCATAGTGTCCCATAAAATCTTGTACTTCCTTGACCATCCTTGGCCTAAATAATTTTGCAAGGGCCCTTATCTTATCCTCATTTGTTAAGATTCAATTCTTTGACACTATGTGTCCTAATCGTGCCTTGTTTGACCATGAAAACACTTTTTTTAAGGTTCAAGAAGACTTGATATTCTCTAAATTTGTCAAATATTTGACTCTACTATTTTCTAATGTGGGAATAAGCACTTAGATCAACCACCTAGACTTCTAAGTTCTTCCTCGAGAATTCCTTAAACACATGATACATCAGCCTTTGGAACATAGCAAGTGCATTGGTGAGTCCAAATGGCATCACATAAAATGCAAACAAACCCCATTAAGTGGAAAAAATAATCTTATGTTGATCCTCTTGGGCAATGGCTACTTTTTCGTAACTTGAAAGTCCATCAAGGAAGTTGTATACTTCCTTGCCCGCTACTCATTCTAATAAATGCTTAGTGATAGGAAACAAATAGTTATCTTGTATGGTGCTAGTGTTAGCCTTTTTAAAGTTAATGCAAACATATAATTCTCCATTTTATTTGGGCACAATCCCAATGGGGGATACTCATTCCGTATGCTCAATCTCATAGATGCATCTTGCTTCTATCACCCTATCTATTTCTTCTTTGATTTAGGTTTCATATTTATCATTATATGTGTAAGGCATCTACTTAGTTAGATTTGTCTCTAATGCCATAGGGATCCTATGAGAGCAAGTGTCTGGATCCTCTCCTTTTAGGTCCCTATAGAGATAGTCACTCAATTGTTGAGACCACGACCTAGTTGTATGATTGAGACTAGCCTTAGGTAATCTAATGCTTTGCCTACCTCTTCCTATCTGTCTACCTAATCTAAGGTTCATATGACCCAACAACTTGCCCAGTGTCCAAGTATAACCACACTGAAATGTTCTTTGTATCAATTACTTGTTCATTTTAGGTCCTTTTGGATGTAAAATCTTGTTTAAAGAAATGCAACTTTAGGAATACTTAAGTAACAACATAACGTGATGTCCTATCAATCAAAATATGTTCCTTCCACTTAGGTTTATCAACAAATATGCTTTAACTATCCTTGAACTTGAGAAATTTGGGTTTCTTGGACTTGATTAGTGCATGTCCTATCCCTAAGTAATCACCATCACTAAGCACACTTAGCCTAAGCTAAAAACTAGACAGAGAGGAATGAGAGAGCTTCCAACCTTTAGTCAAGCACATTTGATTTTGCTTGAATGCCCAAGATGCTCACTCCCAAGATTCTTTTGAATCGGCATCTTGCTTTATCTTTCCACAGAGCTCCAAATATTTGCAAAGATACCATAAATTATGCTTGATATGCTCAAAAACTGACAAGACCTAAAAAATGCCAAATTTCCTATCTATCACATACATACATACTTACACATGCATACATACATACATACATACATACATACATACATAGATACATACATACATACATACATACATACATACATACATACATACATACATATAGACATACATACATACATACATACATACATACATACATACATACATAAGTACATACATACATACATACATGCATACATACATGCATACATAGATACATACACACATACATACATACATACATACATACATACATACTGTAGAGGAGGTACTGGGGTATCCACTTTTATCAAAAGTAGAGAATAAAGATAAAACACAACCAGTACGTCGCCTACTCAAGGGGGGTTCTCTTTAGGGAAGTATACCCTTTAACACTTCTGTGAGCAGGCAGATAACAAGGATTGCACAGAGTGGTAAATACTTCAGAAAGTATGAACTACAAAGACCAAGGAAGACCATACACTTCTTGATTCGAATCAGATGATTACAAGATAGGCAAAAGAAATACTCAAAAACGCATGCTCAGAGCTTCACGGCACTCTATGCAGACAAACATAGATCAATGCAAGTGGTGGAGAGTTCTTCTAGAAATAGGGTTTACAATATCATTGCCCCTAAAAAATACAAGCCACTCTCTTACATTATAGTGCTCATAGCCCTCCACTCAGAAGCCTACCCTCTGTATCCACACTACAGAGTAGCTCCTACAATAGGCTTGAAACCACAAAGTGCAAGAGAGGACTTCTGCACGTACGTACGTGAACCAATGTAACTCTAAAAAAAAAAAAATTGTGTCCCAAATGAGCACAAGTCCATTGTTTTAGGTTCCCATAGCCCAAGAGAGCTTTGCCGAATCTTCACTTCCTTTGATCACATGTCGGTTGATTACCCGAAATTGGGGGGTAGGTCAATTATTCCTTTGATTTGAATTGGATTCACGAAAAGAGGTAGTCGCCGTGAATTGTTGGCGGCAACATTTGTTTATCCACTTTTACTTTTTACCCTGCATACCTTTATCTCATACCCTCGTAGGATTGGTACTAATAAATCATTCCCAACAATTTGAACTAGTTTGTCAATCTGTTCAGTGAACTTGCTATAGTGTTCCTAATCATCCTGGTCAAAGGGTCTTTGACCGACCCAATTGGGTAAGTTTTGTATAGGTTGATCAGCTCATTGCTAGGAATCCTCTGACTCCTATCATTGTTCTCTTCTTTCAAGTTAAGGTCATGTTTTTTTTCTCCTTTGTCCTTGTTGAGATCTCATGCCTTTTAGAGCACTTCTGGTCCTTGTTCCCCTAAAAGCCGATTTTAATTTGCTTATAGAATCAAATAGAAATGTTGCCCTTTCCTTGTCTTGGGTGATTGCATTCACGGCTTCTGAGAGTCTAGATCTGCCATTGCTGTTCCAATTGTGTAGGTTTTGACCTCCGCTCCAAGGTTTCGAATTCAGGTGTTCTCTGTGTCACTGTCTGTGTGTGTGTGTGTGAGTGTGTGTGTGTCCGTATGGGGGGTATGTATGAATGTGTAAGTGTGAGTGTGTGTATGTGGGGGTGTGTGTGATTATGTGGGTGGATGTGTGTGGGTGTGCGTGTATGTGTGTGTATGTGTTTGAGTGTGCGTGTATGTGTGAGTGTGTGTGTATGTGTGTGTATGTGTGTGTATGTATGGGGGTGCATGTGTGAATGTGTAAGTGTGGGGAAGCATGTGATTGTGTGTGTGGTTGTGTGTGTGAGGGGGCGGGGGGCTGCAGGGGGGAGGGGGGTTGGCGGAGGTGAGTGGCAGGGTGAGGGGGGGGGGGGGTTGGCGGGGGTGAGTGGCCGGTTGAGGGAGGGGGGCTGCGGGGGACTAGGCGGGGTGAGGGGGGGTTGGCGGGGGTGAGTGGCGGGGGGGGAGGGGGGGTTGGCGGGGGTGAGTGACGGGGTGAGGGGGGGGTTGGCGGGGATGAGTGGCGGGGTGAGCGGGGGTTGGCAGGGGTGAGTGGCGGTGTCGGGAAGAAGGAGGTCGTGGCGGGAAGCCGGTGCGTGGGGTTGGATCAGGCCCCTCTCTGGTGCGCCGTTCCCGCTGTCCTACGAGCGGCATCTACGCGCTGGGCCCCTCACCTATGCTCTCTGGAGCGTGCGCGATCCTCGTAGGGCCCCTTGCCCCTCGGAAATGTCGAGACGTGCGTGCGTACACTACCGTAGGCGTCGGGAAAGAGAAAAATCAGATACAGCACTGATTCTCAAAATCACTGGGTCGGTTTGTATACAAACTCGATGATACAATAAAATTTGAATGATACAGTGATGCCCGCTACAGTGCGGGTCCGCGATACAAAAATCCGCTACAGTGCCGAACAGATAAATACAAATAAATGCCGCCGCTACAGTGCGGATCGGCTGGATATGATGTAGGCCTCCCGCTACAGTGCAGGAAGTCACCCTCGATCTTTGTCTTTTGGTCTTTGCGATTTAATCTTTTCTTCACTTTTCTTCGATCCAAGCTTTTCTTCAAGTCCTCACTTTGTAGCTCTTTACTTCAAAATTCACAATAATCTCTGATCACGCAGTAACCTTGAAAGACGTTCCACAGGGCAGTCCACGGGATGAGGTCTTTATCTTCAGTCTTCAATCACTTTCTCTTCACTTCATATAATCAGCATCCACATAAACCTGGAGGAGACGATCCACAAGGGCAATCCACAGGATGGGGTCTTTATCTTCAGTCTTCAATCACTTTCTCTTCACTTCATATAATCAACATCCACATAAACCTGGAGGAGACGATCCACAAGGGCAATCCACAGGATGGGGTCTTTATCTTCAGTCTTCAATCACTTTCTCTTCACTTCATATAATCAGCATCCACATAAACCTGGAGGAGACGATCCACAAGGGCAATCCACAGGATGGGGTCTTTATCTTCAGTCTTCAATCACTTTCTCTTCACTTCATATAATCAGCATCCACATAAACCTGGAGGAGACGATCCACAAGGGCAATCCACAGGATGGGGTCTTTATCTTAAGTCTTCAATCACTTTCTCTTCACTTCATATAATCAGCATCCACATAAACCTGGAGCAGACGATCAACAAGGGCAATCCACAAGATGGGGCAAGATAAATCATGTTAGTACTTTTAGAACTTGTGATATGAATGTTCATTCTCTGAAAATAATTTCTATCCATCCCTAAAGTTCACATTCATGGAACAAAATATTTGCATTCATAGAAATGCTTTGTTTTGCATAGTCTTTCAATTACATACAGACATATGTAAATGCACATTCGCATGCTCATTTGTAACTTAATGCACTCTTACTAGTATATACAAAAGATTATGACCAAGACTTAAGCATGTTGAATCACCCTCTATAGTTGAATGACGGGCTCGTTTTTGTTTAGTCCCAAAGTCTCAAGACGTCTTCATTGCGAAGGTAGTAGTTCTAAAGCATCGAAATCCATATTTTCATGATCTATATTATTATTATTATTATTATTTGTTAATATAAAATAGAACAATATTGTGTCGTCCGATTAACATAACATTCGTTTTTGCACATGATATAGTATGTCGGTATCTCTCTCTACGGAGCTCATCTCTCTCCACTGGCAACAATCCATGCGATTATCTCTTTCTCTCTCGTGCCTCGGATCCCTCATATCTCTCTACCATATCTGCATCTGTGTCTGTCGGTGTTATACACATCCATCTCTCTCTAAGTCCAGTAGCCATCAATCTCAGGGCGTCTCTGCGGCTCCCGAACTCACCAGTAATAGCTCTATACTCTCTCTCTTTGAATTGATCTGCGCTGCCAGACCTTCTTGACACACATCGAGATTCGACTGCCTAAAATCACCCCGATAATTTCTCTCTCCTCTTTGTCCCATATCGCCATATCCTCCCTGCACTCTGTCTATGGGCAATTCTCTCTCTCCGCTTCCGAATATTTCTGCGTGCTGCTCTCTCTTTCTCTCTCTCTCTTCACCGGAAATGCAGCGCCGCCAAGACCTTTTCTTTCTCTCTCTCTCCATCCTTCTGCCGCATACGCGCCGCCAATGGGGCTCTCTTCTCAGCGACGCAGTCAGCGCACATCTCTCTCTCTCTCTCTCTCTCTCTCTCTCTCTCTCTCTCTCTCTCTCTCTCTCTCTCTCTCTCTCTCTCTCCTCCAGCGGCGCGCGCGCTGCCGTGGGAGGGGGGGAGAGAGAATTTCTCCTGCCGACATCAAAATTCAGCTGCCGCCCAGATTGATTCCCTGCTATCGCTCTATGCGTGAGCGGCGTCCCCACCGACTGTCTCTCTTCCAAGTGTGTCGACCACGGTCCACAGCTGCCAAGTGCTCACATGACTCTTTCTCGTGCCATTAGCAACACCATTCTCCTCCTTCCAAGAATTCCTCTCTCGGACGCTTCATCTCAGACTACCGCCGCGCATCTCTGATTCTCTCTCTACATGGCACCTTACCTCTCTCTCATGGACACGCATGATATGCCTACAATATCCGCCAATGTCTCTTTTTTTTTTTTTTTTTTTTTTTGAGAAAAACAGGAAAATATGAATTAACAGGGTAAAATGTACATGTGCAGGGGGCAGGAGCACCAGACCACCCTAAGTTACAAGGTTGCTACCATTGCAAACCTGCAAGGAGAATACAACTGGCTCAAAATCACTTTCCATCTAGTGAAGTGATGGGAAGCTAAGATACAATGAATATCATGTGAGGGAAGAGAAGGTTTGGTGATTCTCTTGATACAGTTATCAGAAACTCTTTTCAGAGAGTGCTGTAGGGGTATGATAAAATTTTTTCTCCCCTTGCCAAAAATATGATTATTTCTACTAAGCCATATGGCCCACAGGATGTGACCACGCCAGGTGTTCCAAAGAAGGATATCCATATTTTTACAGCAACCAATCAAGGCATCTTTCCTTTGAAGTTTGGGAGCTTTCCTAGAGTTAAGAAAGTTGTCAACACAATTCCAGAAAGGCTTAGCATGATGACAGTCAAAGAAAAGGTGATAAACATCCTCCACCCTGCCACAAAATGCACATTTTCCCCCATCAATAAATATTTTCCTGACTCTGGGGCCCACCCAAAGCCCTTGATGAATTATCAACCATTGAAGACAAGATTGTTTGATGCTTTCAGGGTAGGCCCACAGAGCTTTAAACCTGTAGGACCACTGAGCAGGAGACCAACTCAACATCCACAATCTGTTTAATTTGGAAGTGACCAAATCCATAGAGTCCTTCTTATTCTTGAAGTTTTTGTAGATGTATTCAGCAACTTCATGGAGCTTAATTCCTTTCCAGTTGCACACCGTCAGCTGATCATCTAGCATCTCTTTGTGGGACAGCAAGACCTGCAAACAGGCAGCAGAAGCATCAGTCCTACTTACCAAATCATGATCAGATCTCACCATCCCATTAGTCATAAAGTCCTTCCAAGTTTTGCATCCATATTTCTTATGACATTTATGTTCCTTGATAGATATGTTCCCGTTGTTCCTTTTGGCCAGCCAACCCAGCCAGGGAGATTCCTGCAGATAGTACTGAGCCATAAAAGACATCTTGTCAGAAGGACAGAAAAAACTTTTAGCTTTGAACCAGGAACTCCAGAACCTACAGACCAGCGTACTTCCAACAGGGGAGATGGGGTGAGGACAGGAAATAATGTCCCAAAGATTAATATTATTCCAGGCCCTGTAATTAGTCAAAAAGAATTTATTAACAGATCTTTGAATCAGAATAGCCCATATCTCATTGTTGTCAATGCTTCTAAGAATCCATTTAGCTGACAGGATGTCAGCCGTCTTTTTTGGGCACCTCAGCCCCAATCCCCCTTTTTCTTTATTCATGCAACAGATATCCCAAGGAACTTTGGCAATTTTCTTTCTGTTGGCAGAGCCCCCCCATAAGAATCTTTTGGCCAGCGAGATCACCTGATTAAGCTGTCTTTTGGATGGAGTCCAACAAGACAGAAAGTAGACAAGTTTAGGTAAAAGATAATGATTAAGAATGAAGACACGATGAGGAAGGGAGGAATTAGATTCATACCAAACAGCCAGACCTTTTTTAAATTTGTCACAGACCCAATCCCACCTTTGACCAAAAGAAACATTGAAGCCCATAGGGATCCCAAGAAGTCTAAAGATCACTCCTTCTTTTATAATACTACAACCAAGTTGGGAAATGATGGCAGGAATAGTATTATCTGAGGCTTTGAAACCAGTTTTACTGTGGTTGACCCTAGAGCCACTAGCCAGACAAAAGATATCCAGACAACCCAAAAAATTGGTTATAGATTGAATATCATTTTTTAAAACAACATTGGTATCATCAGCGAACATCTGCAGACACAGAGGGGCAGGGGAGTTAGGAATGCACACACCATTGATTTTACCTTCAGTCAGGGCATCCTTCACTAACCAACCTAAAGCATCACTTGCAATGGCAAAAAGAAGAGGGGCCAAAGGGCACCCTTGTCTTATAGATCTAGCCAACTTGAAAGGTTCAGACAAATGACCATTAACAGAGACTCTAGAGAAAGCATTTCCAAACAGAGTGCTCACAAATTTAATAAATTTCTTTCCCAAACCTAAATCATGCAGGGACTGTAAAACAAAATCCCACTCAATTCTGTCATAGGCTTTGTCAAAATCAATTTTAAAGAAGTAGAAGTCTTGGCCAGAATCCTTAGCATAGTCCATGCCTTCCCAAAGGGAGATGATAGCATCAAGAATAAACCTACCTTTAATAAAGCCTTTTTGTTCAGGGAGGATAAGCTGGTTCATCAGGGGGCTAAGCCTCCTAGCAAGAGTAGCAGCATAGATTTTGTAGATGGTATTTAAGCAGGTGATGGGCCTCCAGTTGTTAAGGTCATCTTTGGGACCTCTCTTATGAATAAGCTTAATAACCCCAGTGTTAATAGAGCAAGGGAGATAACCTTTACTAGAGACCTCCTCCCAAATCAAGAGAATATAAGGAGTGAGAAAATCCTTAAGAATGATAAAAAAATCATTAGGCAGACCATCCATCCCAGGAGATTTACAAGGTTTCAGTTTATTGATAGTTTCTTTGATCTCACCATAAGTGAGGGGCAGGTCCAGAATGGAAACCAGGCACTCAGGAACCAATTTTTTCCTTTTTAAAGCAATAGTAGCTCTGGCCCTCTGGATATCCTCCCCCCACTTGGGAGACACAGAGAAAACATCCATAAAGAATCTCTTGGTCACTTGCAGAGTCTCTTCCATATTGGAGGTAACATTCCCATCACTTTTCTTAATCGGGGGGACAAAGTCCCTAACTTTTCTCTTTTTCATAAGAGCAAACATGTGCTTATTGTTTCGATCCATGTTCTCACTCCAGAATTCTCTTGAGATAGCAAGGGTACTCCTAGCTTCCAGATATCTCTCTTTACTCAATCTCACAGAGCAATCAACATACTCTTTAGAGTTAACATCCAAGGCATTTAACTGATTCATAAGCGCAAGTCTCCTCTGAGTCCTCAACTCCAAGGCCTTCTTCCTATAAGCAGTGAACAGCTTTTGAATCCCGACAACAGAATGCTCCCAAGCAGCAGAAGGGGAATTATAAATCTTAAAATAATGGGAGATGATACTCTTAGTACGGTCCATTATGCTAGGAATATTGAGAAGACTATAATCAATGTGAGGCCGACCAGCTCTATAGTTAGGAGTGCCTTTTCTGAAGGTCAAAAAAAGGGGTTTATGATCCGAAATTAGCAGAGAATGATCAATCTTGCTACTAATATCCCAGCACTCTTGAGCAAACTCCGTACTCGCATAACATCTATCAAGCCTAGCCGCTCTATAGTTATCCCCAACTTGTTTGTTAGACCAGGTAAATCCCGAATTACAAGAAAGGTCAGACAAGTCCAGGTGATTACACAACTTAAACCAGGAAAGTTTTTCAGAGCCAAAAATACAATTCCCTTTTCTTTCCCATCTATCTTGAACTGACGTAACCATATTAAAATCCCCTGCCAGAATAACAGGACTGTCAAAAGAACATAACTCTTCCCAGCAGCCTTTCCTTTCAGCACACAGATTAGAAGCATACACAGAAATAATAGCACAATTAAACGGATCTCCCAATTTAACAGCACACCACTGATGGGAATTACTACAAACAACCTCCTTAACAGACTTAGAAATAGAACTAGATAGACCTACTACAGCACCCCCTTTGCCACTATTGTGGCTGGTGTAAAACCAAGAGAAATTGGAGGCAAGAATGTTCAGGTGCCAAAGTAAAGAATCTCCACCCAATTTGACTTCCTGTAAGCAAATAACATCAGGCATGTAGGGAAGCAACTTAAACCAGCAATTAATCATTTTGGGTCTGACAACATCTGTCAACCCTTTAACATTCAAAGAGATAATTTTAAGATCAAACATCAGAAAAGGAAAACTCATTTACGACTATTTTTAGTCGGCTTGGGCGCAGTGGAAGATAACCTGACAGCTTCCTTCCTTTTAGGCTTATTTACCTTGATGTGATCAGAGACAGAGACCACATCCTGAGACATGGGGACAATTTCACAATGATCCCCTTCCTCATCCATACAATTGAGAGAATCTTGATCCATCGCATCAAGTTCCTTACTGAAATGATCAATAGAGGGGGGGGGGCACATCGTTAATCTGTTGGGAGAAACACGGGTTGTCCCTCAGACAAGCTGAATCATGGATAACCTTATTTTTTTTACCAATAACTTTCCAGTTTCCTGCAGAGCATTGGTCATCTTTACCTGCCTGAGCAGAATTGGTATTACCTGTTATATCCAAATTGGGATCAATGTTCTCAACCTGTTCTTCCACAGGTGAAGCACCACCTGTATTGTTATTGTCATCAAAAGGATTAGAAATATTTTCTAGCAAAATATCATATGGGTTATCTGATCTGAAAGACTTTTTTTTAGGCTTTTGAACATTCTTTTTCCCCAGAACGTTGGGGGAATTATTAGAAGCAGACTGCAATACCTGCTTGTCTTGATTACCGACCTCGTTCCGCGAGTTGAGGAGGGGGCAATCCCGAATTAGATGACCCTGCTTATAACAATTGTAACAGGCGTTAGGTAAATTTCGGTACATAATCCTTTGGGTGTGTAACTTCTTACCCTGAGAATCCTTGATAACTATTTGAGTCTTAATCTCTTTGGACACATCTATTTCTATTAAAACCCGAGGGTCCCATTTGGTATTTATAATACTGTTTCTGGATTTTTGACCCAACACTCTACCTAACATATTTCCAATTTGCTCAATCCAGGGGTAAAAGTCTATGGGGAGCTCAGGGAATTCAACCCAAACAGGGATCTTAGTAGGCTTTGGGCCCTTGGGGTTAAAACCAACATGCCATTTGAAAAAGGATATGGGGATATTCCTGATAAGCCATTGAGCTTCACTGATAACCTGCAAGGCACTGTTAGCCTCTTCAAAAAAAAAGAGGTAGAAATTGTTAGGACAGTATTGAATATGCTTAACCATTAACCCCCTAGCTTCCCAGTGGGATTTTATCCAACTTTTAAGCACATCATGCGGCGGTCTGGGGCCGTGACAAAGCCCTATCACAACCCTACCCAACAGATGCTCATGCCAACTGTCTAAGGAGGTTCTGTCTATAATGAATGAATCCTCTTCTTCATCTTCACTAGGTATGTCGTCCACAAGCAGACTATGAGGATTTTCTGAGCATTCAGCTCTCTCAATCCCCTTATCTTTAATCATACCGTCTCGAGCAGAAATAACAGGAGTAGAAAAGATATTACCTTTATTCTTCATGGTGTCCGCATAAGATTTCTGGGGAGAGTGCGCGACTGAACCTGAACGAGTCTCCAAGTTGCCAGCAGGGGCATCAGCCATTGACAAGTCCTTACCCCCAGAGTTACAGATACTTACCTGCTTCTTCTCCACAGTTTTAGACAGAGCGTTACACTCGATCATTGGAGAATCAACTACAGAAATGCCATTGCACAGAGCTTCGAACAGCGCCATGAGGAGGAGGATGAGCAGGAGACAAAGCCAGTCAGAGAGAGCAGCACCCCGAAGGGGCAGAGCGCGTGGGCGAGCGCCCTCCCAACTGAGGGGAGGGACTCGCGGGGAGAGAGGAAAAACCCTCTACCCTAGCGCCATTAACTCTCCACTACGCCATTAACTCTCCACTTTCCTCTCTCCCACATGACACTTGATTTCCAATGTCTCTTTTTGACGCGGGCACAGAAAGAGATCCTCATACCTCCGTTTCTCTCCCTATGTGTCACATCTCTCTCTCTAAAGATTCTCCTGTGTGTGCAATCTAGAAGAAAACATCGTGACTCTCTCTTCCTCTCTATAGCTCCGAGGAGTTTACCGCACCGCTGTGACTAACCATAAGTTTATATTCATGAAAAACTCACAAGCTAAGTTGCCATACGAGAATACTACCTCCATCTTTGCACATCCCCATGGCAAAACGAATAGGAAATCAAAACATGAATAAACAAGGAAGTACAAGGAGCATATCTGGAGGAGACGATCCACAAGGGCAATCCACAGGATGGGGAAGAAACAAATGAGTTTGGACTTATTTATAGGCCCCTCCCTAGGACTTCCTTCTAGAACGTTCTAACCTCCTCAATGAACTTTCTATTTTTGGCAGTCTTTTAATTTTCCCCTAGACTATGGTTTCGATTTCACACTGGATATTCACAATTTAATTGGGTTTTAGGGTTTGGCCTACAAAAACCGCCATTTCCAAGGGTATACCCTAGGTTTTTGGGTCAAGAAAATTAGGCGTTTGCTCACGATTATCCCAAAATCGCCAATTCATGGGTTTATTTACAATTTTGGCCTAAACTCCAAGGGTTTCCAAGGGTTCAAGCTCGGATTCCATGGGGTAAACTCAGGTTTTCAAGGATTTTGAAGGGTCAAACCTATGTTTTTATGGGTCAAATGTCAGTTATTTTTACACACACGTCTAACATACATCTCAAACTTATTTATGCATCACACAATCAATTAATTTTGCCATATTATGCATGAAATATACCCCTCTTTAGTCAAAACATCACACAAAAACTCAAAAACAATGAACTTTTGAAAAAAAACAATGCACACTCCCTGCGGGATTTCATCCCGACATTCGCCCCCGCTAAACCTGCACATCGTCCCGATGGGCCAACCTGCAAGATCCAACAGAAGAGAATCAGGGTTCTTTTTTTTTAAATCTCTTTACACTTTTTATCTTTTTCTTTTCAAAACTCAAATCATGATCTCATGCAGTCATGCAATTTTTATAAAGATTAGTAAGAATTTTAGAAAATTAGGTAGATTCAAGCTTCACAAACATCATATTATGTTTTTGCGTCTGCAATCTGACAAGTAATCACATGAATAAATCGTCGGCTTTCTAGATCTTTTGTTCGTTCAACTGGTTCAGATCCAACTGCTCATTCTAAGTACTAGCATATACATATGTTTCTACTAACTCAGTTTATAGAATATACCTCGATGCCCACTATTTATCTCCTACTTGTCCAACTCTCCATTAGATCTTTCTTTCTTTTTCTCTTTCTTTTTCATTTTTCTTTTTCTTTTTCTTTTCCTCTTCATCTCAGCTCAGCATTTCTTTTTATCTTTTATTTCACAAATCGGCCTATGTCGAAATCGGGTGCGACTCATGGACTTGTCCACCCGGCCAAGTTTATTCCACCTGTCTGCCGACCCGACATAGCGCACGACATACACAACATCAGCCCTGCATGAAATTGACGTCAGCTCGTGGCTCTGACCACCCGATCAGAGTGACTCCACCTGCTACCGACCCATAGAGGCGCATGACAACAGATAGGTCAGGCCTACGATGAAACTAGCTACGGCTCGTGGCCTTGATCACCCGACCAAGGTGGTTCCACCCGCCTACTAGCCCATCGTAGCGCACCAATGACATACACACACATATACGGCTGGCATGAGTATGAATGTTTCTTTATAAATCATGATCCATATGGAGGTAAGATCTCGCAAGAAATAAATACTAGGATCCAAAGTTTCCCACTCACTAAGTGTTCAAATCAATCAGCATATACATGCACTTGGTCTAAGCACGCCATCACATTCCCAAGCTTTCACTCCCAAAAGTCTCTAGTCCACTAACTGATCCTATTCATATAATTCCTAGTTGCTCATGCTTCGTGCAAACCCATAATAGATATTTGGTATCTTCATTCTACACGATTTTCATAAATTCATATATATCTTTATCACACACAGTAATGCAATGCAAATGCTCTGACAGAAAGAAAACACATCTCAAATCAGAAACGTTTCACCTGGTCATTTTTCTTCATTTTGATCCAGCTTATCTTTAATTCCATGGTCTATCATTCTTCATCAGCATCAGCCTCAGTGTCATCAGCGTCCTCCAGAAGTTCTTGCTCAATCTCATAATCTGCTTCATTTCTTTTCTTGAATAATTTTATCCTCTTTCCTGCAATCAAAGATCTTAAAGGAGTACTGTCTAACTCACGAAGTGCATACGTACCATTTTCAAACACAGACGTAACCACATACGGCCCAAACCATCGTTTGGTTAATTTCTTCTTAGCATCGTACTGAGTATCAAATGTACTGTCGTACACCAACACCCAATCATCTACCTCAATCCTACGTGGTCTGAGTCGATGGGTATTCTTTAGCCTTGACTCCTTTAACTTTTGGACTGCTTCTTTCAACTTTTCATTTCCTTGTTCTAACTGCTTTATTCTCAATGATCATAACTCTTCTCTCGTCATACCATCATTCCATGGGAGCGTCAACCATGTCACTATCTGAGTCTGGATGGGGAAGATTGGCTTTTGACAGTACATCAATTCAGTAGGCATGAATCCTGTGGATCGAGTGTAAGTCATCCTATCAGCCCATAGCGCGAATGGAAGTAACCTAGGCCACTGCTTGATGTCATCGCTGCAAGCCTTAGAGATCGCCTTCACAATGGAAGTATGACCTCTCTCGATTTTCCCATTTGCCTCTGGATTATAGGCAGTGGTGAGAGACAATCGAATTCCATGACGATCAAAGAACTCTTTTGCCTCTCTCGCATCCAACTCTCCCCTGTCCGCAACCACTTTCTCAACATATCCGAATCTTGAGATCACTTCTTCTAAAAGGAATTTGCATACATTATAAGTAGTCTTCGTACGAAGAGCTCAACCTTCCACATGGTTGGTCAAGTCCTCTCTAGCAAGTACAATGTATCTCATCTTATCTATCCCTTTGGGCATGGTTACAAGGTTGACCACCCACTTGTAATGGATACAAGGAGGGTAAGTCGGATGTAACGGGTCTCTGTGCCTAACTGATGAATGCACTTGGCATGTAGCACAAGTGTCTACAAAACCTCTCACACTTACATAAATCCGTGGCCACCAGTAAGCTTCCCTAATCTTCTCATATGTAGCATAAAATCCTTTGTGACCTGCCCATAAGGTCTCATGCATCTCTCTCATAACTTTTCTCTGAAGTCTCCTCGAACTTAGTACTCTCTGTGGACTCTTCACCTTGCCTTTAGCGTGTCGCCAAATAAGCCCGTCCTTCAAGAAAAAGTTGTAAGACTTTTTCCTGATGGATCTATACTTATTTGTGGACCAGCCTTGAGAAGGTTTCAGAGTACTCAGATATCTCCCTATATCTCTCCACTCGCCATCATACTCATTCTCTCGGAACTGCTCATATGCATACACCAATGGATCGTATCTCATCATATGTGTATCTCTCTCTACCTCATCATCATCATCAGACTCATCATCAAATTTCGCTCTTGAAAGCATATCAGCAACTGTATTCAACTTCCGAGCTATGTGTACAAATGCAGGGTTTATAAACTTCACATAAGAGATCCATCTAAGCATAGCAATATCCAGAGATGAACAATTTGCAATCATGCCAATCAGTGGAAGACAGTCAGTCTCAACTATCACATTCGCCCCAATGAAATACTCTTTATCACTCTTTAAAGCAGTCACTAATCCCCATAACTCTCTCTTAATCTGTGGATATTTTCTTTGGGTATCATGTAGGATCTTAGCACCAAAGCGCACTGCATATCTCTGCCCCTCATCATCATCTTGCCCTATGACCCAACCTATGCCAATAGGACTGGTATCAACGATCAAAATGATAGGTCTCTGACCTGAATAGTCAACACGCTTCAGAATTGGAGCTTCAATTAGCAGCTGCTTCAGTTTACGCATAGCTCTCGACTGTTTCTCTGTCCATACAAACTTCTTTCTCTTTCTCAGGAGATCATATAAGGGGTTCGCAACGTGAGCAAAGTGAGGAATCCATATCACATAGAATACACAGGCTCCTAGAAACCTTCTCACCTCACTAACATTACGACACACCTCAGAGATCCTGCTAATGGCCTCAACTTTCTGCGGGTATGGCTTGCGGCCATAATGTCCACACAGATGTCCTACAATGAGGACCTCATCAACGCCAAAAACCGATTTCTCTAAAGAAAGTGTTAGCCCCACATCTTCAAACCTCTCAAAGATCTTCTCACAATCTGAAATATGGTCACAAACTTTCTACATCCTGAAGCATCTAAACTCACATCTTTCACTCTTTCCTCACATCCCTTTATGGAAACATCATCAATGAATGGCATAGTCACAGATGGTATAAAGTCTCGTAAAACCAGATTCATGGCATTCATCATGTGAGCCACAGAATTCGTCGCTCCCTGCGGCAAAGTACACATGCGTACAAGGCCTAGTGGAGTCCTCATGGTCGTGATGTCTCTACTCTCCATAGCCAACTGAAACTGGTCATAACCTGAATATAGGTCCCCCATAGAGTATATGGAATGCCCAGCAAATACTTCAGCAAACTCATCCACTATGGGTCCTGTCCCTACGTTTCTAATTGTGACTTTATTCACAGGTTGCAAATCCTGAATGAAACGAAGCTTCCCATTCTTCTTCGGCACTGTAAACCACCTATTCGAATATGGAGCCGAGGAGGGTTCCAATATCCGCATGGAAATCTTTTCCTTTAGCAACCTCATCAGCTCAGGTAAGTGAGCCTTTGGGACTGGTATAGGCCGGATATTCCATGGTATATGTGGCACTGTAAAGATAATCATGGGAGCTACTTGTTTCGGGTCTGCACAACCTATCTCATGTGGAAAAAGTGCAAATGCTTTTTTGTGTTTCTTGATAACTTCAATGAACTTTTGTTTCTCTTCTTCTCTCAGGAATAACTTCTCTCTAAACTTGATCTCTTTAATAGTCTCATCAGTAAAATGATGCCCTATGAGCTCTCTTCGTCTCAGCATAGGGTCATTTGACACTCGCAGATATTTCTCATGACTATCTTCTGGCAATGGCTGAGCTATAGGCTTCACTTTCTTATCCACAGTCTTATACTTTGTATTTATATTTACTTCATGCTCTCTCATAAACTCCTTAATCATCTCATACTCTTGGATAGAGCTGAGCATAATGATTTCTGATTTCTCATTTCTCTCAAATGCCTTCTCAAGCTCTTCCAGAGAAGTCGAACTTCTCTCCAACTCGATCACATCTTCAATCTTCTCGTCAGCTAACATCATTCCTAAATCCTTATAGTATCTCTCATGAACTTTTCTGAATTTATTTGAAACATTTTCTTTCTTTAAGCATAGCAACTTGAATGCAGATGAATAAACAGAAAAACTTTCAAATCTTTGTACAGAATCATGCGAGACATCGAACCAACTCCCACTGTTGTCTCGCTCAACAGTGGATCCTAACAGAAATTTTGATCAGCAGAAGCTCCATACTCTCCAACAGGCATACACTCATCATGGTCATGTGAATTAATAGGTTTCTTTCTTATATTCTTTCTATTCCTGGAGTGATTTGGACACACAATCATCACTTGCAAAGAATGTAGACCAGATCTAGAACGGATTCGTGCATAGGCAGATCCATCATCCATGGCCTTAGTCTCCATTCTTACCTCAGCTATGAAGGGCTGCCCAAGGATAGCCTCATATGAACAATGGTCCTGGACAAAGAAGTGAAATTCCTCAGAAATCCCACCTATGGTCACAGGCACAAAGGCGCATGCCCCAAGCAGTGCTCCTGAACCATTATCCACTGTCCTCATCCTCCATCCATGATCTTTATCAATCGGCCACCTAAACTTATCATAGAGCTTCTTAGAAATCACATTTATCTCTGATCGTGAGTCAATCAAGGCCAGAGCAAAACATGACTCCTCGTTGCTCCCTAACTTTATCTTCATCTCTGGAGTTCCTATCGCCCAAAAGGTCCTGCTAAACTCACTTTCTGTCTTCCTCATTTCATCATCAGGTATGATAGGACCTAGAGAATTTTTATGACACCTGGCAACCTCATCATCATCATCATCAGATGTATCACTCAATGTAACTGCTTCATTTGTCACTTGAATATCTTCAGATGCTTCTTCCATCTCTACATCTTCAGGTAGTGGAAACCTCTTTCTCTTAACCAGCTTTATAAAACTGTCCTTGAACTCAGGCTTCGCTATGGAAAAGACCTGCTCCAAGGACATGGTCACTTGGCTCTTCAGTAAAATGTCATTTAATATCTCTCTTGCATCATTTTTCCTTTCCAACTCAGAAATTAATACAGCCTTTGGAGTTCTCTTCTTTTTCTTCTTCTTTTCTTTGTCAGCCTCTTGAATACTTTCTTGAATTTCATCTTTCTTTTGAACCGGTTCAGGTTCTTTCTCTTTCTCTTTAGTCAGTTCTTGAATCTTAGTTGGCCCAGCCGGCCTCTTTCCCTCTCTTATCTCTTTCTTCTTTGCCTCTTCCTTTGAAACAACAGGCTCTTTGAATTGTACTTTCTTCTCATGCTCTTTAGCCTTTTCTTCGGCCTCTTGATTTTGCTTTCTAGTCACTCTTCTTTCAGGCTCAGTCTCTTCCTGACTCTCATCCCTTTTCCTCTTTTCCTCCACATTGGCTATATGGGAATAGACCGAGGATTCTTCAACAGGACTTCCAGGCAGTCTTCTGCATGATCGCATCCCTAGCCCTCACTAAAGCCTCAATGGAATAATTTCTTTGGGGTCGAGGTCTAGGCACTTTTTCATCTTCCTCCTCAACAGGTTCTTATCGTGCAGCTGATGTACTTGCATTATTGCCAGATAATTCTTCATAAAACTTCTTCATTCCCCCCTTTCCCCAATTCACAGGTAGAGGAAGGCGGGTCCTGAAGTCACATAACTTCTTATCGATATCTATCACCAGTTGATGCTCTTTTGCTAGCTTAAGCTCTTCACAGGCATATGAAAAATGCTCTTGTGCATCACACCATACGCATCTCTTAGCCCCTCCAAACCCACCAGTTGCTCGTCTCTCAAAAGGTCCAGTGTTTCTTTGAAATGTGGTTTGCACTGGTGGTGTAGGTATCTGTTGAGCAACAGGCTGCACTGGAGGTGCAGGCTGTGGCATCACATAGCCTTGCAAATTTGGAATGGGCATAGTACCTCTCTGTAATGTATCTGCATAACTCGTACTCGCCTGAGGAGGAGTGGGGTCCTCATACCCCATAGAATAAACTTTATTATGGATACTGGCCATTTCTTTTGACATAGATGCTTGCATTGTCATAAGATTCTCTATCTGTCGACTGAGAATCTCAAGCTGTAGCTCCATTGGCGTTCGCGAAGTGGATGCAACATTAGCAAAAGCTGACGTCGCAGGCACATTCGGAATTGCCGGAAGTGGAGCTTCCCTAGGCGGTTGTGGTGTTAGCACTGCAGGTCTATCGTATAACACTACCTGGCATTGCCTCATTTGGGCAACCGCTTCTACCTCTCTCCTCACTACACCCGAATCTTCAGTCAATCCAAATCTCTTCCCAAGCTCTTCAATCCTCCTTTCGACTTCAGTCCTGTCTTCAAGACTTAAGATCCTAAGGAAAGATATAACTAGGTCAAAAGCATCTAAATCGGCCTGTGGAAGTTGTTCATATCTTCTCAAGAACTCATTCAAAAGTTGAGTGAGGGATGTAGTGGGCTTCGGAGAGCTTATCCACCGCAAGAACCCTTCTCTACTGTGTTGGGAAAAGTCTTCTAAATAAAACAGTTTATGCAATTCTTTTCTGAATTCGGCCCAAGGCTTTGCTATATGTGCTGTAATAGGGGCTAAAATGGATCCTGATACTACCCGTGTGAAGTAATGTGTAAACACATCCTCGGGTAGACCATAAATCCGTGCCTGTTCCTCAAAAACATCTAGGTACTCGGTTACATTCAAGCTTGTAAACTTTCCTTTTTCTCTCAATACCGCTTGGACTACGCGGGTCCCTTGTTTCTCTATTACCATTTCCTTGAATATATCCTCCATCTCTCTTCTCTGCTCTGTCCTAGAATGTAGCACAAGGTCCAGTGTAAGTGGTTCAACTATCTCTCTAAGCTCAGAGTAGAGATCAGAGAAGAGGCTTGATGAGTCACGAGCCAGGAGGTAAAGGTCAGTCTAAGTTCTCTGATTTGCCTAGGCCAAAGTCTCGTCGAACTGTCCTCTCTTCGATTCCCAAGATTTCAATGTATTTTCCCCCTTTTTGTGATAAGTTTTCTAATGTTCAGTCTAAGCTATGAAATCAGTAAATCCCTAGTCTTAGCAAGAAAAAAAAGTGCTCACACGTATGGACTAAACTAATGCAAAGCGTGGATGCTCAAACACAGACAGCAAGACAGTCTTTCTATTCAATGTGTGTGTGAAACAATGCAAAATTTCAAATAACTTGAAATGTTAGTACCTGGAAATATCTGTCTAATGCCGAGGTTCTTGTCTCTGTCTTCTCAAGGAGTGGGTGACGCATCGAGGATCACCGAGCAACCGCCTCGCTTCACGTCGGGTTCAGGTGTCGGGAAGAAGGAGGTCGTGGCGGGAAGCCGGTGCGTGGGGTTGGATCAGGCCCCTCTCTGGTGCGCCGTTCCCGCTGTCCTACGAGCGGCGTCTGCGCGCTGGGCGCTTCGCCTATGCTCTCTGGAGCGTGCGCGATCCTCGTAGGACCCCTTGCCCCTCGGAAGTGTCGAGACGTGCGTGTGTACACGACCGTAGGCGTCGGGAAAGAGACAAATCAGATACAACACTGATTCTCGAAATCACTGGGTCCGTATGTATACAAACTCGATGATACAATAAAATCTGAATGATACACTTATGCCCACTACAGTGCGGGTCCGGGATACAAAAATCCGCTACAGTGCGGAACAGATAAATACAAATAAATGCCGCCGCTACAGTGCGGATCGACTGGATATGATGTAGGCCTCCCGCTATAGTGGAGGAAGTCACCCTCGATCTTTGTCTTCTGGTCTTTGCGATTTAATCTTTTCTTCACTTTTCTTCGATCCAAGCTTTTCTTCAAGTCCTCACTTTGTAGCTCTTTACTTCAAAATTCACAATAATCTCTGATCACGCAGTAACCTGGAAAGACGTTCCACAGGGCAGTCCACGTGATGAGGTCTTTATCTTCAGTCTTCAATCACTGTCTCTTCACTTCATATAATCAGCATCCACATAAACCTGGAGGAGACGATCCACAAGGGCAATCCAGAGGATGGGGTCTTTATCTTCAGTCTTCAATCACTTTCTCTTCACTTCATATAATCAGCATCCACATAAACCTGGAGGAGACGATCCACAAGGGCAATCCACAGGATGGGGTCTTTATCTTCAGTCTTCAATCACTTTCTCCTCACTTCATATAATCAGCATCCACATAAACCTGGAGGAGACGATCCACAAGGGCAATCCACAGGATGGGGTCTTTATCTTCAGTCTTCAATCACTTTCTCTTCACTTCATATAATCAGCATCCACATAAACCTGGAGGAGACGATCCACAAGGGCAATCCACAGGATGGGGTCTTTATCTTCAGTCTTCAATCACTTTCTCTTCACTTCATATAATCAGCATCCACATAAACCTCGAGGAGACGATCCACAAGGGCAATCCACAGGCTGGGGCAAGATAAATCATGTTAGTACTTTTAGAACTTGTGATATGAATGTTCATTCTCTGAAAATAATTTCTATCCATCCCTAAAGTTCACATTCATGGAACAAAATATTTGCATTCATAGAAATGCTCTGTTTTGCATAGTCTTTCAATTACATACAGACATATGTAAATGCACATTCGCATGCTCATTTGTAACTTAATGCACTCTTACTAGCATATACAAAAGATTATGACCAAGACTTAAGCATGTTGAATCACCCTCTATAGTTGAATGACAGGCTCGTTTTTGTTTAGTCTCAAAGTCTCAAGACGTCTTCATTGCGAAGGTAGTACTTCTAAAGCATCGAAATCCATATTTTCATGATCTATATTATTATTATTATTATTTGTTAATATAAAATAGAACAATATTGTGTCGTCCGATTGACATAACATTCGTTTTTGCACATGATATAGTATGTCGGTATCTCTCTCTACGGAGCTCTTCTCTCTGCACTGGCAGCAATCCATGCGATTATCTCTTTCTCTCTCGTGCCTCGGATCCCTCATATCTCTCTACCATATCTGCATCTGTGTCTATCGGTGTTATACACATCCATCTCTCTCTAAGTCGAGTAGCCGCCAATGTCTGGGCGTCTCTGCGGCTCCCGAACTCACCAGTAATAGCTCTATACTCTCTCTCTTTGAATTGATCAGCGCTGCCAGACCTTCTTGACACACATCGAGATTCGACTGCCTAAAATCAACCCGATAAGTTCTCTCTCCTCTTTGTCCCATATCGCCATATCCTCCCTGCACTCTGTCTATGGGCAATTCTCTCTCTCCGCTTCCGAATATTTCTGCGTGCTGCTCTCTCTTTCTCTCTCTCTCTCTTCACCCAAAATGCAGCGCCGCCAAGACCTTTTCTTTCTCTCTCTCTCCATCCTTCTGCCGCATACGCGCCGCCAATGGGGCTCTCTTCTCAGCCACGCAGTCAGCGCACCTCTCTCTCTCTCTCTTTGTCTCTCTCTCTCCCCTCCAGCGGCGCGCGCGCTGCCGTGGGAGGGGGGGGAGAGAGAAACTCTCTCTCTCTCTCCCCTCCAGCGGCGCGCGCGCTGCCGTGGGAGGGGGGGAGAGAGAATTTCTCCTGCCGACATCAAAATTCAGCCGCCGCCCAGATTGATTCCCTGCTATCTCTCTATGCGTGAGCGGCGTCCCCACCGACTGTCTCTCTTCCAGGTGTGTCGACCACGGTCCACAGCTACCAAGTGCTCACATGACTCTCTCGTGCCATTAGCAACACCATTCTCCTCCTTCCAAGAATTCCTCTCTCGGACGCTTCATCTCAGACTACCGCCGCACATCTCTGATTCTCTCTCTACATGGCACCTTACCTCTCTCATATGGACACGCACGATATGCCTGCAATATCTGCCAATGTCTCTTTTTTTTTTTTTTTTTGAGAAAAACAGGAAAATATGAATTAACAGGGTAAAATGTACATGTGCAGGGGGCAGGAGCACCAGACCACCCTAAGTTACAAGGTTGCTACCATTGCAAACCTGCAAGGAGAATACAACTGGCTCAAAATCACTTTCCATCTAGTGAAGTGATGGGAAGCTAAGATACAATGAATATCATGTGAGGGAAGAGAAGGTTTGGTGATTCTCTTGATACAGTTATCAGAAACTCTTTTCAGAGAGTGCTGTAGGGGTATGATAAAATTTTTTCTCCCCTTGCCAAAAATATGATTATTTCTACTAAGCCATATGGCCCACAGGATGTGACCACGCCAGGTGTTCCAAAGAAGGATATCCATATTTTTATAGCAACCAATCAAGGCATCTTTCCTTTGAAGTTTGGGAGCTTTCCTAGAGTTAAGAAAGTTGTCAACACAATTCCAGAAAGGCTTAGCATGATGACAGTCAAAGAAAAGGTGATAAACATCCTCCACCCTGCCACAAAATGCACATTTTCCCCCATCAATAAATATTTTCCTGACTCTGGGGCCCACCCAAAGCCCTTGATGAATTATCAACCATTGAAGACAAGATTGTTTGATGCTTTCAGGGTAGGCCCACAGAGCTTTAAACCTGTAGGACCACTGAGCAGGAGACCAACTCAACATCCACAATCTGTTTAATTTGGAAGTGACCAAATCCATAGAGTCCTTCTTATTCTTGAAGTTTTTGTAGATGTATTCAGCAACTTCATGGAGCTTAATTCCTTTCCAGTTGCACACCGTCAGCTGATCATCTAGCATCTCTTTGTGGGACAACAAGACCTGCAAACAGGCAGCAGAAGCATCAGTCCTACTTACCAAATCATGATCAGATCTCACCATCCCATTAGTCATAAAGTCCTTCCAAGTTTTGCATCCATATTTCTTATGACATTTATGTTCCTTGATAGATATGTTCCCGTTGTTCCTTTTGGCCAGCCAATGTCTCTTTTTGACGCGGGCACAGAAAGAGATCCTCATACCTCCGTTTCTCTCCCTATGTCTCACATCTCTCTCTCTAAAGATTCTCGTGTGTGTGTAATCTAGAAGAAAACATTGTGACTCTCTCTTCCTCTCTATAGCTCCGAGGAGTTTACCACACCGCTGTGACTATGAACCATAAGTTTATATTCATGAAAAACTCACAAGCTAAGTTGCCATACGAGAATACTACCTCCATCTCTGCACATCCCCATGGCAAAACGAATAGGAAAGCAAAACATGAATAAACAAGGAAGTACAAGGAGCATACCTGGAGGAGACGATCCACAAGGGCAGTCCACAGGATGGGGAAGAAACAAATGAGTTTGGACTTATTTATTGACCCCTCCCTAAGACTTCCTTCTAGAACGTTCTAACCTCCTCAATGAACTTTCTATTTTTGGCAGTTTTTTAATTTTCCCCTAGACTATGGTTTCGATTTCACACTGGATATTCACAATTTAATTGGGTTTTAGGGTTTGGCCTACAAAAACCGCCATTTCCAAGGGTATGCCCTAGGTTTTTGGGTCGAGAAAATTAGGCGTTTGCTCACGATTATCCCAAACTCGCCAATTCATGGGTTTATTTACAATTTCGGCCTAAACTCCAAGGGTTTCCAAGGGTTCAAGCCCGGATTCCATGGGGTAAACTCAGGTTTTCAAGGATTTTGAAGGGTCAAACCTATGTTTTTATGGGTCAAATGTCAGTTTTTTTTACACACACGTCTAACATACATCTCAAACTTATTTATGCATCACACAATCAATTAATTCTGCCATATTATGCATGAAATATACCCCTCTTTAGTCAAAACATCACACAAAAACTCAAAAACAATGAACTTTTGAAAAAAAACAATGCACACTCCCTGCGGGATTTCATCTCGATAGCGGGGTGAGGGGGGTTTGGCGGGGGTGAGTGGCGGGGGTGAGTGGCGGGGGAGAGGGGTGGTTGGCGGGGGTGAGTGGCGGGGTGAGGGGGGGTTGGCGGGGGTGAGTGGCGGGGTGAGGGGGGGGTTGGCGGGGGTGAGTGGCGGGGGTGAGTGGCAGGGTGAGGGGGGGGGTTGGTGGGGGTGAGTGGCGGGGTGAGGGGGGGGTTGGCGGGGGTGAGTGGCGGGGTGAGGGGGGGTTGGCAGGGGTGAGTGGCGGGGTGACGGGGGGTTGGCGGGGGTGAGTGGCGGGGAGGAGAGAGAGAGAGAAAGAGAGAGAGAGAGAGAGAGAGAGAGAGAGAGAGAGAGAGAGAGAGAGAGAGAGAGAGAGAGAGAGAGAGAGAGAGAGAGAGAGAGAGAGAGAGAGAGAGAGAGAGAGAGGGAGGGGGATCTGTGGGGAGGGGGGTTGGCGGGGGTGAGTGGCGGGGTGAGGGGGGGTTGGCGGGGTGAGGGGGGGGGTTGGCGGGGGTGAGTGGCGGGGTGAGGGGGGATTGGCGGGGGTGAGTGGCGGGGGGAGGGGGGGTTGGCGGGGGTGAGTGGCCAGGTGAGGGGGGGGGTTGGCAGGGGTGAGTGGCGGGGGGAGGGGGGGTTGGCGGGGGTGAGTGGCGGGGTGAGGGGGGGTTGGCGGGGGTGAGTGGGGGGGTGCGGGGGGGTTGGCGGGGGTGAGTGGCGGGGTGAGGGGGGATTTGCGGGGGTGAGTGGCGGGGGTGAGTGGCGGGGTGGAGAGAGAGAGAGAGAGAGAGAGAGAGAGAGAGAGAGAGAGAGAGAGAGAGAGAGAGAGAGAGAGAGAGAGAGAGAGAGAGAGAGAGAGAGAGAGAGAGAGGGAGGGGGATCTGCGAGGGCGGGTTGGCGGGGGTGAGTGGCGGGCTGAGGGGGGGGGTTGGCGGGGGTGAGTGGCGGGGTGAGGGGGGGGGCTGGCGGGGGTGAGTGGCGGGGTGAGGGGGGGGTTGGCGGGGGTGAGTGGCGGGGTGAGGGGGGGTTGGCGGGGGTGAATGGCGGGGTGAGGGGGGGTTGGCGGGGGTGAGTGGCGGGGTGAGGGGGGGTTGGCGGGGGTGAGTGGCGGGGTGAGGGGGGATTGGCGGGGGTGAGTGGCGGGGGAAGGGGGGTTGGCGGGGGTGAGTGGCGGTGAGGGGGGAGAGAGAGAGAGAGAAAGAGAGAGAGAGAGAGAGAGAGAGAGAGAGAGAGAGAGAGAGAGAGAGAGAGAGAGAGAGAGAGAGAGAGAGAGAGAGAGAGAGAGAGAGAGAGAGAGAGAGAGAGAGAGCGAGAGAGAGAGAGAGAGAGAGAGAGAGAGAGAGAGAGAGAGAGAGAGAGAGAGGAAGGGGGATCTGCGGGGGGGTGAGTGGCGGGGTGAGGGGGGGTTGGCGGGGGTGAGGGGCGGGGTGAGGCGGGGGGTTGGCGGGGGTGAGTGGCGGGGTGAGGGGGGATTGCCGTGGGTGAGTGGCGGGGGGAGGGGGGGGGGGTTTGGCGGGGTGAGGGGGTGAGGGGGGGGGGTTGGCGGGGGTGAGTGGCGGGGGGAGGGGGGTTGGCGGGGGTGAGTGGCGGGGTGAGGGGGGGTTGGCGGGGGTGAGTGATGGGGTGAGGGGGGGGTTGGCGGGGGTGAGTGGCGGGGTGAGGGGGGATTGGCGGGGGTGAGTGGCGGGGGGAGGGGGGGTTGGCGGGGGTGAGTGGCGGGGTGAGGGGGGGGTTGGCGGGGGTGAGTGGCGGGGGGGGGGAGGAGAGAGAGAGAGAGAGAGAGAGAGAGAGAGAGAGAGAGAGAGAGAGAGAGAGAGAGAGAGAGAGAGAGAGAGAGAGAGAGAGAGAGAGAGAGAGAGAGAGAGAGAGAGAGAGAGAGAGAGAGAGAGAGAGAGAGAGAGAGAGAGAGAGAGAGAGAGAGAGAGAGAGAGAGAGAGAGAGAGAGAGAGAGAGAGAGAGAGAGAGAGAGAGAGAGAGAGAGAGAGAGAGAGAGAGAGAGAGAGAGAGAGTGGAGAGGGAGGAGGCGGGGGTAGGCCGTGGTGGGGAGCGGAGGGGGAGGGGGTGGGGGTAGGCAGCGGTGGAGAGTGGAGGGGGAGAGGGTGGGGGTAGGCAGTGGTGGGGAGTGGAGAGGGAGGAGGCGGGGGTAGGCTGCGGTGGGGAGTGGAGAGGGAGGAGGCGGGGGTAGGCTGCGGTGGAGAGTGGAGGGGGAGAGGGTGGGGGTAGGCTGTGGTGGGGAGTGGAGAGGGAGGAGGCGGGGGTAGGCTGTGGAGGGGAGTGGAGGGGGTGGGGGTAGGCCGCGGTGGGGAGTGGAGGGGGAGGGGGTGGGGGAAGGCAGCGGTGGAGAGTGGAGTGGGAGGGGTGGGGGTAGGCAGCGGTGGAGAGTGGAGGGGTAGAGGGTGGGGGTGGAGGGGGTAGGCTGTGGTGGGGAGTGGAGAGGGAGGAGGCGGGGGTAGGCTGCGGTGGAGAGTGGAGGGGGAGAGGGTGGGGGTAGGCTATGGTGGGGAGTGGAGAGGGAGGAGGCGGGGGTAGGCTGTGGTGGGGAGTGGAGGGGGAGGGGGTGGGGGTAGGCAGCGGTGGAGAGTGGAGGGGGAGAGGGCGGGAGTGGTGTGAGGGGGTGGTGCGAGGGGGAGGGCGTGGGGATGGGCTGCGGGGGTGGTTTGAGGGGGAGGGCGTGGGGATGGGCTACGGGGGTGGTGTGAGGGGAGGAGAGAGAGAGAGAGAGAGAGAGAGAGAGAGAGAGAGAGAGAGAGAGAGAGAGAGAGAGAGAGAGAGAGAGAGAGAGAGAGAGAGAGAGAGAGAGAGAGAGAGAGAGAGAGAGAGAGAGAGAGAGAGAGAGAGAGGAGGGGGATCTGCGGGGGGGGGGGGGGGGGGGGAGTTGGCGGGGGTGAGTGGCAGGGTGAGGGGGGGTTGGCGGGGGTGAGTGGCGGGGTGAGGGGAGAGGTTGGCGGGGATGAGTGGCGGGGTGAGGGGGGATTGGCGGGGGTGAGTGGCGGGGGGAGGGGGGGTTGGCGGGGGTGAGTGGCGGGGTGAGGGGGGGTTGGCGGGGGTTAGTGGCGGGGAGGGGAGAGAGAGAGAGAGAGAGAGAGAGAGAGAGAGAGAGAGAGAGAGAGAGAGAGAGAGAGAGAGAGAGAGAGAGAGAGAGAGAGAGAGAGAGAGAGAGAGAGAGAGAGAGAGAGAGAGAGAGAGAGAGAGAGAGAGAGAGAGAGAGAGAGAGAGAGAGAGAGAGAGAGAGAGAGAGAGAGAGAGAGAGAGAGAACAAATCAACTGAGGTAGCAATGAAAATGAAAGCAACAACTGCTCAGAACACAAATATGTCCCTGAAATGGAGACACTCGCTGAGGATGCAGCCCAAGGCATCTGAGAGCTCTCCTCTCAATCTCTCTTTCTTCTATCTTCTTCGGACTTCATGCTCGGAGTGCCAGTGGGTTCTGACCTCTGTGCTTGGGGTCCGCTGCTCACATGCCACAGGAGAAAGAGAGAGGGAAAAGAGAAGGGGTACTACAGACCCCCACACCAAGCTTTTGCACCGTCCCTGGTGCAATTTCTCCCTTATTTTGCTTATTCCAATGAGATCTAGTTGAACTGCAATTACTGAAAAGAAACATGGTATGTACAAGGGGTGGAGAGCTTCCATTTTGTCCTAATTCAGATACTTCTTCACCCTGGAGATGTTAAGCAGGGGAATCCTTTTACCCTGCAGATCTTCCAGATGCACTGCGCCATGTGGCAATACTTTGATAACCTTATATGGTCCCACCCATTTAGGTGCCAATTTAGTTGAAATTGCTGGGACTTGATGCGCTAAAACCATGGACCCTTCCTGAACTTCATTGGATCTCAGATACCTGTCGTGCAGTCTCTTGTGCCCTTCTTGTGTTACCTGAAGTTGCTGCATTGCGCCTTCTCTATACTCTTCTAATGCCACCAATCTCTGAATGGGGGGTTCAATTCCAATGGCTCTGATTCCTATTTCCTTCCTGATAATGAACTCAAATGGGACCAATGCCTCTTTTCCATATACTAGCCGAAATGGAGTCTCGCCCGTGGTTCCCCTCTTCGTGGTTGTGAAAGCCCAAATTGCACCGATCAGTGCTAGCGGCCAGGAGCTTTGATGATCGAAAGATAATTTGCGAAGCAATCCTATCAAAATCTTATTGGAACTCTCTGCTTGGCCATTTGCCCTTGGGTAGTAGGCACAAGATTTTTTATGAAAGATTTTGTACCTGTCAAATATAAACTGGAGCAATTGATTTAAAAAATGTGTGCCCCTATCACTAGTAATTTCTAGTGGGCAACCAAATCTTGAGAAAATACGTTTATACATAAATTTAGCTACTGTTAAAGCTGTGCACTCCACAATAGCTTTAGCCTCTATCCATTTAGTGGCATAACATGTGGCCATCAAAATATACTTTTTACCTCCAGGTTGACCAGTTGGACTAATTGGTCCTATGAAATCAAGACCCCATCGTTCAAATGGAAGCCATCCGGTAGATATGACTAATGGTTGGAAATTCAATCTAGTTGGCGCGGGAGCACACCTCTAGCAGATGTGGCATTCTTTAGAAAACTTGATTGCATCCTTGAAAATATGAGGCCACCATAAACCTTTGTGGATGATTCTATGAGCCAATTCTTCCCCCTTTAGATGTCCTTCATTGTGTGCAGCCTCTAGCAGAAGATTTACCTCCTCTGGATAGACACACCTTCTCAATATATCATCCTGACAGTATTTATATAAATTTCCATTTATAAGAGAATATGCTTTGGTTTTTAGGAGCAATCTTCTCTTTTCTACAGGTGTCTAGTGTTCTGGGATCTTTCCAGTAGTAAGAACATGAAGAATTTCATCATACCAACCTGTCTGAATTGTTACTAGGAAGAGATTGCTATCCACCAGTTCGTCATTGATACCTGTTGCCTTCTCGCTCATTGCCGTCCTAGACACTTGATCTGCCATGTAGTGCTCTTTTCCTGGCTTAATATGAATATCAAAATTAAATTCTTGAAATAGGAGTAACCATCTCCAAATCCTTCCAGCTACTCTAGGCTTGTTTATCAAATACTTCAAGGGCTGATGATCAGAAATAACAATGAAATGTACACCAAGGAGATAATGTCGGAACTTCTGAAGAGTAAATACGATAGCCAAACCTTCTCTTTCCGTTGTACTGTAATTTCTTTCAGCTTGGTTGAGTAGTCTGCTGGCATAAGAGATAGGTCTATCCACTTTGTGAGATGATGGTTGAGCTAGAACTACACCAACAGCATGAAGACTAGCATCTGTATGCACATGAAATTCCAATGACCAATTAGGAACACTTAAAAGTGGAGCAGTACATAGCCTCAACTTTAGTTCACAAAATGCTTTGTCAACTTCAGCACTCCATGAGAAAGGGACTTTTTTGCTGGTAAGTCTTGACAAGGGTTTAGCAATTTCTGAATACATCCTAATGAATCTTCTGTGATACCCTGCATGGCCCAAGAAACTTTGCACTTCCTTTGAGCTTTGTGGAATTGGCATGGAAAGAATAGTTGTAACCTTTGCAGGGTCAACAGTTATACCTTCAGAAGATACTATGTGACCAAGAAGAGTACCCTTGGTGACCAAAAAGTGACATTTATCAAGATTCAATTTCAAACCTGTTTTGAGACATTGCTAAAAAATTTCTTTTAGATTTTCCAAATGGTCATGGAAATCTTGAACTGCAGCTCTTTTATCTGTACCTGAAAATACTGAAAAGTCATCCATAAAAATTCGTAGAAATGTTGTTAACCATTTGCCCAATATCAGATACATCGTTCTATTAAATGAAGCCGGTGCATTCTTCAAACCAAAAGCCATTCGAGTATAGACATAAGTACCCCAGGGAGTGACAAAGGCTGTTTTGTCCCTATCATCAGGATGGATCACTATCTGATTGTAGCCACTAAAACCATCCAAGAAACTATACAAACTGTGACCAGCTACCTCTTCAAGTACTTGCTCTGTGAAGGGCTGAGGAAATCCATCTTGAATAGTCACTTTATTCAAAGCACGAAAATCAACACATACTCTTATTTTTCCACTATTTTTCTTCGGCACAATAACCATAGAAGAAAGCCACCTGGAATGCTCTACTGGCACAATTATACCTGCTTCTTATAGTTTTGTAATCTCTGCTTTTACCGCCTCTGCATACTTCGGATTGAGTCGATATGGCCTACTTCTTACAGGCGCAGCTCCCTCAACCAAGGGTATCCGATGTAATCCAAGCTCTTCTAGTATTCCTGTTAGATCTTTGTAGGACCATGCAAAGACACTTTTGTAAGTAAAGAGCAAAGAAGTTACCTTCTGTAGTAAATTAGGATAATGCCACAACCAGGATGCTAAGTGGACTACTTGAGGGTTCTCTTCATTCCCTAAATTTACTTCTTGAACCAATGTTTCAAGACTGGTCTTGTTTGAGAAATCATCTCCACTATATGCAGGAGTGGATTTTAGTTTATATTCTGCAACATGTTCTTCCATCCATCCTTGAGGCTTATCTGCAAAAGGAAGATCTTCTCTGCTCGTAAATTCATAACCTTCTCCCTTCGATACTTTTATATTGGTTGCCTCCTCAAAGCTAGTATTTTCCTGCAATTGCTCATTTCTCCAATACCTTGTGGTCTTTATTTACCTTATCTGCAACTTCTTCCTCAATTTCATTGATCTCCACTGTGCAACACTCTACACTTCCCATCATCCAATTTAACAATGTATCATCTTCTTGGGGTATAGAGGGCATTACCTGAGTATCCACAGTATATCCAGTGGTTTTTCCTGAGTCGAATCCCTCTTCCAAATGTAATTGTAGTTGGCTATTGGTGCTTGTTGAAATCCATAGTTTGTTTTTCTCCCAATCTTGCAAAGCTTTTGCTTGTCTCAGCCAAGGTCTCCCCAGGAGTAAAGGGTAAGAAGTCTCTTGTGGAAGTGCAATAACAACAAAATCCAACACAAAGTGGCAACCCTGTACTATCATCCGTACCTTTTCAATAATGCCAAGAGGCGCAACCCGATGTTGATCTGCTAGTGTAACTGTAAATGGTGCCATTTTGGTGGGGTTCAAATTCAGTTTCTTCATTGTGAAATCTGGCATCAAATTGATACCAGAGCCTCCATCTATGATCACTTCTGTGAGAGTTTCATCCTTTATACAAACAAATAATCTTGAGCTTTGGTAGTCTACTAAGGGTGCAGGAGGAAAATCAACCATGGAACCATCTATACTAGGTGATTGGACCAAGTGAGCAGAGCGTATAATCTTCAGTAAGTCACTTCTTATTTTTGAATCCATCCTTATAAGTTCAAATAGACTAACCTTGTGATGAATACCTTTCAACATTTGTTCAATGTTTACCTCCTGAGTGTTTTCTTGCAGACTTGTTGGTTGGCCCTTTAGAGAAGTAGTCATCTTATTATAAGCTCCTTCAATTTCTGCTTGGTCCTTCCATCCAGACTCCTTTTCTTCCTCTTTATCCTGAAATCCTTGTTGTTCATCTCTCTAGGTTGCAGCTGCTTGCCTAGCTCTAGTCATCATGGGCATTGCAGAGGATGAAACAACATAAGTCTGAGTGGTTTTTCCTTCTTCATGTGGAGAGACTGCAATCATGTGAATTGGAGCAGGACGACCTCTTGGGAAATCTTTGGTATAATGATCCTTGGCCTCTGGACAATGTTGACAAGGAGGTGCATCTTCTGGAAGAGAACACCTATTTTGCATGTGGCCGTACTCACCACAACGATAGCACATCAAAGGTCTATTATACCTAGGCTTTGCAGGCCAATTCCCCTCTCTATTAGATGTATTTGAAGTACTAGCATAGTATGAATCCAAAGTTTGAGGGTTACCTCTTTGCTGTGTACCCTTGAGGTAGTAGCAATCTCTAGCTTCATGACCATCCTTTCCACAAAATTGACAGCTTACCTTGTTAGGGCAATTAGCATTGGAATGTCCATTGTTGTTACAGATCGTGCACCAAATTTGTCTCCTTATATCCTGAGTAGTCCTCAAATCTTCTAACTCACGGCGAAGTTGGGCTACTTCGTCATCAGTGCGACGGAGTGGTGGCAAGACCTTCTCTTCTTGTTGATGTTGTTGCATTTTCAATGCTTCCAGTTCCTTCCTCAGTTGCCCAATAGGATCCAGGTCTGCAGCATAATTTCTTTGTGTATCCTCTTCAAAATGTTGCCTTGCTTCCTCTATGCGTGATGCCGCTGCAACAAAATCATTGAGGGTTGCATCCAATCTAAGAGACTCACGAAGCTTCTGCTGAGATGACCTGGGCAGAGCCTTTTCTATCCACGTTCTAACCAAAAAGTCACCTGGAGCATGTGGCAGACGTGCAACAAGTGCTTTTGTTCTAGTGTGAAGTTCATGAAAGGATTCACCTGATCCTAGCTTCAAATTCTCTAGCTGATCTAGAGCTCTTTCCGAGGAATCACTTGGTCGGAATGTCTGTGAGAATGCCGCCTTCAAAGCCTCCCATGTAGTGAAATGGCCATCTGCATATTGACTATACCATTTATCTGCAAGACCCTCCAATGTGGATGGAAAGAGCGCCAACATTGCATCCTCTCTATTCTGCACACCTCGTCCACGACATAAAGAGATGAATCTCCTCACATGAACATCAGCATCCTCATTAGCTTGTCCCTTGAAGGTAGGGAATTTGATGTTTAATCTGGAGAGCAAATGAGAGAGGTCCTCCATTTGTACTGGTGTTTCTTCGGACGTATCTGAGGAGAAGTCTAGAGTTCTTCTATACCCCTCTTTTGACAATGGTGTTGCACCCAAATCAATAGATAAATTTAGGGAGGGCAGAGGGGAGGTAGACTCACTAGCCGTGGTTATTGCTAACTTGTTAAGGCTCCTCCGAACACGAAGAGACTCCTTATCTACTCGTGTATGGGTCATGTACCTACTTGCCAATGTAATAGGGTAAAAATACCTCTCACAGAAATGCAAGGGTCCCACCGGGCGTGCCAAACTGTAGAGGAGGTACTGGGTTATCCACTTTTATCAAAAGTAGAGAATAAAGATAAAACACAACCAGTACGTTGCCTACTCAAGGGGGGTTCTCTTTAGGGAAGTATACCCTTTAACATTTCTGTGAGCATGCACATAACAAGGATTGCACAGAGTGGTAAATACTTCAGAAAGTATGAACTACAAATGACCAAGGAAGACCATACACTTCTTGATTCGAATCAGATGATTACAAGATAGGGAAAAGAAATACTCAAAAACTCATGCTCGGAGCTTCACGGCACTCTATGCAGACAAACATAGATCAATGCAAGTGGTGGAGAGTTCTTCTAGAAATAGGGTTTACAATATCATTGCCCCTAAAAAATCCAAGCCACTCTCTTACACTATAGTGCTCATAGCCCTCCACTGAGAAGCCTACCCTCTGTATCCACACTACAGAGTAGCTCCTACAATAGGCTTGAAACCACAAAGTGCAAGAGAGGACTTCTGCACGTACGTACGCGAACCAATGTAACTCTAAAAAAAGAAAATAATTGTGTCCCAAATGAGCACAAGTCCATTGTTTTTATAGGTTCCCATAGCCCAAGAGAGCTTTGCCGAATCTTTACTTCCTTTGATCACGTGTCGGTTGATTACCCAAAATTGGGGGGTAGGTCAATTATTCCGTTGATTTGAATTGGATTCACGAAAATAGGTAGTTGCCATGAATGGTTGGCAGCAACATTTGTTTATCCACTTTTACTTTTTACCCTACATACCTTTATCTCATACCCTCGTAGGATTGGTACTAATAAATCATTCCCAATAATTTGAACTAGTTTGTCAATCTGTTCAGTGAACTTGCTATAGTGTTCCCAATCATCCTGGTCAAAGGGTCTTTGACCGACCCAATTGGGTAAGTTTTGTATAGGTTGATCAGCTCATTGCTAGAAATCCTCTGACTCCCATCATTGTTCTCTTCTTTCAAGTTAAGGTCATGTTTTTTTTCTCCTTTGTCCTTGTTGAGATCTCATGCCTTTTAGAGCACTTCTGGTCCTTGTTCCCCTAAAAGCCGATTTTAATTTGCTTATAGAATCAGATAGAAATGTTGCCCTTTCCTTGTCTTGGGTGATTGCATTCACGGCTTCTGAGAGTCTAGATCTGCCATTGCTGTTCCAATTGTGTAGCTTTTGACCTCCGCTCCAAGGTTTCGAATTAAGGTGTTCTCTGTGTCACTGTCTGTGCGTGTGTGTGAGTGTGTGTGTGTACGTATGGGGGGTATGTGTGAATGTGTAAGTGTGAGTGTGTGTATGTGGGGGTGTGTGTGATTATGTGGGTGGGTGTGTGTGGGTGTGCGTGTATGTGTGTGTATGTGTTTTAGTGTGCGTGTATGTGTGACTATATGTGTATGTGTGTGTGTATGTATGGGGGTGCATGTGTGAATGTGTAAGTGTGGGGAAGCATGTGATTGTGTGTGTGGTTGTGGTGTGTGTGACGGGGCGGGGGCCTGCGGGGGACTAGGCGGGGGAGGGGAATTCAGCGGGGGTGAGGGGGGGGTTGGTGGGGTGGGGGGGGAGGGGTTGGCGGGGGTGAGTGGCGTGGTGAGGGAGGGGGGCTGCGGGGGACTAGGCGGGGTGAGGGGGGTTTTGGCGGGGTGAGTGGCGGGGGGGAGGGGGGGTTGGCGGGGGTGAGTGGCGGGGTGAGGGGGAGGGTTGGCGGGGATGAGTGGCGGGATGAGGGGGGGTTGGCGGGGGTGAGTGGCGGGGTGAGGGGGGGTTGGCAGGGGTGAGTGGCGGGGGGGAGGGGGGTTGGTGGGGGTGAGTGGCGGGGTGAGGGGGGCGTTGGCGGGGGTGAGTGGCGGGGTGAGGGGGGGGTTGGCGGAGGTGAGTGGCGGGGGGAGGGGGGATTGGCGGGGATGAGTGGCGGGGGGAGGGGGGGGTTGGCGGGGGTGAGTGGCGGGGTGAGGGGGGGTTGGCGGGGGTGAGTGGCGGGGAGGGGAGGGAGAGAGAGAGAGAGAGAGAGAGAGAGAGAGAGAGAGAGAGAGAGAGAGAGAGAGAGAGAGAGAGAGAGAGAGAGAGAGAGAGAGAGAGAGAGAGAGAGAGAGAGAGAGAGAGAGAGAGAGAGAGAGAGAGAGAGAGAGAGAGAGAGAGAGAGAGAGAGAGAGAGAGAGAGAGAGAGAGAGAGAGAGAGAGAGAGAGAGAGAGAGAGAGAGAGAGAGAGAGAGAGAGAGAGAGAGAGAGAGAGAGAGAGAGAGAGAGAGAGAGAGAGAGAGAGAGAGAGAGAGAGAGAGAGAGAGAGAGAGAGAGAGAGAGAGAGAGAGAGAGAGAGAGAGAGAACAAATCAATTGAGGTAGCAATGAAAATGAAAGCAACAACTGCCCGGAACACAAATATGTCCCTGAAATGGAACGGGACACTCCCTGAGGCTGCAGCCCAAGGCATCTGAGAGCTCTCCTCTCAATCTCTCTTTCTTCTATCTTCTTCGGACTTCATGCTCGGAGTGCCAGTGGGTTCTGACCTCTGTGCTTGGGGTCCACTGCTCACATGCCACAAGAGAAAGAGAGAGGGAAAAGAGAAGGGGTACTACACATACATATATACACACATCCATACATGCATACATATATACATACATATATGGATACATACATGCATATATAAAGATTCATATATATATATATATATATATATATATATATATATATATATATATATATATATATATATATATATTTGGAATGCCGGATTCAGTACGTCATCTTGGAGTGTAGAATATTGGAAGTTCAAAGAAGTAGCTCAAAATGGAATCATGAAGGGAAGCAAAAAATCGCATAGAGTGCGGAAATGATAGAGCAGATGAACAAAAATAGATATGAAGAAGTGATATGGTTTGTACAAAAAAATATGTAGATAATCACAATGATCAAGTATCAAGTACACTACAAAAAAGCATTCCTAAGGTCTTTATATAGTGTTTTGGAAACGAATACGTACCAATGATTTTTGTTTTACAGAAATAGTGAAGGAAAATTAAAAAGCACTAAAGGAATGGACTATAAGTAAAACGTTATTCAGCATGTGTGTGTATGTATGTATGCAAGTATGTCTGTCTCTACGTATGTATGAAATTATGTATGTATGAATGTGTGTATGTATGCATGTATGTATGTGTGTGTGTATGTATGTATGTACATATGTATGTATGTATGTATTTATCTATCTATCTCTCTCTCTCTCTCTATATATATATATATATATATATATACACACACACACACATATATATATATATATATATGTGCGTGTGTGTGTTTTAGTGTGTGCGTGTCTTTGTATATTTATATAGTGTTGGATGTAGACTCAATCGTAGGACACATGTGCCAACCAACATCAAGCGACCTATATATGGGGGTTTTAGCTGGGTTTAAAACATTGGAAATGAGGTTTTAGCTCACTTTCATAAGTGGGTTTAATTAGTCACCCTCTTCACACTCTACTATTTTTTATAGTTAAAAGTAGTTCCTAAATCCTCATTTGAGGTGATTTTTCATTATAGAAAGATCTTCTGAGATCCTAGACGGTTAGGGAAATCACTCAATCTCTAAAGGTCTCTTCCCCTTCTACAAATATGGACTAAATTACAAAAATAGACTTTCAAGGATATCGAGGACAACGAATTTTTACATCAAAATGGCTAATTTAAGAGAAAGTTTTGGAAAATTTTCAAGCTTCCATTAGCTTCTTGCATTGCTTGATTTTATCCACGATGCTTCTTTCTTCATTCCTTTACAAACTGACCATCCTCTCTCACTTTGCATTTAAAAAGTGCTTCGATGATTCTTCATTTCTGACACTTCCTTTTCCTAGATCCAACCATCCTTGACATTTGATTAGCAAGTCTATTAAAGTTCTGACAGGAATGGGTATTGACATGCATTGCCATTGCTCAATTCCTCCACAAAACTATTTTTCTCACATTGTGATTGATATTTCTTGGATTTTGTATTTTGTTAACAGTACAAGCATGCTACTTAGTGCAATCCATGGGGGTAAGAGAGAAAGGAAGTGTTTTTGGATGGATTTATATGGACGCCATATGCATGCATACTTTAGAATGTAAATCAAAGGAAATGCTACAACAAGAAGAAAAGCATCTAGTATTATATTTTTTGGAATAATGGAATGTTATATGAATTTTAATGTCTTGAGGGGTTTAATGTGCTTTTTGTTTTGATTTAGCAGGTGAAGAGTAATGAGGGTGTGAACGCCAATGCCCTTATTCAGATATTTCTTCAAGCTATTTAGAAGAAGATTTTAGTTATTTTTTGTAAAAATAATAGATCACTTTAGAAGGTGACATTTTTGTAGAAATAGTACATTGCTTGAGGCCTTAGGTAGGTGCATCATCCCTATTGAGCAAGCACCATTTGCATGCTAGGTGCCTTTACTAGGGATAGTCTACAGAGCCTTGCCTACATTGAGGGGATAGCAAAGAAGCATGTGGAAAAGGGAGCAGGATCTCATGGATGACATGGATCGATGGGGTAGGAGCGGAAGTAGGTCCAAGCAAGAGGAATTCAAAAAATAAAGATGCTATACTACTGACTGCAGACTCAATGCAAAAGATAAAGTAGAAACCTCAATGATCATGTACTTGTCAACATTATTGCCATCCATGGGCATATACAATGTAAGGGAATAGTTCATAATACAAGCTAAATGAAATCAATATATACATCATATGCGCGTAGAGCCTCATACAAGTAAAAGATCCTTGAAACATGTAAGGAGCATCTAAAACTCTGCTACAATGTGGATTAGACTCACTATCCGCTCCGCTACTTTGCAAATAGGAAAAAAATGCTCGATCTTTGCTTTGGTCTTCTCAATTATAGGTCCGAAAAGCACCTCCATACACTTCAATTTTTACTTCAAATCTTCCGATCTTCTTAAAGAAAATCATGGGGCAAAAAATAATTTAATTAGTTTATAAGTAAAATAGACTCACAAGTAGAACCCAATACCTTACTTTCATACATGTTTCTATTTTTATCTTTCTATTTAATTTATTTGATATATTTTCTTTTTTTTTAACCTAGTTTTCTTTTGCTTTTATCTATTTCTCTATTTTCTTTCTTATTTTTCTTTTTACTTTTGATTTCTTTTTTTTTAACATTTTTTCTAATTTAATCATGTACATCTTCTTTTTAACTAATCCCTTATGTCTATTTCTCTTTATGGAGTACTATATGTGGCATCTAGAGCTTTATTTTCTACTATGAGGTTATCATTGTGGATTCACCAAATGTCAAGGCAAAAAGGTAAATCATTAACTCACAACATAAAAACAAATTAAATTATCCTTTTTCTTACTTTCTCTCTTTCACTTGTCTCTCTCTCTCTCCATCTTTCTCTCTCTCCCTGTCTCTCTCTCTCTTGTGATTCCCTATACCTTTGGTCTTCTCTCTCTCTCTCTCTCTCTCTCTCTCTCTCTCTCTCCCCTCCCCTCTCTCTCTCTCTCTACCTTCGCGTCTGTCTCACACTCTCATTGATATACCTCTGCATATAGTGACAACCATTTCCCCTTTCCTCTCTCTCTCTCTCATTTTCCATTTCCCTCTCTATGTGCACTCTCTCTCTCTATCTTTCCATTTCTCTGCACAATCTCTTCTTAGTGTGCTCTCCCTCTCTCTCTGTATCTCTCTCTTTGCATTTCTTTGCACAAGCTCTTATCTCTATGCTCTCACTCTCTCTCTCTCTCTCCCTCTCTCTCTCTATCTCTCGCTTTCTCTTGTGATTCCCTCTACCTTTGGTCTTCTATATATATCCTTTTCTCTCTCTCTCTCTCTCTGTTTCCTTCTCTTTATGCGCCACTCTCTCTCTTTCTATCCATCTCTCTACACAAGCTCTTCTCTACATGCTCTCTCTCTCATCTACCTCTTTCTCTCTCTCTCATCTACCTCTTTCTCTCTCGCTCTCTCTCTCTCTCTCTCTCTCTCTCTTCCTTCTACCCTTGATCTTTTTCTTTTGTCCTCTCTCTCTCTCTCTATTTCTTTCTTTCTCTCTCTCTCTCTATGTGTCTGTTTCTCTCTCTCTATCTCTCTCTCTGTCTCTCTCTTTCTCTCTCTTTTTATGTTTCCCCATCACTCTCTCTCAGACTCTCAATGACTTACCTCTACATATAGAAACAACCATTTTCCTTCTCCCCTCTTTCTCCCTCTCTATTTTTCTCTTTGTGTCTCTCATTTTCCATTTTTTTTCTGCAAGCTCTTTTATGTGTGCACATTCTCTCTCTCTCTCATGATTCCCTCTACCTTTATTCTTCTACATGTATTCCTATCTCTCTTTCTCACTCTCTCTCTCTCTCTCTCTCTTTATCTCTCTCTCTCTCTCTCTTTCTATCTCTTTCTCTCTTTCCCTACAAGTGTGTGACAAAATCTCACTAACATACCTCTTCATTATTGTGCAAATATCAAAGCCTTCACATTTGGCCTAGCTTGGAGGATTATGTGTGGAAGCATGTATTGATCCATATGAATTATGGCTTGTAACAATTAGTCATTTACCACTTGTAAAAGTCTTTTACTAGAGAGAATCTTCCAAGACCATATATCACGTGGATTTATGAGAGATAAGAGCTATGAATTTCATTTGGTAGAATCAATCCTCATTTCGAGGAAGCACTTTCAGGTGCCGCCTTGATTTGAAATTCAAAGTCAAATTTGAAGGAAATCCTTATAAAAGGACTTGTAAAATTCACGGCCGACAAGCCTCTTCTTTGAGCTCATTTACTAATCATTTGTAGAGGTTGATTTGCATACACTACAGCTCACACATCCTACTATCATTAGGCATCATCATAATTCCAATGATATTGTGAAATCATGTGCCATAATCGATATACTTCAATGATCATTTGTGTTCAATTCTCTGCTATGACTACTTAGAACAGTGAAGTAATCTATTTAGATCTAACTTATTGAAGCATCAACTCCAAAGTACATAGGTACTTTTTTGGGATCATTTGCAAGATAAAAGCACTTAGAACACAACTCCGAGGGTTTGATAGGGCAAGTACAAGGCAGGTATTAGCAGTACCAAGTGAGTTTCTTGAGGTATCCATCCATCTCTTCCAATGGTGTATCAGAGCAAGTTGACGTAAAATGGGAGATGTTTTCCCTTCTTCTATTGATAAATTGGATAGGAATAACTATCCAACATGGTCCTTGAGGATGAAGACATATCTACAAGTAAGGAGTCTCTATGGATACATATCAAGAGATGAGAAGATGTCCATATTCAGAAGCAAAGGACAACCTACAAGAGAGAAGCTTGAAAGACTCAACTCATGGTGTGCCAAAGATGCTTTAGCAAGGTCATATCTACTTAACTCTATCTCTCACTTCCTTCTTCCTTAGGTTAGGAATTGTAAGACTTCCCAAGAGACTTGGGATACATTGTCTTCATACTTTTCTTCTAAAACAAGAGCAAGAAAAAATTAATTGTAGATTGAGTTTACTACTCAAAGGAAGCAATCCAAGCAGAATGTTTCAGAGTATGTGACCAAGGTTAAAGATGTGGCTGAACAATTGGCAAGCATTGGAGAGGAGATTGAAGATGAGCAAATAGTGAGACAAATAGTCAATGGCATCAAGGAAGATGATAAGTGGGAAGCCTTCACAACTGCTATGGACCTTTACGTGGACATGTAGATTCCATACCTTACCACACTCATGGGACAACTCTTTACCCATGAAGCCAAGCTCAAAAGAAATGGAGAACCATCAAGAGGTAACAACTCTTTTGCCCTATACACAAATAAAGGAAAGTCTAAAGATAAAGGGAAGAGCAAGAAAATAGAGGATGAAGGTACTCATTCTGAAGCTTACTATGCAGGGAGAGGTAGGAATTCAAGAGGAAGGGGTAGAGGAGGTAAGTAAGGTAGGGGCAAACCTTTCAACTCTTTCCGATGCAATATATGTGGACAGTCTAATCACACTATAGATGAGTGTTATAAGAACTTCAAAAATCAGAGAGGAATAGGATATCAAAGAGGTGGCTCTTCACAATCAAGAGGAATATTTAAATATAATCAAAGCTACAATCATCGCTACAAAAACAATTATCAAGGAGGATATAAATCAAGAAAAGACCTCAACAATAACATAGAGGATCAAGAGGACTCCCTTCTCATTGTAAGTATGACTTCAAAACAAGGTATGAATGATGGGCACCTCTTCTATATTGACTAATGTTGTTCAAACCATGTAGAAGACAATGTAGCTTTCCTTTCTAATCTTGAGGAACCCAAGGGAAAGCACCAAGTGCAGACAGGCGATGACACCAAGAAATCAGTGGTCAAGGTAGGAAATGTCAAAAGTTCTGATGGGAATAGGAATCTCTTCAGCAGGTTCTTTATGTACCTACTTTGCCAAAAATGTGATAAGTGTTGGACAGATAGTGGAAAAGGGTTTGCATGTTATGTTCAACAAATATGGAGCCTTTGTGGAGGACCCCCAACATGCATTCAAGAGAATTTCCAAGGGGGAGAAAACAGGTAGATTATTTACATTTGAGCTTGAGGACACTAGAAACATTGCACTTTATAATTACAAGGATCAAACATTATCTGAGATAGAGATTTGGCATAAAAAATTAGGGCACATTAGTGAGAGAACCTTGAAGCATATTCGTAGAGATCAATGTGTTCTTGGGATACGTTGTCGGTGCGAAAGAGACGGCTGGTGGATCAAGGCAACCGTCTGGCTAACGGCGCACACGAGCTGCTTGGAGCAAACTCAGGTGTGATGAAGGTTCAAGGAAAAGTGATCAGTTCAAGTTTTCTTGTGTATTCTCAAAGTGTCAAAATTTATAGGTCAACTTTCATGAGTATGCAAATTCAAAGTAAAAGTTTAACTTAACAATATAGAGATCAATTCAAAGGTGAGTGGTTAAATCAATTTATATAAAAACATTAATTGTAAGTTCTTATCGAATTGATTTCAATTTAGAAGAGCACAAAGTTTACCATATTTATCATTTTCATAAATACAATCTCAAAGCTTTAGATCAACAGATTATGGTAAATCATTCAATAACGTGTGCTAAAAAGATGTAAGTAGTGACACCTTTGACGTCGTGGCAGAAAGTTAGAGCGTAAAAAGTTTTTGTCAAAGAACTTTCATAGATAAAGAGACTAGAGTTGATTCCAAATCCTCACGTTCACATATATTTTCTAAATACTTCAATCGTTTATTTTTTTTTTAAATTCACGGTTTTTGTTGTACCCTTGCAATTCCTAGTAAGATAGTTTTCATCAAATCAAAATACGCTCTTCTGTTAGGATTTCAAGTCAGCCTCCTATGACTGATTTCATATGAAACTCTTTCATACAAACAGAAATCAAGCTGAAGATGCACACACAATGTATGTGAATTCAAATTTGGCCCTTCTGTTTTTGTTTTTGTTGCACACAATAGATTTCACAAAACGTAACATAATCACATCCCAGTCGTACACTTAAAATTACACCCAATTCCTGTCAACACTTTTCATCCTTTCAACATCTTGAAAAATGAAAATTCACCATCGAAAGCTTAAGTGCGAACTTGAGTTACTATGGCGTACCAATCCTTTTTCCTGCAAGAAATGAAGGTTAGGTCCTACAAAAAAGTCTTACCAGATCGTACAATTGATTAAATCTTCAAAGTTTTGATGTGCCATAGTTGATTGTTCATACAATATCAAGTTCATATGACAATCAGAGAATATCCTGATATCAATTCAAAACATCATATCATCAATGATTTTATGAGTAGAGTTCGAGATAGAACAGAAAGCAACATTAATTTGCATGTCTTGGAGATATAAATGAAGTTCGCAAGTACACAAAAACTAATTTCGAGTGCTTAACATTAATTACAATTGTTATGAATTTTGATCTTAAGAACAGAAAAGTTTTCTCGTTACGTTGTATTTGTCACATGCTAAAAGAAATGTAATCTTCAACATTTACTTCGAAGCATAAGTAATAATTCCATCTATCACAATCCATGTGAATTGATTCAGCACGTTATGTATTCAAACTATTACTATATGCGGATGAAAGTAATCACCGCGCTATGTCCTGTTTATAAACTATATAAGACAAGAAGTTTCTTTGTAAAGTTTCTTCATGCTCCAACCTTAACTATATAAACAGGAGTATGGCGGCTTTTGTAATTCGTTCATATAAGGATTTGAATTGTTTACTTTATACCAACATGTAAGTCAAGCGAATAGCATTTCTTTTTTTAGCACAACGAAAGTTTCAGTCATAGTGGCATCTGTTCATGAGTACAGTAATAAATCAATATATACAGCAAGCATACAAAACAAATATCAATGTTTGACACCGGCAAGATTTGGGATATATATAATATATATAAATGCACGATCAATATATTTATATCTTTCCTACAAGAAGAAGTTAGTTGGTGAAGTCGCGCGCAAAGGAAACACATACTGAATTCCATTTGTCTTAAGACAAGTAAATGAATACTACGAAAATATATAAAACAAGACTTAACAGAGAGATCATCAATCAACGTTGACTTTCAAACACAAAGATTCTGTTTCCTAGAATGATTGCGCAAACTTCAAGACTAAAATGAATTCGACATTAATGATCTGTAATTTCTATGGGAGTATGCGTAAGGTAATTAGAAACAAAAATAAGTGATTTTACCTACAGAATTTCTATAGTACCTCGTCATCTCATGGTATAGCGTGGCTAATCTGAACATTAGCTTCAAATTGTTAACTGAGCGTCAGCGCTATCGGAGGAGCTTCACAGAATCAGCATAGCTCATCAGCCAAGCTCTTCATAATTTATCAACATCAAGTTTAGCGTTGTCGAGAGGGTTCGTAGAAAGGAGGGTGAAAAATAAGTTAGAGTCTTCACTAGGAACTTGGAAAATTCATAGAAGCAAAGGCGGTAAAGTTCCCAACATGCATATGCAATCTCTTATCACAAACTTGAGAAGCCTTGCCACTTGCAACACTTACGGATCTTTTAGTAGTCCTTGAGATTCAATCAAATGTGATTTATTTCCTAAGTCACTGTTCCTAAACTTCGAGGATTCATATTTGCATTTTCGTACATAATTTAGTTTAAAACTAATCTCAATTTTCTTTTTGAGTGCAATTAGTTTCTTATGCCCGTCATGTTATGTGACGTGAGGAACTTTTCCGCTACTCATGGAGACCTTATGGAGTGAAATGTGATTGTTAATTACTACGGATGTTTTGGTGATTTCAGTAAGTTCATCTTCCATGCAATTGAACCTTCTTTCCTAACATCAGCCAGAGTACACAGATCGAAATCATTCACAATGACCTTTACTTCAGAATCAGAACGAGTTCGAGACGATAGACCATATTCAACAGTTTTTTAACTAACTTCACGGTTCGCGAGTATAAATCTGTCTACATCTTGCGTAGTACCAATCTGGAATGCATTTCTAGAGTTACGACCTTCGCATTCACTATGACCATTGAAAGTTCATCTTCTGTTACCTTGTATATTTTTCTCACAAGCGTCGTTAAACACAGTCATATCAAGCTCTCTTTCTTTGGCAATCACATTACATAAACGCATGAGCACACTATTCCTGGAAGGGCTACAAAAGGAGGAATCGTTCATGTCCTTTTCTACTTTTACTGTGGTTGCATGACACTCCACAGCTAATGTGACTTTTGTTGCTCTAGCGTTAGCACCTTTCGGATGTTTGTTTGATCTCTTTTGTCGGTTGCGATGACTTTCATAGTTGACGAAACCTGGCATAGCCTGTTTTGAGCACTGCCAGAATTTCCCATCACTTCTACGGCAACGTTCAGGGATTTCGTGGTTTTCGTTCAAAACTTCAGCCAATTCCTGTTTTATAAAGCATGCCTTTCCTGATGGAGCATCTGTTTTACCACTAGGCCTACACTTAAGATTGTGATGGAGATCACAGAAGATAGTTCCTGTTGTTGTACTTCTTGCACATCACTACCGACGGGAAACAGGGTGATTGAGCTGCTTCAATCTCAAAACTAAACAGTTTATGTATTCAAGTGAGTATATGGTCACAAAAAAGCTTCGCTAATTCCTTAGTTTACAGGTTCAAATTGTGCACCTTCTAATGCAGAACAGACTTTGAAGATATACATCGCATAGCCCGAGTGCTGGACAAGCAATTTTGTTCTACTACAGCAGTCAATCACATTTGTTTTGTTGTGCAATTTCAAACAAGAAAGAAAATGGCTTATTGCATTAAAAAGCTTTTCACTAGCACGTCGTGAACAATTCTACATGCCATCGTAGCTAGCGCAGTCCATGAGTTCTGCCGAAGGACGGAATAGGATCCCAAAATTAGCAGCACGAAAAGGAAGCTCAATTTGAAATGACCATACCGTTTTACAATGCTTTCGAATGCTCACGTTGTCTAATAACATGACAATAACATGACAGAACTTATAAAATCTGACCATGTAACGCAGCGGAAGCTACGATCTTGGCATAGGTGAAGTCTCGAGTTTGACACTTGCACTGCAATCTTCATCAAAGGAATGATCTACTTTTTTTTTTTTTAACACGAACTCTGCTGATGAAAAGACCATGCTCGATGATGAAAAAAAAAAACCTCATCTTTTGCCTCAGATCAATAAAAAGGACACTCCTCCCGGCACACACGCAGATTCGGATTCCCTGAAGTATGTGATGATTTTCCCCCAGACTTCCGAGTAGATTTCTAAGTGTATTCATCTCAGGCGACAGAACTCCCTATCCCCGAACAGCTCTCTCTGATGGGGATATTCTCCTCAACTGCATACCAGGATCCTTTGTCCATCTCTTCGTACTCTATCTGTCCCCCAAAAATGGGCAAACGGTGACCCTTTTCCCGTTCCTACGACCACGTAGTCCTCCTTCCCTCTTTGCCAAAAATCCTTCTAGATTTAATAAAGGCCTTAATCAATGCTAATTTCTTTCTTCAGACATAAAAAACTGAAAGAACATGAACAAGATCCTTTGCTATAACCACAGAATGAGCTTCGAGATCATCTCATTGAACTGCTAGCTCAAGATTCGAATCTCTACCACATCCACCCCCTCTGAACCTGTGCATCCTCCGGATGCACAACCATCGATCTCGATATCTGCAAATCATTGTGAAAATTTAAGTACACGGGTTAATACAAATGTGCCTATGCACGGCCATGTAATGGGCCCTACATATGCATACTCTAGGTGCATGGAAAAACGATATGGTGCAGATAAGGGAGTTATCAGGCATTCGATGATGAGGCTTCACACTCAAAATCGAAACCAAGATCTGATCATGCATTCATAATCCATTTAATGTGCAATTTGATGTGTGCCTATAGGCTTGAAAACTCTGTGCACATACATTTCCAAGCATGCATACTCTAAGTGCATGTATTTACAATTATGGTCGAAGCATGGAAATGCTTCTCAGGGTTTCTAAACAAAGAAGCTCATTCCTCATAGTTCTGCTCACAAAACTAATCACTCTCTTCTCTCAACCCGCTCATAGCTCTCTCATATTCCTATCGATGATATTTACAAATCCATTTCATGTGCAAATAGATGTGCATCTACGGGAATTAAAAATGTGCTCCTTTCAACTTAAAATATGCATACTTTATGTGCAATGCAACTCAAAATGGTGGAAGAGATCAGGGTTAAAACATGATAGCTAATGAAAAAGATTTTCACGACTTTGTTCTTTAGTCATCATCTCCGTTGGCTTCGCTTGATCATTCCTGCACTCATAGAAACTAAACAAATCATGAGAAACATCACATCAAAATGACATTATATACATATGGAGTCCATGAAAGAACTTCAAAAACCATTTGCAATAAAACATAAGCATGCAGCTCGAAAGTGGTTGCCTCTATACAATCTCTCAAAACTCTAGATCTTTGATCAGCTCCATATCAACACCTGTTCTCAAAACTGCATAAGAGAAATTAGTAGCATCACATTCAAAAATCACATATTAAAAAAATTCATTCATTTGAACATTAAAAGTATCTATTTGAATTATTTTGACTTCAAACCACTCATCCAACATGCATTCATTACCATAGGTGTTCCCACTTTAATTTCTTGCATTTTTTAGTTTTATTTGGTTTCTTCTATCTATCTTAAGATTAAAGCAAAAACACAAGTTATATACATTTTTATTTACAAATTTCCTTTTGGTATTATTAATTCTCATTTATTAGGGTTTTTCCCTTCACACCCATCTCCCTTGATATATGGTCACCAAAGAAACTGTTCTTCTTAAGAAGCCACCTTTGGATCGCATCAATCAAGAAAAAATTCTTAAACAAGGTAAACATGTGTACAAGCCACTTCATTTTCTTGTCCATCTCTTGGTGGCTTGTTTGGTATACATAACTCTTAGGAAATTTGAAAACCCATGTTTCAATCATTTGAGGATAGTTGTCTTTATTTATAATACTCTCGCTTGCATAATATGGGATTACTCTAGACAAATCAAGAGCACAAAAATATAGAGTTTTCATTTTTAATGAGCTTATGCCATCTTCAAAAAGTTCCTTTAAGGATACATTTGAAATCATTTGGGGAAATTTCTCTACTTGTATCATCTTGAATTAAACCTGTCTCTTCATTGGAATGAGAGTTTCGAGTAGATTTATTGGATTCCCTCATCAAGTAGAAGTGAACATCATGCTTGGATGATAATACATAATCATTTTTGTCTTCCAATCTATCATGATTCCTTTCTACTTGACCCCCAGCAATTATGGTAGCTGCTTCTTTCTCTAGTCTTTCCAAGAATTCTTCATCATTGGTATGATCCCAAATCATCTCTCCTCCAACATGAAGAGAATCCATATCCTCATAATCAACAAAATCTTGATCTTCAACTTCTTTATCCAAAATGCCATCATAGGATTCTACATCCATCTCCATCAATTCTTTCTCATTCTCTTCAGAGGATGTACTTATTCCACCTTCTTCAATTATTGATTCCTGCTCAAGTATCTCATCATGTACGAGAATCTTGACATATACACCCAAATCAACTTGAGCTTCATCATTGCAATCGTTTGACTCAATAGTTTTACATTGGATATCCTTCAATGCTATACACACATCAAATTTATCACACATCACAATAAACATTTCATCTACCACTTTATGCTCGATTTCTTCAGCATGTGAACTCAACTCAACCCGATTATTTTGACATATATATCAGTGCTTAGAGGAATGATCAATGGTATTTTCTCATCCTTCTCATGATCATTCATATCTCTTTCTTTATGGAGTGTGACATCATTCACATACATATCATTGTTTTGAACTCCATCCAATAACTTATCATTTTTCCTATGAGTAAGATCATTCTCTTGCATCTTTGAACATACATCCAATGTGGCTTCCATCAAAGACATATCATGATCTTGATCTCCAACTATAGTGTCCTTAAGTATAGCATCATGTTCTCTGTCAGCATACATCTCAATCTCTGAAGAACTCATTATTGGCATGTCCTCCTTGAGATAAGTAGGTTCATTTTCTTGCACCTCTGTATGCATATATAAAGTGGGTTTCTGCATACCCATTTTCTTACCCACCGGATCTTTTGTTGACAGGACCTTCAATTCAACATCATGTTCCATGGGAGTTTCTTCATGTAATTCAATCAGTAGATCAGAGGTTCTATCCAAATCTTGTGTTTGAAGGGTTCATCACCATCAAGTGACATCCAATCATTCTCCACATCTTGCCCGATATCATCGAGTAAGGATGCATCTCGAGCTCGATCTTCAGATATATTTATTGGGTTCTCTATTTGTATCTTATTTTTTATTCCCATTCGGTCACCTATGAGCCTTCTAGATATCTTTATCTCTTTGTTTACATCTTGAGATGTTTCTTGATTTGTTTGATTATCCTTTATTTGATGTGAGAAGTTTATCGGAGTAGGGGAAGCTTCATCTTGATTTCTTGTTGACTTTTGTTGATTTTTATTTTGTTTTATGTTTGTTCTTTGTTTGGTTTGATGTTGGTTTAGTTTGGTTTGATTTTGATTAGCTTCCACTTGCTCCTTTGATCCTCCCATCTTCGGGCTTTGTCCACTTATGGCACCTAAAGATGTAATCATTGTAAAGAAGTCTAGGGGCTCTTGGCACCTTGTAACCTTTGAGGTTATATCGATCGCACTTTTAGAAGTTTCTTCATATTTCCCATCATCACTATGGATGTCAAGCCCATGCATATCTACTTCATGCCCAAATGGGGTCTCTACAACCTCATGGACTTGAACGTTATCCACGATTGGTAAAATGCTTGGAACATGGTTATAATTTTCTTCTGTTTGAAGATCTGTTCTCCAATCATTTAGAAATTTCTCAATTGTTTGTTGTTTCTTTACGTATTTCATCACAGCTTCATGGACGAGCATCCAATCCTCTATGAGCCCCGAGTCCGAGTCTATATCTTGTAGAAGCGGAATTAGTTCTTCTCGGGCATTAACATCGATTGTTCGAAGAAACAACGAAACCCTTTAATGACTTATGCACCTCTTATCCTGCTCAGGAAGATCATCATATTGTCGCTCAAACTCTTCTTTGATCTCGAGAATTGGTTGGTCTTTGGGCATATGAACCCACCTTAGGAAAGATCTACGAGTTACTTTATCAAGATCCTCTAGCATAAACTGCTTGAGGAGTGTCGCTTTGTATTGGGACCATGTCGTTTGATTTATTCGCATTATTTGGTCTCGCATGTCGTATCCCGACACATAGATAAAGTTTTCACATAATTCTTTTTCCGTCATCGGACTATCCGACACCTAGGTATTTGGCCTCGAGTTCATATTCTTTGCAGAACTTTGAGACATTCTTTCCATTGAAAAAGCCACACCGATTGACTAGACGTTCATGAAGTGATTGGATGGCTTTTTGACGCCTATCTTCTTCTTGAAAGCGTAGGAATTGAGCTAGGATATCTTCCATTTTGATTATGCTAATCTTTGTGGCTCTATAACTCACTCACCCCCTCCTTTCACGTCGGGTTCACCAGGTATGTCGAGAGGGTTCGTAGAAAGGCGGGTGAAAAATAAGTTAGAGTCTTCACTAGGAAGACTTGGAACATTCATAGAAGCAAAGGCGGTAAAGCTCCCAACATGCATATGCAATCTCTTATCACAAACTTGAGAAGCCTTGCCACTTGCAATACTTACAAGTCTTTTAGTAGTCCTTGAGATTCAATCAAATGTGATTTATTTCCTAAGTCACTGTTCCTAAACTTCGAGGATTCATATTTGCATTTTCGTACATAATTTAGTTTAAAACTAATCTCAATTTTCTTTTTGAGTGCAATTATTTTCGTGTGCTCGTCATGTTATGTGACGTGAGGAACTTTTCCGCTACTCATGGAGACCTTATGGAGTGAAATGTGATTGTTAATTACTCCGGATGATTCAGTGATTTCAATAAGTTCATCTTCCATGCAATTGAACCTTCTTTCCTAACATCAGCCAGAGTACACAGATCGAAATCATTCACAATGACCTTTACTTCAGAATCAGAACGAGTTCGAGACGATAGACCATATTCAACAGTTTTTGAACTAACTTCACGGTTCGCGAGTATAAATCTGTCTACATCTTCCGTAGTACCAATCTGGAATGCATTTCTAGAGTTAAGACCTTCGCATTCACTATGACCATTGAAGGTTCATCTTCTGTTACCTTGTATATTTTTCTCACAAGCGTCGTTAAACACAGCCATATCAAGCTCTCTTTCTTTGGCAATCAGATTACATAAACGCATGAGCACACTACTCCTGGAAGGGCTACAAAAGGAGGAATCATTCATGTCCTTTTCTACTTTTACTGTGGTTGCATGACACTCCACAGCTAATGTGACTTTTGTTGCTCTAGCGTTAGCACCTTTCCGATGTCTGTTTGATCTCTTTTGTCGGTTGTGATGATTTCATAGTTGACGAAACCTGGCATAGCCTGTTTTGAGCACTGCCAGAATTTCCCATCACTTCTACGGCAACGTTCAGGGATTTCGTGGTTTTTGTCCAAAACTTCAGCCAATTCCTGTTTTATAAAGCATGCCTTTCCTGATGGAGCATCTGTTTTACCACTAGGCCTACACTTAAGATTGTGATGGAGATCACAGAAGATAGTTCCTGTTGTTGTACTTCTTGCACATCACTACCGACGGGAAACAGGGTGATTGAGCTGCTTCAATCTCAAAACTAAACAGTTTATGTATTCAAGTGAGTATATGGTCACAAAAAAGCTTCGCCAATTCCTTAGTTTACAGGTTCAAATTGTGCACCTTCTAATGCAGAACAGACTTTGGAGATATACATCGCATAGCCCGAGTGCTAGACAAGCAATTTTGTTCTACTACAGCAGTCAATCGCATTTGTTCTTCTAATGCAGAACAGACTTTGGAGATATACATCGCATAGCCCGAGTGCTGGACAAGCAATTTTGTTCTACTACAGTAGTCAATCGCATTTGTTTTGTTGTGCAATTTCAAACAAGTAAGAAAATGGCTTATTGCATTAAAAAAAGCTTTTCACTAGCACCTCGTGAACAATTCTACATGCCATCATAGATAGTGCAGTCCATGAGTTCTGCCGAAGGACGGAATAGGATCCCAAAATTAGAAGCACGAAAAGGAAGCTCAATTTGAAATGACCATACCGTTTTACAATGCTTTTGAATGCTCACGTTGTCTAATAACATGACAATAACATGACAGAACTTATAAAATCTGACCATGTAATGCAGCGGAAGCTACGATCTTGCCACAGGTGAAGTCTCAAGTTTGACACTGGCACTGCAATCTTCATCAAAGGAATGATCTACTTTTTTTTTTGTAAACACGAACTCTGCTGATGAAAAGACCATGCTCGATGATGAAAAAAAAAAACCTCATCTTCTGCCTCAGATCAATAAAAAGGACACTCCTCCCGGCACACACGCAGATTCCGATTCCCTGAAGTATTGGATGATTTTCCCCCAGACTTCCGAGTAGATTTCTGAGTGTCTTCATCTCAGGCGGCAGAACTCCCTATCCCCAAACAACTCTCTCTGATGGGGATATTCTCCTTGACTGCATACCAGGATCCTTTGTCCATCTCTTCGTACTCTATCTGTCCCCCAAAAAATGGGCAAACGGTGACCCTTTTCCCGTTCCTACGACCACGTAGTCCTCTTTCCCTCTTTGCCAAAAATCCTTCTAGATTTAATAAAGGCCTTAATCAATGCTAATTTCTTTCTTCAGACATAAAAAACTGAAAGAACACGAACAAGATCCTTTGCTATAACCACAGAATGAGCTTCAAGATCATCTCATTGAATTGCTAGCTCAAGATTCGAATCTCTACCACATCCACCCCCTCTGAACCTGTGCATCCTCCGGATGCACAAACATCGATCTCGATATCTGCAAATCATTGTGAAAATCATTGTATAGCATCATGTTCTCTGTCAGCATACATCTCAATCTCTGAAGAACTCATTATTGGCATGTCCTCCTTGAGATAAGTAGGTTCATTTTCTTGCACCTCTGTATGCATATATAAAGTGGGTTTCTGCATACCCATTTTCTTACCCACCGGATCTTTTGTTGACAGAACCTTCAATTCAACATCATGTTCCATGGGAGTTTTGTCATGTAATTCAATCAGTAGATCAGAGGTTCTATCCGAATCTTGTGTCAGAAGGGGTTCATCACCATCAAGTGACATCCAATCATTCTCCACATCTTGTCCGATATCATCACGTAAGGATGCATCTCGAGCTCGATCTTCAGATATATTTATTGGGTTCTCTATTTGTATCTTATTTTTTATTCCCATTCGGTCACCTATGAGCCTTCTAGATATCTTTATCTCTTTGTTTACATCTTGAGATGTTTCTTGATTTGTTTGATTATCCTTTATTTGATGTGAGAAGTTTATCGGAGTAGGGGAAGCTTCATCTTGATTTCTTGTTGAGTTTTGTTGATTTTTATTTTGTTTTATGTTTGTTCTTTGTTTGGTTTGATGTTGGTTTAGTTTGGTTTGATTTTGATTAGCTTCCACTTGCTCCTTTGATCCTCCCATCTTCAGGCTTTGTCCACTTATGGCACCTAAAGATGTAATCATTGTAAAGAAGTCTAGGGGCTCTTGGAACCTTGTAACCTTTGAGGTTATATCGATCGCACTTTTAGAAGTTTCTTCATATTTCCCATCATCACTATGGATGTCAAGCCCATGCATATCTACTTCATGCCCAAATGGGGTCTCTACAACCTCATGGACTTGAACGTTATCCACGATTGGTAAAATGCTTGGAACATGGTTATAATTTTCATCTATTTGAAGATTTGTTCTCCAATCATTTAGAAATTTCTCAATTGTTTGTTGTTTCTTTACGTATTTCATCACAGCTTCATGGACGAGCATCCAATCCTCTATGGGCCCCGAGTCGGAGTCTATATCTTGTAGAAGCGGAATTAGTTCTTCTCGGGCATTAACATCGATTGTTCGAAGAAACAACAAAACCCTTTCATGACTTATGCACCTCTTATCCTGCTCAGGAAGATCATCATATTGTCGCTCAAACTCTTCTTTGATCTCGAGAATTGGTTGGTCTTTGGGCATATGAACCCACCTTAGGAAAGATCTACGAGTTACTTTATCAAGATCCTCTAGCATAAACTGCTTGAGGAGTGTCGCTTTGTATTGGGACCATGTCGTTTGATTTATTCGCATTATTTGGTCTCACATGTCGTATCCCGACACATAGATAAAGTTTTCACATAATTCTTTTTCCATCATCGGACTATCCGACACCTAGGTATTTGGCCTCGAGTTCATATTCTTTGCAGAACTTTGAGACATTCTTTCCATTGAAAAAGCCACACCGATTGACTAGACGTTCATGAAGTGATTGGATGGCTTTTTGACGCCTATCTTCTTCTTGAAAGCGTAGGAATTGAGCTAGGATATCTTCCATTTTGATTATGCTAATCTTTGTGGCTCTATAACTCACTCACCCCCTCCTTTCACGTCGGGTTCACCAGGTATGTCGAGAGGGTTCGTAGAAAGGAGGGTGAAAAATAAGTTAGAGTCTTCACTAGGAAGACTTGGAACATTCATAGAAGAAAAGGCGGTAAAGTTCCCAACTTGCATATGCAATCTCTTATCACAAACTTGACAAGCCTTGCCACTTGCAACACTTAAAAGTCTTTTAGTAGTCCTTGAGATTCAATCAAATGTGATTTATTTCCTAAGTCACTGTTCCTAAACTTCGAGGATTCATATTTGCATTTTCGTACATAATTTAGTTTAAAACTAATCTCAATTTTCTTTTTGAGTGCAATTATTTTCTTGTGCCCGTCATGTTATGTGACGTGAGGAACTTTTCCGCTACTCATGGAGACCTTATGGAGTGAAATGTGATTGTTAATTACTACGGATGTTTCGGTGATTTCAGTAAGTTCATCTTCCATGCAATTGAACCTTCTTTCCTAACATCAGCCAGAGTACAGAGATCGAAATCATTCACAATGACCTTTACTTCAGAATCAGAACGAGTTCGAGACGATAGACCATATTCAACAGTTTTTGAACTAACTTTACGGTTCGCGAGTATAAATCTGTCTACATCTTTCGTAGTACCAATCTGGAATGCATTTCTAGAGTTACGACCTTCGCATTCACTATGACCATTGAAAGTTCATCTTCTGTTACCTTGTATATTTTTCTCACAAGCGTCGTTAAACACAGTCATATCAAGCTCTCTTTCTTTGGCAATCAGATTACATAAACGCATGAGCACACTATTCCTGGAAGGGCTACAAAAGGAGGAATCATTCATGTCCTTTTCTACTTTTACTGTGGTTGCATGACACTCCACAGCTAATGTGACTTTTGTTGCTCTAGCGTTAGCACCTTTCGGATGTTTGTTTGATCTCTTTTGTCGGTTGTGATGATTTTCATAGTTGACAAATCCTGGCATAGCCTGTTCTGAGCACTGCCAGAATTTCCCATCACTTCTATGGCAACGTTCAGGGATTTCATGGTTTTCGTCCAAAACTTCAGCCAATTCCTGTTTTATAAAGCATGCCTTTCCTCATGGAGCATCTGTTTTACCACTAGGCCTACACTTAAGATTGTGATGGAGATCAAATTAGATAGTTCCTGTTGTTGTACTTCTTGCACATCACTACCGACGGGAAACAGGGTGATTGAGCTGCTTCAATCTCAAAACTAAACAATTTATGTATTCAAGTGAGTATATGATCACAAAAAAGCTTCGCCAATTCCTTAGTTTACAGGTTCAAATTGTGCACCTTCTAATGCAGAACAGACTTTGGAGATATACATCGCATAGCCCGAGTGCTGGACAAGCAATTTTGTTCTACTACAGCAGTCAATCGCATTTGTTCTTCTAATGCAGAACAGACTTTGGAGATATACGTCGCATAGCCTGAGTGCTGGACAAGCAATTTTGTTCTACTACAGCAGTCAATCGCATTTGTTTTGTTGTGCAATTTCAAACAAGAAAGAAAATGGCTTATTGCATTAAAAAGCTTTTCACTAGCACGTCGTGAACAATTCTACATGCCATCATAGATAGTGCAGTCCATGAGTTCTGCCGAAGGACGGAATAGGATCCCAAAATTAGAAGCACGAAAAGGAAGCTCAATTTGAAATGACCATACCGTTTTACAATGCTTTTGAATGCTCACGTTGTCTAATAACATGACAATAACATGACAGAACTTATAAAATCTGACCATGTAACGCAGCGGAAGCTACGATCTTGCCAAAGGTGAAGTCTCGAGTTTGACACTTGCACTGCAATCTTCACAAAGGAATGATCTACTTTTTTTTTTTGTAAACACGAACTCTGCTGATGAAAATACCATGCTCGATGATGAAAAAAAAAAACCTCATCTTCTGCCTCAGATCAATAAAAAGGACACTCCTCCCGGCACACACCCAGATTCCGATTCCCTGAAGTATTGGATGATTTTTCCCCAGACTTCCGAGTAGATTTCTAAGTGTCTTCATCTCAGGCGGCAGAACTCCCTATCCGCAACCAGCTCTCTCTGATGGGGATATTCTCCTCGACTGCATACCAGGATACTTTGTCCATCTCTTCGTACTCTATCTGTACCCCAAAAATGGGCAAACGGTGACCCTTTTCCCGTTCCTACGACCACGTAGTCCTCTTTCCCTCTTTGCCAAAAATCCTTCTAGATTTAATAAAGGCCTTAATCAATGCTAATTTATTTCTTCAGACATAAAAAACTGAAAGAACACGAACAAGATCCTTTGCTATAACCACAGAATGAGCTTCGAGATCATCTCATTGAATTGCTAGCTCAAGATTCGAATCTCTACCACATCCACCCCCTCTGAACCTGTGCATCCTCCGGATGCACAAACATCGATCTCGATATCTGCAAATCATTGTGAAAATTTAAGTACACGGGTTAAAACAAATGTGCCTATGCACGGCCATGTAATGGGCCCTACATATGCATACTCTAGGTGCATGGAAAAACGATATGGTGCAGATAACGGAGTTATCAGGCATTCAATGATGAGGCTTCACACTCAAAATCGAAATCAAGATCTGATCATGCATTCATAATCCATTTAATGTGCAATTTGATGTGTGCCTATAGGCTTGAAAACTCCGTGCACATACATTTCCAAGCATGCATACTCTAAGTGCATGTATTTACAATTAGGGTGCAAGCATGGAAATGCTTCTCAGGGTTTCTAAACAAAGAAGGTCATTCCTCATAGTTCTGCTCACAAAACTAATCACTCTCTTCTCTCAACCCGCTCATAGCTCTCTCATATTCCTATCGATGATATTTACAAATCCATTTCATGTGCAAATAAATGTGCATCTACGGGAATTAAAAATGTGCTCCTTTCAACTTAAAATATGCATACTTTATGTGCAATGCAACTCAAAATGGTGCAAGAGATCAGGGTTAAAACATGATAGCTAATGAAAAAGATTTTCACGACTTTGTTCTTTAGTCATCATCTCTGTTGGCTTCGCTTCATCATTCCTGCACTCATAGAAACTAAACAAATCATGAGAAACATCACATCAAAATGACATTATATACATATGCAGTCCATGAAAGAACTTCAAAAACCATTTGCAATAAAACATAAGCATGCAGCTCGAAAGTGGTTGCCTCTATACAATCTCTCAAAACTCTAGATCTTCGATCAGCTCCATATCAACACCTGTTCTCAAAACTGCATAAGAGAAATTAGTAGCATCACATTCAAGAATCACATATTAAAAAACTTCATTCATTTGAACATTAAAAATATCTATTTGAATTATTTTGACTTCAAACCACTCATCCAACATGCATTCATTACCATAGGTGTTCCCACTTTAATTTCTTGCAGTTTTTAGTTTTATTTGGTTTCTTCTATCTATCTTAAGATTAAAGCAAAAACACAAGTTATATACATTTTTATTTACAAATTTCCTTTTGGTATTATTAATTCTCATTTATTAGGGTTTTTCCCTTCAGACCCATCTCCCTTGATATATGGTCACCAAAGAAACTGTGCTTCTTAAGAAGCCACCTTTGGATCGCATCAATCAAGAAAGAATTCTTAAACAAGGTAAACATGTGTACAAGCCACTTCATTTTCTTGTCCATCTCTTGGTGGCTTGTTTGGTATACATAACTCTTAGGAAATTTGTAAACCCATGTTTCAATCATTTGAGGATAGTTGTCTTTATTTATAATACTCTCGCTTGCATAATATGGGATTACTCTGGACAAATCAAGAACACAAAAATATAGAGTTTTCATTTTTAATGAGTTTAAGCTATCTTCAAAAAGTTCCTTTAAGGACACATTTTCATCCATTTCACATTTGAAATCATTTGGGGAAATTTCTCTACTTGTATCATCTTGAATTAAACCTGTCTCTTCATTGGAACGAGAGTTTCGAGTAGATTCATTGGATTCCCTCATCAAGTAGAAGTGAACATCATGCTTGGATGATAATACATAATCATTTTTGTCTTCCAATCTATCATGATTCCTTTCTACTTGACCCCCAGCAATTATGGTAGCTGCTTCTTTCTCTAGTCTTTCCAAGAATTCTTCATCATTGGTATGATCCCAAATCATCTCTCCTCCAACATGAAGAGAATCCATATCCTCATAATCAACAAAATCTTGATCTTCAACTTCTTTATCCAAAATGCCATCATAGGATTCTAGATCCATCTCCATCAATTCTTTCTCGTTCTCTTCAGAGGATGTACTTATTCCACCTTCTTCAATTATTGATTCTTGCTCAAGTATCTCATCATGTACGAGAATCTTGACATATACACCCAAATCAACTTGAGCTTCATCATTGCAATCGTTTGACTCAATAGTTTTACATTGGATATCCTTCAATGCTATACACACATCAAATTTATCATACATCACAATAAACATTTCATCTACCACTTTGTGCTCGATTTCTTCAGCATGTGAACTCAACTCAACCCGATTATTTTTGACATATATATCAGTGCTTAGAGGAATGATCAATGGTATTTTCTCATCCTTCTCATGATCATTCATATCTCTTTCTTTATAGAGTGTGAAATCATTCACATACATATCATTGTTTTGAACTCCATCCAATAACTTATCATTTTTCCTATGAGTAAGATTATTCTCTTGCATCTTTGAACATACATCCAATGTGGCTTCCATCAAAGACATATCATGATCTTGATCTCCAACTATAGTGTCCTTAAGTATAGCATCATGTTCTCTGTCAGCATACATCTCAATCTCTGAAGAACTCATTATTGGCATGTCCTCCTTGAGATAAGTAGGTTCATTTTCTTGCACCTCTGTATGCATATATAAAGTGGGTTTCTACATACTCATTTTCTTACCCACCGGATCTTTTGTTGACAGGACCTTCAATTCAACATCATGTTCCATGGGAGTTTCTTCATGTAATTCAATCAGTAGATCAGAGGTTCTATCCGAATCTTGTGTCAGAAGGGGTTCATCACCATCAACTGACATCCAATCATTCTCCACATCTTGCCCGATATCATCACGTAAGGATGCATCTCGAGCTCGATCTTCAGATATATTTATTGGGTTCTCTATTTGTATCTTATTTTTTATTCCCATTCGGTCACCTATGAGCCTTCTAGATATCTTTATCTCTTTGTTTACATCTTGAGATGTTTCTTGATTTGTTTGATTATCCTTTATTTGATGTGAGAAGTTTATCGGAGTAGGGGAAGCTTCATCTTGATTTCTTGTTGAGTTTTGTTGATTTTTATTTTGTTTTATGTTTGTTCTTTGTTTGGTTTGATGTTGGTTTAGTTTGGTTTGATTTTGATTAGCTTCCACTTGCTCCTTTGATCCTCCCATCTTCGGGCTTTGTCCACTTATGGCACCTAAAGATGTAATCATTGTAAAGAAGTCTAGGGGCTCTTGGCACCTTGTAACCTTTGAGGTTATATCGATCGCACTTTTAGAAGTTTCTTCATATTTCCCATCATCACTATGGATGTCAAGCCCATGCATATCTACTTCATGCCCAAATGGGGTCTCTACAACCTCATGGACTTGAACGTTATCCACAATTGGTAAAATGCTTGGAACATGGTTATATTTTTCATCTATTTGAAGATCTCTTCTCCAATCATTTAGAAATTTCTCAATTGTTTGTTGTTTCTTTACGTATTTCATCACAGCTTCATGGACGAGCATCCAATCCTCTATGAGCCCCGAGTCTGAGTCTATATCTTGTAGAAGCGGAATTAGTTCTTCTCGGGCATTAACATCGATTGTTCTAAGAAACAACGAAACCCTTTCATGACTTATGCACCTCTTATCCTACTCAAGAAGATCATCATATTGTCGCTCAAACTCTTCTTTGATCTCGAGAATTGGTTGGTCTTTGGGCATATGAACCCACCTCAGGAAAGATCTACGAGTTACTTTATCAAGATCCTCTAGCATAAACTGCTTGAGGAGTGTCGCTTTGTATTGGGACCATGTCGTTTGATTTATTCGCATTATTTGGTCTCGCGTGTTGTATCCCGACACATAGATAAGGCTTTCACATAATTCTTTTTCCGTCATCGGACTTAATCCGACACCTAGGTATTTGGCCTCGAGTTCATATTCTTTGCAGAACTTTGAGACATTCTTTCCATTGAAAAAGCCACACCGATTGACTAGACGTTCATGAAGTGATTGGATGGCTTTTTGACGCCTATCTTCTTCTTGAAAGCGTAGGAATTGAGCTAGGATATCTTCCATTTTGATTATGCTAATCTTTGTGGCTCTATAACTCACTCACCCCCTCCTTTCACGTCGGGTTCACCAGGTATGTCGAGAGGGTTCGTAGAAAGGAGGGTGAAAAATAAGTTAGTGTCTTCATTAGGAAGACTTGGAACATTCATAGAAGCAAAGGCGGTAAAGTTCCCAACATGCATATGCAATCTCTTATCACAAACTTGAGAAGCCTTGCCACTTGCAACACTTACAAGTCTTTTAGTAGTCCTTGAGATTCAATCAAATGTGATTTATTTCCTAAGTCACTGTTCCTAAACTTCGAGGATTCATATTTGCATTTTCGTACATAATTTAGTTTAAAACTAATCTCAATTTTCTTTTTGAGTGCAATTATTTTCTTGTGCCCGTCATGTTATGTGACGTGAGGAACTTTTCCGCTACTCATGGAGACCTTATGGAGTGAAATGTGATTGTTAATTACTATGGATGTTTCGGTGATTTCAGTAAGTTCATCTTCCATGCAATTGAACCTTCTTTCCTAACATCAACCAGAGTACACAGATCGAAATCATTCACAATGACCTTTACTTCAGAATCAGAACGAGTTCGAGACGATAGACCATATTCAAGAGTTTTTGAACTAACTTCACGGTTTGCGAGTATAAATCTGTCTACATCTTCCGTAGTACCAATCTGGAATGCATTTCTAGAGTTACGACCTTCACATTCACTATGACCATTGAAAGTTCATCTTCTGTTACCTTGTATATTTTTCTCACAAGCGTCGTTAAACACAGTCATATCAAGCTCTCTTTCTTTGGCAATGAGATTACATAAACGCATGAGCACACTATTCCTGGAAGGGCTACAAAAGGAGGAATCATTCATGTCCTTTTCTACTTTTACTATGGTTGCATGACACTCCACAGCTAATGTGACTTTTGTTGCTCTAGCGTTAGCACCTTTCGGATGTTTGTTTGATCTCTTTTGTCGGTTGCGATGATTTTCATAGTTGACGAAACTTGGCATAGCCTGTTTTGAGCACTGCCAGAATTTCCCATCACTTCTATGGCAACGTTCAGGGATTTCGTGGTTTTCGTTCAAAACTTCAGCCAATTCCTGTTTTATAAAGCATGCCTTTCTTGATGGAGCATCTGTTTTACCACTAGGCCTACACTTAAGATTGTGATGGAGATCATAGAAGATAGTTCCTGTTGTTGTACTTCTTGCACATCACTATCGACAGGAAACAGGGTGATTGAGCTGCTTCAATCTCAAAACTAAACAGTTTATGTATTCAAGTGATTATATGGTCACAAAAAAGCTTCGCCAATTCCTTAGTTTACAGGTTCAAATTGTGCACCTTCTAATGCAGAACAGACTTTGGAGATATACATCGCATAGCCCGAGTGCTGGACAAGCAATTTTGTTCTACTACAGCAGTCAATGGCATTTGTTTTGTTGTGCAATTTCAAACAAGAAAGAAAATGGCTTATTGCATTAAAAAGCTTTTCACTAGCACGTCGTGAACAATTCTACATGCCATCGTAGATAGCGCAGTCCATGAGTTATGCCGAAGGACGGAATAGGATCCCAAAATTAGCAGCACGAAAAGGAAGCTCAATTTGAAATGACCATACCGTTTTACAATGCTTTCAAATGCTCACGTTGTCTAATAACATGACAATAACATGACAGAACTTATAAAATCTGACCATGTGACGCAGCGGAAGCTACGATCTTGCCACAAGTGAAGTCTCGAGTTTGACACTTGCACTGCAATCTTCATCAAAGAAATGATCTACTTTTTTTTTTTGTAAACACGAACTCTGTTGAACAAAAGACCATGCTCCATGATGAAAAGAAAAAACCTCATCTTCTACCTCAGATCAATAAAAAGGACACTCCTCCCGGCACACACGCAGAATCGATTCCCTGAAGTATTGGATGATTTTCCCCCAGACTTCCGAGTAGATTTCTGAGTGTCTTCATCTCAGGCGGCAAAACTCCCTATCCCCGAACAACTCTCTCCGATGGGGATATTCTCCTTGACTGCATACCAGGATCCTCTGTCCATCTCTTCCTACTCTATCTGTCCCCCAAAAATGGGCAAACGGTGACCCTTTTCCCGTTCCTACGACCACGTAGTCCTCTTTCCCTCTTTGCCAAAAATCCTTCTAGATTTAATAAAGGCCTTAATCAATGCTAATTTCTTTCTTCAGACATAAAAAACTGAGAGAACACGAACAAGATCCTTTGCTATAACCACAGAATGAGCTTCGAGATCATCTCATTGAATTGCCAGCTCAAGATTCGAATCTCTACCACAGCGTATCCTATCTGAGTGACGGACGATCTCTCTATATGTCCCCAAGCATTCTCCTCTTCTGGCCAAAAGAAAAAGCCTCCGAACAGAGTTTGCGCCCTCCTCAGAGATCTTTCCTCTTCATAAGTGCCCCTTCTGCTCTTCTTCCCAGATCAAGGCTTCAGCTCATAACCTCCTGGACTGCTTATAGGTGTCCTCCTGAATAGAAACCTCCTCTCTTTCTCTCTCTTTGTTGCACCGGCATGAAAGTAGCATTTGACCTCCTCTCTCTCTCTTTCTCTCTTGCGCAGCGTACCTGCAGAGAAGAAACCTCCCTCTCTCTTTGATTGCGAGAGCGCCAACCGCACCCTCCGGAATAGAAGCCTCCTCTCTTTCTCTCTCTTGGTTGCAACGTCATGAAAGTAGCATTCAACCTCCTCTCTCTCTTTGTCTCTCTTGTGCAGCGTACCTGCAGAAAAGCAACCTCCCTCTCTCTTCGATTACGAGAGCGCCAACTAGGCCCCCTCTCAGCTATCACCTCATATATATATATATATATATATATATATATATATATATATATATATATATATATATATATGTATATATAGGTATTTTTATTGCGTTCGTAATAGAAAATCATGGATGCCATTGTTTAACTAAAACTTCGCACATGCATGCTACTACTAAGTAATACAAATCACTGTCACTTAGCTTTAGTAAACTTCACATGTAATAAATTGATAAATGTTTTTTTAGTTGTATAAATATTATAGAGCCATTATTTAAAAAGTCATCCATTGATACTCAACCATAAAACATGTATGAGTTTCATAAATTTAACTCATAAATTTAACTAGTATATGGATTCACTTATATATTAAAAAGTATGTTTGTTCCTATTTGACTTACACACACAGATGGTTCATGCATTCACATACACAAACACATATGTAGGGTAAAAGTCTAATACATTTAGCACATGTCAGTTAAATCATAGGTTCAAAAAGACATAGGTGCTTTTATGATTTCACACACATAAATAGTCATGCACATACACATCCTTCATTTATATGTTCATTAGCTATTATATTTCGTTGAAGGTACGCCTTAAGTTTCATCGCCTCATAGCATCGCAAAAAGAGTAATGTAATCACTTTTAATCAATTCTTTCAACATGAGAAGCAAAAGAATTAAAACCATTAAGCATCAAACTTTTGCTGACTCTCATGATTTAACAAGGAGAGGAAATCTCTCCGACATTCACCCCCACCTAACCTGCACATCGTCCTCGATAGACCAAACCTGCAAATCATAGAAGGCAATATCAAATTCTTTTGTAAATTATTTATGACTCAAATGCAATTAGTCTATAGAGAATGCCTCTATCTTTAGTACATCTTCTGATAGCAAAGAAAACTTATAAAATTATGTAAGCTTGAATTTTAACCTTTTTGTTCAATGCATGAGTTGGAAAACAGGTTTTAGAACGAAACTATGTAAGTCATTCAAATAGTGTTCGTACTAACTCTTCTATTAACTCTGTTCATAAGTAAAGCATATGTTATATAAGCCTTCTATCCTCATCTCCTAGCCACCTGCCATTAAGATACAAAAAACTAATTCCCCTCTAGCATACATCCGCCTTAGCCCGCTTTTCAATTCAGAAGTGATTTCAAGACCGCAACTGATTCATTGAAATGATTTGATTTTTCTTTCATCTCTTTTTTCATCATAATTTTTCTTTTTTGTCATTTTTTTCTCTTTTCATATGCAGCAACCATTTAATTACTGCTTTCAATTTTTCTTCGCAACTTTTTTGATGAAGGGGAAAGGCTTAACCCCTAATCAGAGCAAAGGATCTAGAGGTAAGCTAAAGTGGGAACTAGGATCTTTTCAGCTAAATGGGTCATATTTAAGGAAGCTTACCTATATAAAACAAGTTTACTTCTACTAGGAGTTGCAAGTTAAGGGTTTCGTCATCTATTCATATGACAGCCATAGGTCTCTAATCCCTATCTTCTCTTCAAGCACGTTCTTACTTTAGTGTAAATTCTACTTTTCATAATTTTAAGAAGTTTCTTAACCTATCTGATGAATGTAGATATCTAATTATGATAATGCATGAACTTTCATAATAAATTAAAACATAAATGAGGTTTAGAACTTTTTCACCTGATCTATATTCACTCCATCTTCAGCTCTCTTTAAGCTCATTAGAACTTTTGGCATAAAATCTTCAACTGCTTTCATGAATTCATCTTCAAGACCTGTAAGCAATCATAAAGTAGAAGCTACAAAACAAGTAATCTTCATTATCATTTATCTTGCAAATAGAAATTCATATATTCTATTAGATTCATCTTCATCATGTCACAAATTTCATCATAAGAAATTCATAGTGGTTATAATTGTCAAAAATAATGCATTCTTAATTTTTACAATAGGTTTTTCAACCTATGTAACAAAGTTCATAATTTTTAGGAAAAATCATAATGTTTATAGTATTTTTAACTTGTATCTTTATAAATGAGCATCATATTTTGATGTCAATGAAAAATTCATATCTGGATTATGAAAGTTCCTCTTCCTCATCATATGGTATGTCAATATAATCATCATTATATTGTATCATATTTTCATGTTCTTCATATTTATCATGATCATATTTATATCATGTATATTTCTTTCTTTTAAAAGTCTACCATCATAATTGTTGTAAAAAAAAATCATTTTGTTCAAAATATTCAGCATTTCATTATAATGTTCTTCTTAATTGTTCATCATAATAGATTTCTTCCTATTTGTGAAAGAAAAAAAAATCATAAGTTCATCATAAGTTTAGGAAATGACAAGCATATTGATCAAACTTATTTGCAAGCATATTGTGCATATAATTTCAAACATGTTTTAGTTAAATTTGAAATCAAAAAACTTTTTGTTTCATATTTTAGTATCATAATGCAAAAATTTATCATAAGCTTTTAAATAGCTTTTTCAAGCATAAAACAAAACAATTTAGGTATATGTTCATCTTCTTTAGGAAAACAGGCATATATGCAGCATGGAATATCAAAAATTGAAAAGTTCTATCTTCAAGAAACAATTCCATCACAATAAACTATTCTCTGAAACTCTTCTCCTTTTTCTTAACTTTAGATGAGTTTTGGGTATTATTTTCAATCTTGGATATGGCTTCTTGTACCCATTTTCCCATATTCTTGTCATGTTCTAAGTGAATTTGAAGATTTTCATCCTTAGATGTTTGTACTATTTTTTCATCATTTTTATTTTGGTCACATTTATTGTCATTTTCTATGATTTTAGGCTCGGAACTCACCTCATATATATCTTCTTTTCCATCCATTGATTGTTCATTTTCATCATCTTTTATCCTTACATCTTCTTCTTTCTTAATCTTTTTCAATGTATCTCCATCCGTAGATGTAGTTTGAATATCAATGTTACTCATAGATTTAGGTTTAAGAAAGTTTTCATCATTGTCCAAGCATTCACTTTTAGTCACAATCTTGGTGTTCATAGAATGTAATTGACATACATTGCTTTTCTCATCATGACTCTTAGGTTTCCATTGTTTTTGAAGTTTGGTTTTAGGACTAAATTTTGTTTGGTCAAAGTATTCTCTCATCCTTCCTCTACCTAAGTTTAATCTCAAAGGTAGTTGTGTTTGATAATCACAAATCCTATGGTCATTTGTAATGACTAAGTGAATTTGACATGCATTATTATAAACAACACAATCCTTATATATATGACCTAGCTGGTCATACCAAAAGCATCTTAAGGGATCTACTTTCATATTCATAGCCCTATAGGTGAATCTCCTATAGTCATACATATGGGTTTCATTAGGAAACTTTGGAGATAAACTTTTTTCATGTTCATGTTTGCACTTGCATTTAGGGAGTCCATTGACTTCTTTGGTCAAATCATCTGTTTGGCTCTTTTATTTTTTAACAATTTCTTGTAAAATGCCACACATCACATTATTTGAATTAGAAAATTCACTTATCTTTTCAATTAACAGAAACACTTTTTTAAATTTGGCTTGATTTGATGAGTTTGTCTTATCCTCTAAATCTTTGACTTGCGCTTCAAAGTCCCAAAGTTGCATTCTTAATTAAGCCCTCCATAGTAGAGTTCGTTTTATGTGTGTTTAAATTAACAGTTTTCTTTTTACCCATTTTGAGAAAAAAGAAGTTTTAGAGGATAGATCAATACCTGCAATCTGAATCGAAGAAGAGGCTCAAAGAGTGACTGTTTGTAAATTTATACAATTAATAGGTTCAAAATCTAATACATAAATTGCGAATGGATGAATGTGCAAACGTTCCTGCTTCTAATGTCGATGAGAGGGCTGACGAGATGAGGATAGCTAGTTGCCACTCTTCGTGGAGGCACTCAGTTCCCTAGGGAACAGCCCTCAACACCTAGAAGAGTGCAAGGTTCCAAAGACATAGCCACAACTCCCACGGATGAAGAAGCTTCTACAATTCAACCTATCAATATAATGTATGCACATGCAAGAAAAATTTAAAATTTTATACCTGAGCTGCAAGACCGTTTCTTCACGTCGGGTTCAAATGTCAGTGCGAAAGAGACGAATGGTGGATCAAGGCAACCCTCTCGCTAACGGCGCACGCGGGGTGCTTGGAGCAAACTCAGGTGCGATGAAGGTTCAAGGAAAAGTAATCAGTTCAAGTTTTCTTGTGTATTCTCAAATCGTCAAAATTTATAGGTCAACTTTCATGAGTATGCAACTTCAAAGTATAAGTTTAACTTAACAATATAGAGATCAATTCTATATAGAGATCAACATTTATTGTAAGTTCTTGTCGAATTGATTTCAATTTAGAAAGAGCACAGAGTTTACCATATTTATCATTTTCATAAATACAATCTCAAAGCTTTAGATCAACAGATTATGGTAAATCATTCAATAACGTGTGCTAAAAAGATGTAAGTAGTCACACCTTTGACTTCGTGGAAAAAAGTTAGAGCGTAAAAAGTTTTTCTCAAAGAACTTTTATAGATAAAGAGACTAGAGTTGATTCCAAATCCTCACGTTCATATATATTTTCTTAATACTTCAATCCTTGATTTTTTTTTTTAAATTCACGGTTTTCGTTGTACCCTTGCAATTCCTAGTAAGATAGTTTTCAGCAAATCAAAATACGCTCTTCTGTTAGTATTTCAAGTCAGCCTGCTATGCCTGATTTCATATGAAACTCTTTCATACAAACAGAAATCAAGCTGAAGATGCACAAACAATGTATGTGAATTCAAATTTGGCCCTTCTGTTTTTGTTTTTGTTGCACAGAATAGATCTCATAAAACGTAACATAATCACATCCCAGTCGTACACTTAAAATTACACCCGATTCCTGTCAACACTTTTCATCCTTTCGACATCTTGAAAAATGAAAATTCACCATCAGAATCTTAAGTGCGAACTTGAGTTACTATGGCGTAGCGTTCCTTTTTCCTGCAACAAATGAAGGTTAGGTCCTGCAAAAAAGTCTTACCAGATCGTACAGTTGATTGTTCATACATTATCAAAGTTCATATATTAATCGGAGAATATCCCGATATGAATTCAAAACATCATGAAAAAGTATATTGTCATACCATCAATGATTTTATGAGTAGAGTTCGAGATAGAACAGAAAGCAACATTAATTTGCATGTCTTGGAGATATAAATGAAGTTCGGCAAGTGCACAAAAACTAATTTGGAGTGCTTAACATTAATTACAATTGTTATGAATTTTGATCTTAAGAACAGGAAAGTTTTCTCATTACGTTGTATTTGTCACATGCTAAAAGAAATGTAATCTTCAACATTTACTTCCAAGCATAAGTAATAATTCCATCTCACAATGCATGTGAATTGATTCAGCACGTTATGTATTCAAACTATTACTATATGCGAATGAAAGTAATCACCGCGCTATGTCCTGTTTATAAATTATATAAGACAAGAAGTTTCTTTGTAAAGCATGGACAACTTCACATGCAAAATAAGGTGTTCTTCATGCTCCAACCTCAATTATATAAACAGGAGTATGTCGGTTTTTGCAATTCGTTCATATAGAGATTTTGAATTGTTTACTTTATACCAACATGTAAGTCAAGCGAATAGCATTTCTTCTTTTAGCACAACGAAAGTTTCAATCATAGTGGTTTACTTTATACCAACATATAGAGATTTTGATATGTTTACTTTATACCAACATGTAAGTCAAGCGAATAGCATTTCTTCTTTTAGCACAACGAATGTTTCAATCATAGTGGTTATTGCCTGATTATTGCATCTATTCATGAGTAGAGTAATAAATCAATATATACAACAGGCATACAAAACAAATATCAATGTTTGACACCGGCAAGATTTGGGATTTAGATTTATCAATTCCTATTAAACTTGTGTTCACAAAGTTGTATCCTCTACTCTATTAACTTTAACATTCGATATATGATATATATAAATGCCCGGTCAATATATTTATATCTTTCCTACAAGAAGAAGTTAGTTGGTGAAATCAGGCGCAAAGGAAACACATACTGAATTGCATTTGTCTTAAGACAGGTAATTGAATACTACGAAAATATATAAAACAAGACTTAATAGAGAGATCATCAATCAACGTTGACTTTCAAACACAAAGATTCTGTTTCCTAGAATGATTGCGCAAACTTCAAGACTAAAATGAATTTGACATTAATGATCGGTAATTTCTGTGGGAGTATGCGTAAGGTGATTAGAAAGAGAAATAAGTGATTTTACCTACAGAATTGCTATAGTACCTCGTCATCTCATGGTATAGCGCGGCTGATCTGAACATTAGCTTCAAATTGTTAACTGAGCGTCAGCGCTATCGGAGGAGCTTCACAGAATCAGCACAGCTCATCAGCCAAGCTCTTCATAATTTATCAACATCAAGTTCTGCGTATCCTATCTGAGTGACGGATGATTTCTCTATCTGTCCCCAAGCATTCCCCTCTTTTGCCCAAAAGAAAAGGCCTTCGAACAGAGTTTGCGCCCTCCTCAGAGATCTTTCCTCTTCATAAGTGCCCCTTCTGCTCTTCTTCCCAGATCAGGGCTTCAGCTCATAACTTCCTGGACTACTTATATGTGTCCTCCTGAATAGAAGCCTCCTCTCTTTCTCTCTCTTGGTTGCACCGGCATGAAAGTAGCATTCGATGTCCTCTCACTCTCTGTCTGTCTTGTGCAGCGTACCTGCAGAGAAGCAACCTCCCTCTCTCTTCAATTACGAGAGCGCCAAACGAGCCCCCTCTCAACTATCACCTCAGATATATATATATATATATATATATATATATATATATATATATATATATATATATATATATATATATATATATATATATATATATATATATATATATATATAGGTAGGTAGGTAGGTAGGTATTTTAATTGCATTCGTAACAAAAAATCATGCATGCCATTGTTTAAATAAAACTTCACACATGCATACTACTACTAACTAATACAAATCACTATCACTTAGCTTTAGTAAACTTCACACATAATAAATTGATAAATGATTGTTTAGTAGTATAAATATTATAGAGCCATTATTTAAAAAGTCATCCATTTACATCTAACCATAAAACATGTATGAGTTTTGTAAACTTAACTCGTAAATTTAACTAGTTTACGGATTCACTTATATATTAAAAAGTATGTTTGTTCCTATTTGACTTACACACACACATGGTTCATGCATTCACATACACAAACACATATGTAAGGTAAAAGTCTTATACATTTAGCACATGTCAGTTAAATCATAGGTTCAAAAAGACATAGGTGCTTTTACGATTTCACACACATAAATAGTCATGCACATACACATCCTTCATTTATATGTCCATTAGCTATTATAATTTGTTGAAGGTACGTCTTAAGTTTCATCGCCTCATAGCATCGCAAAAAGAGTAATGTAATCACTTCTAATCAATTCTTTGAGCATGAAAAGCAAAAGAATTAAAACCATTAAGCATCAAACTTTTGCTGACTCTCATGAACTAACAAGGAGAGGAAATCTCTCCGACATTCACCCCCCCCTAACCTGGACACCGTCCTCGATGGGCCAAACCTGCAAATCATAGAAGGCAATATCAAATTCTTTTGAAAATTATTTATGACTCAAATGCAATTAGTCTATAAAAAATACCTCTATCATTAGTACATCTTCTGATAGCAAAGAAAACTTATAAAATTATGTAAGCTTGAATTTTAACCTTTTCGTTCAATACATGAGTTGGAAAAGAGGTTTTAGAAAGAAACTATAGAAGTCATTCAAATAGTGTTCGTACTAACTCTTCTATTAACTCTGTTCATAAGTAAAGCATATGTTATATAAGCCTTCTATCCTCATCTCCTAGCCACCTTCCATTAAGATACAAAAAACTAATTCCCCTCTAGCATACATCCGCCTTATATAGCCCGCTTTTCAATTCAGAAGTGATTTCAAGACCACAACTGATTCATTGAAATGATTTGATTTTTCTTTCATCTCTTTCTTCATCATAACTTTTCTTTTTTGTCCTTTTTTCTCTTTTCATATGCAGCAACCATTAATGTACTGCTTTCAATTTTTCTTCGTAACTTTTTCGATGAAGGGGAAAGCCTTAACCCCTAATTAGAGCAAAGGATCTAGAGGTAAGCTAAAGTGGGAACTATGATCTTCTTAGCTAAATGGGTCAGATTTAAGGAAGCTTACCTATATAAAACAAGTTTACTTCTACTAGGAGTCGCAAGTTAAGGGTTCAGTCATCTATTCATATGACAGCCATAGGTCTCTAATCCCTATCTTCTCTTCAAGCACGTTCCTACGTCAGTGTAAATTCTAATTTTCATAATTTTAAGAAGTCTCTTAACCTATCTGAATAATGTACATATCTAATTATGATAATGCATGAACTTTCATAATATATTAAAAAATAAATCAGGTTTGGAACTTTTTCACCTGATCTATATTGACTCCATCTTCAGCTCACTTTAAGTTCATCATAACTTTTGGCATAAAATCTTCAATTGCTTTGATCAATTCATCTTCAGGACCTGTAAGCAATCATAAAGTAGAAGCTACAAAACAAGTAATCTTCATTATCATTTATGTTGCAAATACAAATCGATATATTCTATCAGATTCATCTTCATCATGTCACAAATTTCATCATAAGAAATTCATAGTGGTTATATTTGTCATAAATAATGCATTCTTAATTTTTACAATAGGTTTTTCAACCTATGTAATAAAGTTCATAATTTTTAGGAGAAAAGCATAATGTTTATAGTATTTTGAACTTATATCTTTATAAATGAGCATCATATTTTGATATCAATGAAAAATGCATATCTAGATTATGAAAGTTCCTCTTCCTCATCATATGGTATGTCAATATAATCATCATCATTTTGTATCATATTTTCATGTTCTTCATATTTATCATGATCATATTTATAACATGTATATTTCTTTCTTTTAAAAGTCTACCATCATAATTGTTGTAAACAAATATCATTTTGTTAAATATATTCATCATTTCATTATGATAATGTTCTTCTTAATTGCTCATCATAATAGATTTCTTCCTATTTGTGAAAGAAAAAAAAATCATAAGTTCATCATAAGTTTAGGAAATGACAAGCATATTGATCAAACCTATTTGCAAGCATACTGTGCATATAATTTCAAACATGTTTTAGTTAAATTTGAAATCAACAAATTTTATGTTTCATATTTTAGTATCATAATGCAAACCTTTATCATAAGCTTTTAACTAGCTTTTTCAAGCATAAAACAAAACAATTTAGGTATATGTTCATCTTCTTTAGGAAAATAGGCATATATGCAGCAAGCAATATCAAAAATTGAAAATTTTTATCTTCAATAAACAATTCCATCACAATAAACTATTCTCTTAAACTCTTCTCCTTTTTCTTAACTTTAGATGAGTTTTTGGTGTTATTTTCAATCTTCCATATGGCTTCTTGTACCCATTTTCCCATATTCTTGTCATGTTCTAATTGAATTTGAAGATTTTCATCTTCAGATGTTTGTACTATTCTTTCATCATTTTTATTTTCGTCACATTTATAGTCATTTTCTATGATTATAGGTTCTGAATTCACCTCATATATATCTTCTTTTCCATCCATTGATTGTTCATTTTCATCATCTTTTATCCTTACATCTTCTTCTTTCTTAATCTTTTTCAATGTATCTGGATCCTTAGATGTAGTTTGAATATCAATGTTACTCATATATTTAGGTTTAAGAAAGTTTTCATCATTGTCCAAGCATTCACTTTTAGTCACAATCTTGGTGTTCATAGAATGTAATTGACATATATTGCTTTTCTCATCATGACTCTTAGGTTTCCATTGTTTTTGAAGTTTGGTTTTAGGACTAAATTTTGTTTGGCCAAAGTATTCTCTCATCCCTCCTCTACCTAAGTTTAATCTCAAAGGTAGTTGTGTTTGAAAATCACAAATCTTATGGTCATTTGTAATGACTAAGTGAATTTGACATGCATTATTATCAACAACACAATCCTCATACATATGACCTAGTTGGTCACACCAAAAACATCTTAAGGGATATACTTTCATATTCATAGCCCTATAGGTGAATCTCCTATACTCATACATATGGGTTTCATTAGGCAACTTTGGAGATAAACGTTTTTCATGTTCATGTTTGCACTTGCATTTAGGGAGTTCATTGACTTGTTTGGTCAAATCATCTATTGGACTCTTTAATTTTTTAACAATTTCTTGTAAAATGCCACACATCACATTATTTGAATTAGAAATTCACTTATCTTATCAATTAACAGAAATACTTTTTTAAATTTGGCTTGATTTGATGAGTTTAGCTTATCCTCTAAATCTTTGACTTGCACTTCAAGTCCCAAAGTTGCATTCTTAATTAAGCCCTCCATAGTAGAGTTTGTTTTATGTGTGTTTAAATTAACTGTTGTCTTTTTACCCATTGGTATTTGAGAAAAAAGAAGTCTTAGAGGATAGATCAATACCTGCAATCTGAATTGAAGAAGAGGCTCAAAGAGTGACTGTGTGTAAATTTATACAATTAATAGGATCAAAATCTAATACATCAATTGCTAATGGATGAATGTGCAAACGTTCCTGCTTCTAATGTCGATGAGAGGGGTGAGGAGATGAGGATAGCTACTTGCCACTCTTCGTGGAGGCGCTCAGTTCCCTAGGGAACAACCCTCAACTCCTAAAAGAGTGCAAGGTTCCAAAGACACAACCACAACTCCCACAGATGAAGAAGCTTCTGCAATTCAACCTATCGATATAATGTATGCACATGCAAGCAAAATTTAAAATTTTATACCTGAGCTGCAAGGGTGTTTCTTCACATCGGGTTCAAATGTCGGCGCGAAAGAGACGGCTGGTGGATCAAGGCAACCATCCCGCTAACGGCACACGCGGGGTGCTTGGAGCAAACTCAGGTGCGATGAAGGTTCAAGGAAAAGTGATCAGTTCAAGGTTTCTTGTGTATTCTCAAATCGTCAAAATTTATAGGTCAACTTTCATGAGTATGCAAATTCAAAGGCAAAGTTTAACTTAACAATATAGAGATCAATTCAAAGGTGAGTGGTTAAATCAATTTATATAAAAACATTTATTGTAAGTTCTTATCGAATTGATTTCAATTTAGAAAGAGAGCAAAGTTTACCATATTTATCATTTTCATAAATACAATCTCAAAGCTTTAGATCAACAGATTATGGTAAATCATTCAATAACGTGTGCTAAAAAGATGTAAGTAGTCACACCTTTGACTTCGTGGCAAAAAGTTAGAGCGTAAAAAGTTTTTCTCAAAGAACTTTCATAGATAAAGAGACTCGAGTTGATTCCAAATCCTCACGTTCACATATATTTTCTAAATACTTCGATCGTTGATTTTAAATTCACGGTTTTCGTTGTACCCTTGCAATTTCTAGTAAGATAGTTCTCATCAAATCAAAATACGCTCTTCTGTTAGTATTTCAAGTCAGCCTGCTATGTCCTATTTCATATGAAACTCTTTCATACAAACAGAAATCAAGCTGAAGATGCACACACAATGTATGTGAATTCAAATTTGGCCCTTCTGTTTTTGTTTTTGTTGCACAGAATAGATTTCACAAAACGTAACATAATCACATCCCAGTCGTACACTTAAAATTACACCCGATTCCTGTCAACACTTTTCATCCTTTCAACATCTTGAAAAATGAAAATTCACCATCGAAAGCATAAGTGCGAACTTGAGTTACTATGGCGTAGCAATCCTTTTTCCAACAACAAATGAAGGTTAGGTCCTGCAAAAAAGTCGTACCAGATCGTACATTATCAAGTTCATATGACAATCAGAGAATATCCCGATATGAATTCCAAACATCATGAAAAAGTATATTCTCATATCATCAATGATTTTATGAGTAGAGTTCGAGATAGAACAGAAAGCAACATTAATTTGCATGCCTTGGAGATATAAATGAAGTTCGGCAAGTGCACAAAAACTAATTTCGAGTGCTTAACATTAATTACAATTGTTATGAATTTTGATTTTAAGAAGAGGAAAGTTTTCTCATTACGTTGTATTTGTCACATGCTAAAAGAAATGTAATCTTCAACATTTACTTCGAAGCAAGTAATAACTTCATCTATCACAATGCATGTGAATTGATTCAGCACGTTATGTATTCAAACTATTACTATATGCGGATGAAAGTAATCACCGCGCTATGTCCTGTTTATAAATTATATAAAACAAAAAGTTTCTTTGTAAAGCATGGACAACTTCACATGCAAAATAAGGTGTTCCTCATGCTCCAACCTTAATTATATAAACAGGAGTATGTCCGCCTTTGTAATTCGTTCATATAAAGATTTGAATTGTTTACTTTATCCCAATATGTAAGTCAAGCGAATAGCATTTCTTTTTTTAGCACAACGAAAGTTTCAGTCATAGTGGTTATTGCGTGATTATTGCATCTATTCATGAGTAGAGTAATAAATCAATATATAGAGCAGGCATACAAAACAAATATCAATGTTTGACACTGGCAAGATTTGGGATTCAGATTAATCAATTCCTATTAAACTTGTGTTAACAAAGTTGTATCCTCTGGTCTATTAACTTTAACATTCCATATATGATATATATAAATGCACGATCAATATATTTATATCTTTCCTACAAGAAGAAGTTAGTTGGTGAAATCGCCCGCAAAGGAAACACATACTAAATTGCATTTGTCTTAAGACAGGTAATTGAATACTACGAAAATATATAAAACAAGACTTAACAGAGAGATCATCAATCAACGTTGACTTTCAAACACGAAGATTTTGTTTCCTAGAATGATTGCGCAAACTTCAAGACTAAAATGAATTTGATATTAATGATCTGTAATTTCTGTGGGAGTATGCGTAAGGTAATTAGAAACAAAAATAAGTGATTTTACCTACAAAATTGCTATAGTACCTCGTCAACTCATGGTATAGAGCGGCTGATCTGAACATTAGCTTCAAATTGTTAATTGAGCGTCAGTGCTATCAGAGGAGCTTCACAGAATCAACATAGCTCATCGGCCGAGCTCTTCATAATTTATCAACATCAAGTTCAGCATATCCTATCTGAGTGACGGACGATCTCTCTATCTGTCCCCAAGCATTCCCCTCTTCTGCCCAAAAGAAAAGGCCTCCGAACAGAGTTTGCACCTTCCTTAGAGGTCTTTCCTCTTCATAAGTGCCCCTTTTTCTCTTCTTCCCAGATCAAGGCTTCAGCTCATAACCTCCGGGACTGCTTATACGTGTCCTCCTGAATAGAAGCCTCCTCTCTTTCTCTCTCTTGGTTTCACCGGCATGAAAGTAGCATTCGACCTCCTCTCTCTCTCTGTCTCTCTTGCGTAGCGTACCTGCAAAGAAGCAACCTCCCTCTCTCTTCGATTACGAGAGCGCCAACCGCCCCCTCCTTAATAGAAGCCTCCTCTCTTTCTCTCTCTTGGTTGCACCGGCATGAAAGTAGCATTTGACCTCCTCTGTCTCTCTCTGTCTCTCTTGCGCAGTGTACCTGCAGAAAAGCAACCTCCCTCTCTCTTCGATTACGAGAGCGCCAACCAGGCCCCCTCTCAACTATTGCGTTCGTAACAAAAAAGCATGGATGCCATTGTTTAACTAAAACTTTGCACATGCATGCTACTACTAACTAATACAAATCACTGTCACTTAGCTTGAGTAAACTTCACACGTAATAAATTGATAAATGATTGTTTAGTAGCATAAATATTATAGATCCATTATTTAAAAAGTTATCCATTTATATTTAACCATAAAACATGTATGAGTTTCGTGAATTTAACTCGTAAATTCAACTGGTATATGGATTCACTTATATATTAAAAAGTATGTTTGTTCTATTTGACTTACACACACACATGGTTCATGCATTCACATACACAAACACATATGAAGGGTGAAAGTCTAATACAATTTGCACATCTCAGTTAAATCATAGGTTCAAAAAGACATAGGTGCTTTTACGATTTCACACACATAAATAGTCATGCACATACACATCCTTCATTTATATGTTCATTAGCTATTATATTTCGTTGAAGGTACGTCTTAAGTTTCATCGCCTCATAGCATCGCAAAAAGAGTATTGTAATCACTTCTAATCAATTCTTTTAACATGAAAAGCAAAAGGATTAAAACCATTAAGCATCAAACTTTTGCTGACTCTCATGAACTAACAAGGAGAGGAAATCTCTCCGACATTCACCCCCACCTAACCTGCACATCGTCCTCCATAGGCCAAACTTGCAAATCATAGAAGGCAATATCAAATTCCTTTGAAAATTATTTATGACTCAAATGCCATTAGTCTATAAAAAATGCCTCTATCATTAGTACATCTTCTGATAGCAAAGACAACTTATAAAATTCTGTAAGCTTGAATTTTAACCTTTTCGTTCAATGCATGAGTTGGAAAACAGGTTTTAGAAAGAAACTATAGAAGTCATTCAAATAGTGTTCGTACTAACTCTTCTATTAACTCTGTTCATAAGTAAAGCATATGTTATATAAGCCTTCTATCCTCATCTCCTAGCCACCTGCCATTAAGATACAAAAAACTAATTCCCCTCTAGCATACATCCACCTTATATAGCCCGCATTTCAATTCAGAAGTGATTTCAAGACCACAACTGATTCATTGAAATGATTTGATTTTTCTTTCATCTCTTTTTTCATCATAATTTTTCTTTTTTGTCATTTTTTCTCTTTTCATATGCAGCAACCATTAATGTACTGCTTTCAATTTTCCTTCGCAACGTTTTTGATGAAGGGGAAAGGCTTAACCCCTAATCAGAGCAAAGGATCTAGAGGTAAGCTAAAGTGGGAACTAGGATCTTTTTAGCTAAATGGGTGAGATTTAAGGAAGCTTACCTATACAAAACAAGTTTACTTCTACTAGGAGTTGCAAGTTAAGGTTCCATCATCTATTCATATGACAGCCATAGGTCTCTAATCCCTATCTTCTCTGCAAGCACGTTCCTACCTAAGTGTAAATTCTACTTTTCATAATTTTAAGAATTTTCTAAACCTATCTGAAGAATGTACATATCTAAAAATGATAATGCATGAACTTTCATAATAAATTAAAACATAAATCAGGTTTAGAACTTTTTCAACTGATCTATATTGACGCCATCTTCAGCTCTCTTTAAGTTCATCAGAACTTTTGGCATAAAATCTTCAATTGCTTTGATCAATTCATCTTCAGGACTTGTAAGCAATCATAAAGTAGAAGCTACAAAACAAGTAATCTTCATTATCATTTATCTTGCAAATAGAAATTCATATATTCTATCAGATTCATCTTCATCATGTCACAAATTTC
>CM035421.1:37907162-37932162 GCA_020310875.1 Ceratopteris richardii
ACTTAATTTGGTTGTATTACGATGTAAGCCTACATGTGATACTTAAGAATCAATATGTAGCATGTAGCATGAAGATATTATCTTTTGAAATTAAACAATCTCAATACTTTAGCACTTAATGCAAATTCGGTAAGTTGATATTCCTACTACTACCATAATTCCTGAATATATTTTCAAAAAAATAAAATATGAACGAATTTGAGTTTCCAAATATCATGGAAATTTGTTAGTGTGATGACATATTGCTCAACAATGCATGATGCATATGTGCTAGTATGCTCGTGATTCTAACGCATCTACTATACATGCCTCAAAATCATAGAATTTTTATCATCGGTGCCTTACTTACATATTATTTCCATGCAGACAAGTTCTACTATATGGATTAATTCTAGTGGATGCTTCTAGAGGGCTTTTGAGATATTGGAGGAATACAATCTCCACATGCTCCTCATAGGGGTTGAAGCGAAAATCTTCTCCTTCCCATCATTGAGCGTTTAGGACTAGGCTAAGTGAATTACTTGTCTCATACACATGAAGTTCCTAATGTGCTCATTTCGTGAACCTTATCTAGCTACTTTATAACAATGCCCACTCTCACACAACCCACAATTAATTATCATAACGTTTTTCTTTTCTTTTTGGAAGGGAATATAATCTTCTAAAAAGTTATCAGCCCATGAACCTCAAGAATTTCTTTTTCACATAACAGGATCTCTCATTTATAGAAGAAAATCAATGTAAACTAATGTATGTGTGGTTCTCCATGTATATGAATTTGCTCTATTTGCATACATAAGTATGGCCATCTCCTTATGTATCTACTGTGTATGACTTGCACATATGATGTATAATTGTATGTTTAAATGATCTGGAATGTTTATTTGTGTGCATGTGAGTGTCTATCTATGTCTTTGAGATTTTTTATGCATATGCATGTATGTTTTTTTATTCATATGTTGTTGATTCAATATGCATATGTATATGTAGTTGTATGCATGCATGAATATGAAGTTGTTTATGTGTAGAAACATATGCGTGTGGCTATTCATGTATGTGGATTTGATCATCTATGTATGTCTACATGTGCAATGTATGTAGCTATGCATATTATGCATATGTAGCTAGATTTTCTTAAGAGGAAGTTTGATAGAAGCCTAATCTTATGCATATGTGGTTGTGTATGTACTATGGTTATCCATTTATGTGAATATGTACGTGCAATTTATGTGAATATGTATCTGCATGTGATTGTTTATTTTAGTGTCATTGCAATTCATGTGAATATGTATTTGCCTGTGATTGCTGATTTTATTTTTATTGCAATCTCTTTGAATATGTACCTGCATGTGATTGTCAATTTTAATTTCATTGCAAAATATCATGGATATTTGTTAGTGTGACGACATATTGTTCAATAATGCTTGATGCATTTGTGCTAGTGTTCTCTTGCATTTTAAGCCCATACCTAAAAATCATAGAATTTTTGTCATGGGTGTCGTGCCTTACTTAACTCTTCTTACCATGCAATATATTTCTACCAATTCAAGATACTCTTTTGCAAAGATGCACAAAGCATAATGCATACATGCTTTAAGAAGATAAAAATGAAATTAAACTCAGGGGAGTTTTTCACAATATCTTCTCTAATTTTGCAATATATATATAGATGCTCTTTCCACTAATGAAGAAGATGATGAAACTCCTATTCACCATTGGATCTCAAAGTTCTTATACCAAAAATTCTTCGTTACACTTCATATGTGAGAGGGTGGCCCATGACTCTTCCTAGTGGACTCTTATATAGATTATTGTACTAACATTGACCTTTGGAGTCGATTAGACTCCATGCATGCGTGTGGATACTTCACCACTCCTTTAGCCACATTGAACTCTTACTAGATTTCACTCCTATTTGAGGTACTCACCATGTCATTTAAGTTCATTTCAATTAGGTTAATGCGATGTAATTCTAGTGGAGGCTTCTCGAAGTCTTGTGAGGTATTGGAGGGGAATAGTCTCCCCATGCTTCTCATAAGGGTTGAACCGAGAATCTTCTCCTTCCCATCATTGATCCTTTAGCACTAAGCTAAGTTAATAACGTGTCTCATAGTCATCAAATTTTTAATGTGCTCATTTCAGCAACCTTATAAGGCTACTTTATAACAATGCCCACTTTCACATATTCCACAATTACGTACCATAAAAGTTTTCTTTTTTGAAGGAAATATGATCTTCAAGAAAGTTATTAGACCATGAACCTCAATAAGTGCTTTTTCCATTAGAAATTCTTTGATTTGTAGAAAAAAGTTAATTGCAAGCCAATAAATGGTGTGGTTCTCCATGTATATGAATGTGCTCTATTCGCATACATAAGTATGTCCACATCCTTTGTATTGTGTATGACTTGAACATATGACGTACATTATTTATAAGTGTATGTTTAAACGATCTCGAATGTTTATTTGTGTGCATGTGAGTGTATATTTGTTCTTGTGCGTTTTTTTATACATAGGTATGTATGGTTTTTTATTCATATGTTGTTCATTATATATGCATATGTATATGTTGTCCTATGCATGCGTGCGTTTGCACTTGTATATGTGTAGAAACATATGCTTGTGGCTATCCATGTATGCGGATGTGATCATCTATGTATGTCTACATGTGTGATGTATGTAGCTCTATAGTTATTTTTTCTTAAGAGGAAGTTCGGCAAAAAGCCTAATCTTAAGCACATATAGCTGTGTATGTCCTCTGCTTGTCCATTTATGTGATTATGTATCCGTATGTGATTGTCGATTTTATTTTCATTGCAATTTCTGTGAATATGTATCTGCATGTGATTATCGATTTTATTTTCATTGTAATTGATTGATATGCGTCTAAGATGTATACCTTGTGGTATGTTTGTTGATCATTTTTGTGTTAGTTTCTCCTTTTGTATATCTTGTATTTCGTGTTTGTTTCAATGCTCTAAATATGCCCTCTAAAATCTAATGACAACGGAACTGTGGAAAGGTTATGTGAAATAGGAAACTTGCTGGCTCGGTTTTTAAATAAGAAGGAAGATGCGTCTTCGAAGAGCCACATGAAAAGATGGCTCGCTGCTTGATGAGTCGATGTGGTTAAAGTTTTGGATTTTTCTGGGACACTGCTGACAGCTGTAAGTATATGGGAGCCAGAATATCAGGATCTTTTTATGCCCAGATGGGTAGTCAAGTCTCCTTAAAGCGTGCGCACGTTTCCTGCTTACGATCGACTTTTGATGGTCCTCAGATCGTTCTCTATGGTCCTCATGAAACTGAAGTGCTGGAAATAACTGTAGGTATTGCAGCGGACTGTCTGTACTATGTTGGATGTGGAATGATTTGTTGCGTAGCTTAATATGACCCGTCTGTACGTGGATGCTGTACGAGGATTGTAACTTCGTGAACATCATAGCTATGGAGGGATCATAATATAAGGGAAAGAGACTCTTTTTTTTTTTTGAAAGAACAAGGAAAATTTGTATTAATGGTGGCCGTATACAGTGTGCCTTGGGCAGGAGACACCTGACCCAGAGGACAAATTACAAGGAGAAATACATGTCCAACCTTTTACAAGAGTACTATTCAGCTAACAGTTTTTTCCATCTAGAGGGAGAATTTTCAGACAAAATCTTGTAGACATCATAGTTATTACAAGAAGCATCTCTGATTCTCCTAATACAAGATAGAGAAGCATTTTTCAAAATAACAGGCAAAGTGATGAGGTAGTTTCTTTTTCTGCTACCAAGGGTAGCCTCATTCCTACTGAGCCATATGTTCCAAAGAATATAGCCCCTCCAAATATTCCACAGCAGAATATCGAAGTGTTTACAGCAACCAAGAATCACCTCCATTTTACTAAGTTTGGGGAGACCATTCACTAGGAGATACTTCTCCACAGCAGACCAGAATTTTTTGGCATGATGGCATTCAAAGAAGAGGTGTGAAACATCCTCCACAAGGCCACAAAATATACAGGACCCACCACTATTAAAAATTTTCCTGACTTTATGACCAGTTCAAAGGCCATGGTGCAGCATCCTCCACTGGAGAAATGAATGCTTGCTGCAATCTGGAAGAGCCCACAGAGCTTTAAATCTGTAAGTCCACTGGTGTGTAGACCAATTCACCTGCCACCTAGAGTTGAGCTTTTTCAGGATTTGAGCAGCAGACCCTTTGTCATGTTTGAACTGTTTGAAAATGACATTAGCAATATCCACCAGGTCAACCTTTTTCCTATGCCACCTGTCCATCTTTTCCAGCAGCATGTTTCTGTGTTTTTGAATTACCTGAAAGCAAGACAGAGACAGATTAGTGCTAGAAAAGACTTCTTGTGCAGTCCTTACCCTTACTCCACATATGTAATTGTTCCAAGTAGTGATTCCAGCTTTGTGGCATTTGTGTTGCTTGATTGTCAGCCTGTTTTCTTCACAGTAAGCAAGCCAGCCCAACCATGGAGACTCTTGCAAATAAAATTGAAGAGAACAGGCAAGTTCGTTAGGGAGTTTAAAAGAGTTCTTAGCTTTGAACCAGGCATGCCACATTCTACACACTAAGGGACTACCAAAGGGGGTGATGGGATGTGGGGAAGTTATAATGTCCCAAAGGTTGAGATTCTTCCAGTCCCTGTAGTCAGAAAGACAAAATCTAGAAGTATTTCTTTTCAGAAGACAGGCCCAGACATCATTACAGTCAATACATCTCAAAATCCATTTAGAAGCCAAGTTGTCTGCCATTTTCACAGGATTAATAATGCCCAATCCACCTTGATGTTTAGGGAGACAACACACTTTCCAAGCCACCTTGGGGACTTTTTTTTTATCACACTTACTTCCCCATAAGAAGTTCCTGGCTAAACAGATAACCTGTCCAAGTTGCTTATTAGAAGGAGACCAATAAGCCAGAAAATAGACCAATTTAGGAAGGATGTAATGATTGAGAACAAAAGTTCTATGAGGGAGGGAACTGTTAGTATCATACCAGTACAGCAAGTGTTTTTTAAACCTTTCCACCACCCGTTCCCACCTTTGAGCAAAAGAAATCTGGAAACCCATGGGAATCCCCAACAATCTAAAGATCTCTCCATCTTTGATAATGTTGCATCCAAGTCTAGAAACACATTCAGGAATAGTTTCATTAGAAGCTTTAAATCTAGTTTTGGAATGGTTAACTTTGGAACCACTAGCAAGACAAAAAATCTCTAAACATTCCAGAAATTTGTTTACAGAAAGATCATCAGCATTTAGAATAACATTAGTATCATCAGCAAACATTTGGAGCCCAAGAGGGGAAGGGGAGTTAAGCACATTGATTCCTTTTATAGTACCATTGTTCATAGCATCTTTAACAAGCTAACCTAAAACATCACTAGCAATTGCAAAGAGCAAGGGAGCAAGAGGGCAGCCTTGTCTGATGGATGTACTAAGAGTAAAAGGATCAGAGATATGGCCATTGATGGCAACCCTAGAACAAGCATTGCCAAAGAGAGTGCTAATATTTCTGATGAGTCTTTTGCCAGCTCCCAGGTCTTGAAGAGATTGGAGAATAAAATCCCATTCAATTCTATCATAAGCCTTATCAAAGTCAATCTTAAAGAAATAAAAATTTTGGCCCAAGTCTTTAGCATTGTCTATACCTTCCCAAATAGAAATAATAGCATCAAGGATGTATCTACCTTTGATGAAACCTTTTTGTTGAGGGAGGATAAAGTGTTTCATCATGGGACTAAGTCTTCTGGCTATGGTAGAAGCTATAATCTTGTAGATGGTGTTAAGACAAGTGATAGGTCTCCAATTGTTGAGGTCATCTTTACTTCCCCTTTTGTGAATAAGTCTTATAACTCCAGTGTTAATGTGACAAGGGAGAAATCCTTTGCTAGAAGCCTCTTCCCTCACCAAGAGATTATAAGGAGTAAGAAATTCACATAGCAATATGAAGAATTCATTTGGCAATCCATCAAATCCCGGAGACTTACAGGGTTTCAATTTATAAATGGTTTCTTTGATCTCACCGGCAGTGAGGGGCAGGTCCAAGATGGGAACCAGGCTTTCAGGAATCATTTTTTTCCTTTTTAGAGCAATAGTAGCCCTGGCCCTCTGGATGTCCTCCCCCCACTTGGGAGTACCAGAGAAAACATTCATAAAGAAGCTTTTAGCCTCCTGAAGAGTCTCTTCAATATTTAAAGTGTGACCACCTTCTTTCTTTTTCAAATTGAGAATGAAGTCCCTGACTTTGTTTTTTTTCAAGAGAGAGAACATATGTTTGTTGTTCCTGTCCATTTTCTCACTCCAAAATTCTTTTGATGAGGCAAGAGAGTAGCTAGCTTCAAGATAACTTTCCTTGCACAATCTCAATTGTAACCTTTGATACTCTTGAGAAGTAACATCTAGAGCTTTAAGCTTATCAACAATAGCTCTATATCTTTTAGCTCTACACTCTTTAGCTTTTTGCTTAAAGTGGGTAAATAAAACCTGAACATCTTTAACCGCTTTTTCCCAGGCCAGACGAGGAGATCTAGTGCTTTTAAAATGGTGGAAAAAAATCCTTTTCGTCTCAGTTCTAATGCAGGGGAGCTTGAGAAGGTTAACATCAAGATGAGGCCAACCAAACTTAAAGGAGGGGTTACCCATTCTAATGGTGACAATAAGGGGTTTATGGTCAGACATCAGGAGGGAATGATCAATATGAGCACTAACCTCCCAACTTTTTTGCAAAATATTATTGTTGACATAGCATCTGTCTAATCTAGCAGCCGTGTAAGAAGCACCAGAATGATTGTTGGACCAGATAAAACCAGAATTTTTAGAAGCATCCACAAAGTCATGCAGGTTACATAACTCTTTCCAAGCATTCTTTTCAGAACCAAAAATGATATTACCTTTACCTTCCCACCTGTCTTTGATACAAGTGACCATGTTAAAATCCCCAATCATGATGGAGGGACCTTGAATTTGATAGATCTCTTCCCAACAGGATTTTCTAATCAAACTTTTATTAGCAGTATAAACAGAAATGATAGAGAGGTTATAGGGGTTACCCAGCCTGAAGCAACACCATTGATTGGTGCAGCTAGAGGACATATCAACCAAGAAGGGGGATAGGGATTTGCTGAGACCAATCACTGCACCACCCTTATTTTCCTGATGATTAGTGGAAAACCAGAAGAATTTATTAGATAGAATATTGAGCTTAACTTTCAAGGAGTCACCACCAATTTTAACCTCCTGCAGGCAAATAACGTCAGGAAGACTATGCAGAGACATAATCCATCTGTTGATCATCTTAGGTCTTACAGGATCTGTAAGCCCCTTCACATTTATGGAAAGAATGGAAAGATTATACATCAAACCAACTAAAAATTTCATTTCCTACTATTCTTAGTACACTTTACCATAGAAGATCTCACAGAATCTTTCTTTCTTGGTTTACTTGAAGATGCCAGCTGAGTTGGCAAGTCTGTGTCATGTATCAGAGGCATAGCTTCCTCATTGACCATTTCATTGTCCATAGTTTCCAGTTTGTCATGGTCCATAGCATCAAGTTCCTGCCTGAAAATCTCAACAGAAAGATTAGTATTCTCAAGATTTTCCAGCGTAGGGATGGGGTCAATCGAAAGCTTTCCTTTCAGATCTTTTTAGGTAGACAAATTGATAACTTTGTTTTTTTTTCCTACCAGGGACCAACCGTTTTCTAGCTTACCCTGGTTGTCCTTGGAATCTCCAGCAGCTACTTTGGTTGATTCTTCAACATTTTTGATAGGGTTGATGTTCTCTTTGGGGCTTGAGCTACTATCCTCAAAGGGGTTGTGCACTTCTTCTAAAAGGACACCAAACATATTATCATTATTAGTCACTTTTTTTTCCTTTATTTAGCGCTTTCTTAGCGGGAGGGGCACTACTCTTAGTCACATAGTTGCCAAGATTCTTATTTGAGTCTTCACTCCTAGATTGTTTCTGCACCTGCAGTAAAGGACAAGCTTTGATGATATGACCTTGCTTGTAACAGTTATAACAAGCATTGGGGATATTTCTGTACAACACCTTTTGGGTGTGGAGTTTTTTACCATTTGAGTCTTTGATAACAATATAGGGCTTGATTTCAGAGGCAATGTCCACTTCTATTAACACTTGGGGGTCCCATCTTGGATTGATAATACTATTTCTACTTTTTTGACCGAGGACTTTGCCAACCAACTTCCCTAAGCTCTCCACCCAAGGATAGAAATCTATGGGAAGTTCAGGGAACTCTACCCACACAGGGATTTTTGTTGGCTTAGGGCCCTTAGGGTTAAACCCAATATACCATTTAAAGAAAGACACTGGGACATTTCTGATTAACCACTGGCCTTCACTAATGACTTGAAGAGCACTATTAGCATCTTCGAAAAAGAAGAGGAAGTAGTTATTCGGGCAGTATTGGATGTGTTTAACCATTAGGCCTCTTGCTTCCTAGTGATGTTTAATCCAGTTTTTTAAAGAGTATTGGGCAGGCCTAGGACCGTGACACAAACCTATGACCACTCTATCTATGAGGTGCTCATGCCAGTTGTCCAGTGAAGACTTTTCAATGACCAAAGCAACCTCGTCCTCTTCGGTGGGCAAGTTATCAAAAAAAATTTCATGAGGGCTGTCAGAGAACTTACCTTTCCCCTTGTTGGGAGAGGGAGCAGGATTGTTATTACCAGTAAAGTGTTGAATGTCGACGAAGGCTTCATCGAGCTTGGCCCTTGCCCTAGCCAAATCAGCATAGGTTTTCGTCAGAGAGTGCTTCTCTGCGCTGCTCTGCTGCGTATACACAGGGAAATTGGTCGAACCAGGAACGAACTCAGCAGATGCGCTCCTTTCTACCTCGACAGTCCTGGGGCTTACAGAGTGAGCATTGGACTACATAACAAAAACACGATCGTGGATCATCGTGACCAACAACTATTCTGACGGCGTGCGTAGGATGGAAATAACTATTCATATGAAGCGCTTCGTTTGGAGACGAAATGATGTTACATAATTGCAACATTCAAGGAAAACAAATAATTTTGCCATTATCTGATGAAGACGATGTTTTTATTTTGGTCATCATGGAGCCTGATCGTCCTCCACATGTCAAAATTCTAAGTTACTCGTCGGCTCTGTTGGGATTGAGGCAGGTCGTGCAAAATTGCGTTTAAAGGGAGAAATGGGCTGATAATCATGAAGACTTGCAGGTGTTCAAACGACAGAGGTGTCCACAGCCAACAAGATGGCTGGCTCATCGACATCGCGAAGAAGCTGCTTAATAACACCTGCCCATAAAGGCTTTGGGAAATGATCAGCTCGCCAGCGGCAGGTGGAGTTTAGAAAAGTATTGACCTATGAGACAAAGGCTTAAATTTATAATTGAAATGCGCCTTCCTTCTGCTTTTAAGCAAGGTCCCATGAGAAAAATTGGAGTCTAGTTGTCACGAGGCCTAGAGGTGATCATCTTGCTAGAGACGTCTTTTACGGAAACGACTGTAACAAAATGTGAAAGACAGTTGTTTCTGCGAACATGGCTGCCATGGCTACTTAAGTCGCCGATGCATTAGTGTAGATATCGATGGCTTTTTTTATCGTGCTCCCTTTCAGCATTAGGAAGTCAATACAACTAAGATTTCAGACCCATGGATCCCTTCCTCAAACGCCCGTGTACTATCCTCTTCATCCCAAGCGTCCATTCTGAATTCTGGTAGTCGTGCTCAAAGTAAGCAGCTATGATTATCAGCAAAGATTTCACATCGTCGAGATTGTCACGAGAGCCATAGCAATATACTGGCGACCTTTTGGTAGAGAACTGCGAGCATAAATCATGCTTCGCGTCGTTAATGCATAATTGATTCCAAGTGTTTTCAAAAGCACACGTCACCTAATCACAAAGATGATGCAAACGAATTATGCATGTTCAACTACTCAAAAGTTTCAAAGCATTCGAACTTCCGGAAAGTGAATCCATCGAAATGCTGCAAACCATTGAGTGGAAGACGACAAAAAATCTATGTTTATCTTTATAATTAGATATCTGAGATAGGCCCTCACAATCTCTCATAATATACTGTTATGCAATCAATTTGGCTGTGCATATTCATTCGATAATATAATATGGTGAACATAAATGCATTTAGTAGTGCCATTAAGTTATTGTTAAGTAGGGGTGCATCATTGTATGGTGTAATGGTAAACACCGTGCATTGAAGATCCAACGATAATACCTACGGATCTGTCCGACGTTAAGGCCCTCACAGCGGATGATAAAGGGATCGGGAGATGAGTGAGTTGATGTTGTTTTTTTATTCCCAAGAATAATGATAGTAATCAAAATCGGTGCATAGCAAGAAAAACAATTGTCCCATTGTTAATACATAATTAAATTTTAAGGTCATCTCAACGAAGTTCTCGACTTCTTGATACAGGAATGTGGAATTTGCTAGTACGAGCCAAGAAATTCTGCAAGTTCTAATGTGACCTACACTTGAACCGACTTACGGTGGTTGCTACTTCGATGTACCTCTTGTCGACTCAACATCCAAGAAAACTGTTCTCTTGTCGAATAACAATATTTTCTTATAGCTCAAAGAGATATATGATGGGCGAAGTATCTCAACCCCTAAGCAACGATGAAGCGCGAATGACCTCCACAGGTATCCTTCTTTGACCTCTGCACACCAAAAATGCTCTTACTCAGAGCTTATGCACAGAACTCCACTGAGCTTTTGCAGACCTGTAGTAGACACCAAGGGATTTCCACCAAAACAAATTTCACTTGAAATGGATGCTTACACAAAGAGAAACAATGTCTACAACATGAGCTAGTTGAATGCTCACAACTGCTAGTCAAGCAGAGACCTCACTTCACTCCAGTAAACGTTTCACAGAGATTATACAGAGAATGAATCTCAAACTTGAGTCAACTTTAGAGCACTCTAATAGCTACCCAATGACACCAAAATCATAGAAAATGGATACATAGAGAAGGAGAACCAACCCTTACAACAGAGAGCAAAATATTTCCAACAGAGCCTACACAAAGAGAGAAATATCAATCACACAACTTCACTAAAATGAATGTTGCTCCCAGCTTGCTTAGAGAATGCTCCAGAGCATTTGTAAGCATAAAATAGACTCTTATAGCTATCCAATGAGACAAGAATTACATCAAATGGATACCATATGAGGGAGAACCAATGCTAACAACTCAGGGGTAGAGAGTTGCAACACTGCCTGCGCACACACATAGATATGCCTACTAAAAGAAAACAAACAAGCAAGCAAGGGGGTTGCTTAAGCAAGGGGCTTGCTTATCACAACTCCAGCACTTAGTGCTCACTTTACATGAGCTAAAACTCCAAGAAGATGGCCCAAAAGAAGTCGGGATACATGCTCCTTTTATAGTGAGAGGTGTGCCCCTAAAATCTAGGAACTACCTTCCAAATCAGCCTCCTAACTTGGAGGAATTAGTTGAGATGACTTGGGGAGTGGTTGAGTGACTTTTCTTGATGGAATCTCGTGGCTTTTGGCTTCCTTTGATTGCTCCACATGTCCATAAAAGATTCCCCACGAATTTTTAGCTTGAAGCTTGACTTTTAACACTCCCCCTCAAGCTTCAATTCTTCATCCTCATCCAAGCTCCTTCATGTTGATGCATTGCTTGAATTTTGAAATCTTCATCCCATCCAAAGCCTTTGTAAACATGTCCGCAACTTGGTCCTTGGTACCAATATGATGTACTGAAACTTCCTTGGATATCACCTTTTCCCTTATGAAGTGATAGTGCACTTCAATATGCTTGGTTCTAGCATGATAGACAGGGTTCGATGCTAGATGAATGCTACTCATGTTGTCACAAAGAGTAGAACAATCCTTCATTTATAGTGGCTTTGAGATATCGCAACATTCTTCTTGCAGCTTGCAAGTGTGTAGTCCTTGGACTATGCATAAATTGTGATAACACTCCAACTCCATATGCTATGTCGGGCCTACTTATTGTGGCATAATTGAAAGATCCTACAATAGATCGATACAAGGTTACATCCTCTAATGGCTCTCCATCAATGGAGCCTAGCTTTACATTAACTTCCATGGGATTTGAAATAGGCTTGCAATGTAGCATCCCAAACCTCTCAAGTAGGTCTAGAATATACTTCCTTTGTATGAGCATAATACCTTCTTCTTTGTATACAACTTCAATGCCAAGAAAATACCTAAGATCTCCAAGATCAGAGATCCTAAACTCGTTTCCAAGCTTTGCCTTGATCTCCTCAATGCCCTTTGTATCATTACCTGTAATGATAAGATCATCTACATACACGCACATGTAGACTACAAGTTCTCCTCTTTGTTTGATGAAGAGAGATGGATCCGCCTTGCATTGATTGTAACCACATTTGATCAAATAGTCCACCAATCTTTGGTTCCAAGCCCTTGGAGCTTGCTTTAGGCCATAAAATTCCTTCTTCAACGTACAAACATGATGTGGAAACTCTTTATGAACAAAACCTAGTGGTTGCTCCATGTATACCTCTTCTTCCAAGTCTCCATTGAGAAAGGCATTCTTGATATCCAATTGGAAAAGCTTCCATCCTTTGCTAGCAGCCATTGCAATGAGTGTCCTAATGGTGCTCATCTTTGCCACGGGGCTGAATGTCTCTTCAAAGTCCACTCCATAGGTTTGTGCAAAACCCTTGGCCACCAATCTTGCTTTGAACCTAGAAATAGATCCATCTGAATTCCTCTTTACTTTATACACCCACTTATTACCTATTACCTTCATGTTCTCCTTCTTGGGCACTAGAGTCCATGTTTGATTTTCCTCAAGTGCGTCGATCTCTTCTTGCATTGCCTCTTTCCATTCGGTGTACCTGCTTGCATCTTCATAGCAATCGGGCTCATGATCTTCTACTACTTTGTTCATATATGCATAATGTGTTGCCATGTATGAATCATAAGTAAACCTTTGAGTTGGATACTTAACTCTAGAAGACTTTCTTTCTTCACCTTTTGGAGGAATAAACCTCCTTTGCCTTGGGAACTTGATCTCTTTCTTTGACGTGGCTTCTTTCTCCATCATGCAATCTCTAGCATAGTGGCCAAACTTGCCACATATGTAACATCCTTCACCATCTTGATTCCTGTTTTGTTGATGTCATCCTCCTCTTCCTCTTGTTCTTCCTCTCCCTCTTTGTGATGAGGTGCCTTGGTCGTGTCCTTGATTGCTTGAGTGGCCTTGCCTTCCTCCAAACCTTCCTTTGCCCCTTCCTTGTCCTCGTTTTCCTTTGCCCCTTTGATTACCTGCATAGAAAACTTGTGCATCCTTGCTTTTAGTTGAACTTCCACCTATGTTCATTTCTTCGGTGACCATGAGAGCAACCAATTGCTCAAAATCGGGAAGATTATCCCTTACATATACTGAAGTGGTAAAGGGTTTCCACTTCTCATCATCTCTCAAACCATTGAGAGTATAAGCCACAAGATCATCATCGTCTACGTGGCTTCCAATGGATCCCAATGCATCTGATAACTCCTTGACCTTAAGTATGTAGTCATTTATGCTACTCCCTGAGCTCTTCCTAAGGTTGTTGAGCTCATTCTTGAGTTGGATCTTCCTTGCTTTGGTGCTTGTTGAATAAAGCCTTTCAAGTGTCTCCCATACCTTCATGCTTGAATCCAAGTCTTGGATATGGCCGATCATGCTATTGCTAATGTGTTGGGAAAGGATAAAGATAACCCTCTTGTCTCTTTCATTCCATTCCCTAAAGGCCCTTCTCTGATCATTGGTTGAATTCTCATCCAACCTAGGTCTTAGTTCACTTCCACTAATCAACCCCTAAAGGCCCTTGCCCATAAGATAGTTGGAGACCCTAAATCTCCATGGTTGATAGTTCCCTTTGTCTAGCTTTTCAATTTGAGTGTTGAAGTCTCCCATATCTAGTCTTTGATACTTGACCTAGCCCTTGGATAATGCTCCAACATGTGTAAAATGAAAATGAGGCTCTGAGGTTACCTCAATCCAAAGCTTTCCTTAGATGGACCCTTGTGCTCTTGCAAATTTGAGTAGAAATAGCTCCCCCTTGATGTGAGCTACCTCCAAGAAGCTTTTGTTGATGCAACTCTTCAACCACCAACTCCAAGAGGTCTTCTTGCTTGTATGTGATACCTCCAAGATGCCCAAATGCTCTGATACCACTGATGGGGGAAGTATCTCAACCCCTAAGCAACGATGAAGCGCGAATGACCTCCACAGGTATCCTTCTTTGACCTCTGCACACCAAAAATGCTCCTACTCAGAGCTTATGCACAGAACTCCAGTGAGCTTTTGCAGACCTGTAGTAGACACCAAGGGCTTTCCAACAAAACAAATTTCACTTGAAATCGATGCTTACACAAAGAGAAACAATGTCTACAACATGAGCTAGTTGAATGCTCACAACTGCTAGTCAAGCAGAGACCTCACTTCACTCCAGAAAACTTTTCTCAGAGATTATACAGGGAATGAATCGCAAACTTGAGTCAAATTTAGAGCACTCTAATAGCTACCCAATGACACCAAAATCATAGCAAATGGATACATAGAGAAGGAGAACCAGCCCTTACAACACAGAGCAAAATATTTCCAACAGAGCCTACACAAAGAGAGAGATATCAATCACACAACTTCACTAAAATGAATGTTGCTCCGAGCTTACTCAGAGAATGCTCCAGAGAATTGATAAGCATAAAATAGACTCTTATAGCTATCCAATGAGACAAGAATTTCATCAAATGGATACCATATGAGGGAGAACCAATGCTAACAACTCAGGGGTAGAGAGTTGCAACACTGCCTGCGCACACACATAGATACGCCTACTAAAAGAAAACAAACAAGCAAGCAAGGGGGTTGCTTAAGCAAGGGGCTTGCTTATCACAACTCCAGCACTTAGTGCTCACTTTACATGAGCTAAAAAACTCCAAGAAGATGGCCCAAAAGAAGTCGGGATAAATGCTCCTTTTATAGTGAGAGGTGTGCCCCTAAAATCTAGGAACTACCTTTCCAAATCAGCCTCCTAACTTGGAGGAATTAGTTGAGATGACTTGGGGAGTGGTTGAGTGACTTTTCTTGATGGAATCTCGTGGCTTTTGGCTTCCTTTGATTGCTCCACATGTCCATAAAAGATTCCCCACGAATTTTTAGCTTGAAGCTTGACTTTTAACAATATACAAGTGTTCACAATGTAGTATTTCATAGCTTAAAGCCTAATGATTTCGAACGTGTTTGGTAAGAATATTTTCAAGTCTTGTGCTGTTCTTAAGTGATGGTAGAAGTTTGTTGCATCGTTCAATCACATAGCGTGTTTACTGCGGATGCTGATGTATTTGAGGCACGCAGTGGCCAAAGATCATGTATTACACATAATTATATGCAGATCATGATGGAAGCTCAAGAAGAAGTAGGTATTCCCAAGGCAGCGAATGAATTATTTTGTTGATTCATAGCATTATTCTGTTGATGCAGCATATGAATGTAATGTTATCTCAGATAATAGCAGGGTATGGACTTTATGCAGACAAGGATAGGGAGGACGAGACAAAGATGCTAATTTCCACTATTTAACTTCTCACTCCAAAAGCACACGTCAGTAGAGCTTCCCTTTCTCTAGGCCCTTATACACTCACTCCCTTCATGGAAATGCGACCCCCTACGGATGTATGCATGAATGAGACGTCGCAAATGATGCACTGTCTATAAACGATAATTGGTGGTAGTAACTCTACTTCATTGTCACTCCTGAATGACCGTTATCCATTGTGTATGCTTATAGATCCTGATATGGAGAATCATGATGTACTCTCAAGTGTACAAGAGCCAATTATAACAATATCATTGACAATGCTCCAAAGTGCCCTTCCTAATGGGAGTAATGCATCGGTGCTCTTTTCATATAAATATATGCAACAACTAGAGCTTGATAATGTTGAAGAACATAGCTTATGATCTGGTTGAGTGGGAGTCAATACGAAAGCTGAGGTTCATGTGTTAACCTCGTTAGGTTCTTAGATGTTTGGAATGCCGGATTCAGTACGTCATCTTGGAGTGTAGAATATTGGAAGTTCAAAGAAAGTAGCTCAAAATGGAATCATGAAGGGAAGCAAAAAATCGCATAGAGTGCGGAAATGATAGAGCAAATGAAGAAAAATAGATATGAAGAAGTGATATGGTTTGTACAAAAAAGTATGTAGATAATTACAATGATCAAGTATCAAGTACACTCTACAAAAAAGCATTCCTAAGGTCTTTATATAGTGTTTTGGAAACGAATACGTACCAATGATTTTTGTTTTACAGAAATAGTGAAGGAAAATTAAAAAGCACTAAAGGAATGGACTATAAGTAAAACGTTATTCAGCATGTGTGTGTATGTATGTATGCAAGTATGTTTGTCTCTACGTATGTATGAAATTATGTATGTATGAATGTGTGTATGTATGTATGTGTGTGTGTATGTATGTATGTATGTATGTACGTATGTATGTATGTATGTATTTATCTATCTCTCTCTCTCTCTCTCTCTCTCTCTATATATATATATATATATATATATATATATATATATATATATATATATATATATATATATATATATATATATATATATATATATATATATATATATATATATATATATATATAGATGCGTGTGTGTGAGTGTTAGTGTGTGCGTGTCTTTGTATATTTATATAGTGCTGGATGTAGACTCGATAGTAGGACACATGTACCAACCAACATCAAGCGACCTATATATGGGGGTTTTAGCTGGGTTTAAAACATTGGAAATGAGGTTTTAGCTCACTTTCATAAGTGGGTTTAATTAGTCACCCTCTTCACACTCTACTGTTTTTTATAGTTTAAAGTAGTTTCTAAATCCTCATTTGAGGTGATATTTCATTGTAGAAAAATATTTTGAGATCCTAGATGGTTAGGGAAATCACTCAATCTCTAAAGGTGTCTTCCCCTTCTACAAATATGGACTAAATTACAAAAATAGACTTTCAAGGATATTGAGGACAATGAATTTTTACATCAAAATGGCTAATTTAAGAGAAAGTTTTGGAAACTTTTCAAGCTTCCATTAGCTTCTTTCTTCATTCCTTTACAAACTTACCAACCTCTCTCACTTTACATTTAAAAAGTGCTTCGATGAGTCTTCATTTCTGACACTTCCTTGTTCTAGATCCAACCATCCTTGACATTTCATTAGCAAGTCTATTAAAGTTCTGAGAGGAATGGGTGTTGACATGCATTGCCATTGTTTAATTCCTGCACAAAACTATTTTTCTCACATTGTGATCGATATTTCTTGGATTTTGTATTTTGTTAACAGTACAAGCATGCTACTTAGTGCAATCCATGGGGGTAAGAGAGAAAGGAAGTGTTTCTGGATGCATTTATATGGACGCCATATGCATGCATACTTTAGAATCTAAATCAAAAGAAATGCTAGAACAAGAAGAACAACATCTAGTATTATATTTTATGGAATAGTGGAATGTTATATGAATTTTAATGTCTTGAGGGGTTTAATGTGATTTTTGTTTTGATTTAGCAGGTGAAGAGTAATGAGGGTGTGAACGCTAATGGCCTTATTCAAATATTTCTTCAAGCTATTTAGAAGAAGATTTTAGTTATTTTTTGTAAAAATAATAGATCACTTAAGAAGGTGACATTATTGTAGAAATAGTACATTGCTTGAGCCTTAGGTAGCTGCATCATCCCTATTGAGCAAGCACCATTTGCATGCTAGGTGCCTTTCCTAGGGATAGTCTACAGAGCCTTGCCTACGTTGAAGGGATAGCAAAGAAGCATGTGGAAAAGGGAGCAGGATCTCATGGATGACATGGATCGATGCAGTAGGAGCGGAAGTAGGTCCAAGCAAGAGGAATTCAAAAGCTAAAGATGCTATACTATTGATTACACACTCAATGCAAAAGATAAAGTAGAAACCTCAATGATCATGTACTTGTCAACATTATTGCCATCCATGGGCATATACAATGTAAGGGAATAGATTCCTAATACAAGGTAAATGAAATCAATATATACAAGATATGCGGGTAGAGCCTCATACAAGTAAAAGATCCTTGAAACATGTAAGGAGCATCTAAAACTCTGCTACAATGTGGATAAGACTCACTATCCGCTCTGCTACATTGCGGATAGGAAAAAAATGCTCGATCTTTGCTTTGGTTTTCTCAACTATAGGTCCCAAAAGCACGTCCATACAATTCAATTTTTACTTCAAATCTTTGGATCTTCTGAAAGAAAATCATGGGGCGAAAAATAATGTAATTAGTTTATAAGTAAAATAGACTCACAAGTAGAACCCAAAACCTTACTTTCATACATGTTTCTATTTTTATATCTCTATTTAATTTATTTGATATATTTTCTTTTTTTTAACCTAGTTTTCTTTTGCTTTTATCTATTTCTCTATTTTCTTTCTTATTTTTCTCTTTACTTTTGATTTCTTTTTTTTAACATTTTTTTTTAATTTAATCATGCACATCTTCTTATTAACTAATCCCTTATGTCTATTTCTCTTTATGGAGTACTATATGTGGCATCTAGAGCTTTATTTTCTACTACGAGGGTATCATTGTGGATTCACCAAATGTCAAGGCAAAAAGGTAAATCATTAACTCAAAACATAAAAACAAATTAAATTATCCTTTTTCTTACTTTCTCTCTTTCACTCTCTCTCATCGTCTCTCTCTCTCTCTCCATCTTTCTCTCTCTCTCTGTCTCTGTCTCTCTCTCTCTTGTGATTCCCTATACCTTTGGTCTTCTCTCTCTCTCTCTGTCTCTCTCTCTCTCTCTCTCCCCTCTCTCTCTCTCTCTACCTTTGCGTCTGTCTCACACTCTCATTGATATACCTCTGCATACAGTGACAACCATTTCCCCATTCCTATGTCTCTCTCTCTCATTTTCCATTTCCCTCTCCAAGCTCTTCTCTATGTGCACTCTCTCTCTCTATCTTTCCATTTCTCTGCACAATCTCTTCTTAGTCGGCTCTCCCTCTCTCTCTCTCTATCTCTCTCTTTGCATTTCTTTACACAAGCTCTTATCTCTATGCTCTCACTCTCTCTCTCTCTCTCTCTCTCTCTCTCTGTCTCTCTCTCCCTCTCTCTATCTCTCGCTTTCTCTTGTGATTCCCTCTACCTTTGGTCTTCTATATATATCCTTTTCTCTCTCTCTCCCTCTGTTTCCTTCTCTTTATGTGCCACTCTCTCTCTTTCTATCCATCTCTCTACACAAGCTCTTCTCTGCATGCTCTCTCTCTCATCTACCTCTTTCTCTCTCTCATCTACCTACTTCTCTCTCTCGCTCTCTCTCTCTCTCTCTCTTCCTTCTACCCTTGATGTTTTTCTTTTGTCCTCTCTCTCTCTCTATTTCTTTCTTTCTCTCTCTCTATGTGTCTCTTTCTCTCTCTCTATCTCTCTCTGTTTGTCTCTCTCTTTCTCTCTCTTTTTATGTTTCCCCATCACTCTCTCTCAGACTCTCAATGACCTACCTCTACATATAGCAACAACCATTTTCCTTCTCCCCTCTTTCTCCCTCTCTCTTTTTCTCTTTGTGTTTCTCATTTTCCATTTCTGTTGTGCAAGCTCTTTTGTGTGTGCACATTGTCTCTCTCTCTCTCATGATTCCCTCTACCTTTATTCTTCTGCATGTATTCCTATCTCTCTTTCTTGCTCTCTCTCTCTCTCTCTCTTTATCTCTCTCTCTCTTTCTATCTCTTTCTCTTTCCCTACAAGTGTGTGTCAAAATCTCACTAACATACCTCTTCATTATTGGTGCAAATATCAAAGCCTTCACATTTGGCCTAGCTTGGAGGATTATGTGTGGAAGCATGTGTTGATCCATATGAATCATGGCTTGTAACAATTAGTCATTTACCACTTGTAAAAGTTATTTACTAGAGAGAATCTTCCAAGACCATATATCTCGTGGATTTATGAGCGATAAGAGCTATGAATTTCATTTGGTAGAATCAATCCTCATTTAGAGGAAGCACTTTTAGGTGCAGCCTTGATTTGAATTTCAAAGTCAAATTTGAAGGAAATCCTTATAAAAGGACTTGTAAAATTCGCGGCCAACAAGCCTCTTCTTTGAGCTCATTTACTGATCATTTGTAGAGGTTGATTAGCATACACTATAGCGCACACATCCTACTATCATTAGGCATCATCATAATTCCAATGATATTGTGAAGTCATGTGCCATAATCGATATACTTCAATGATCATTTGTGTTCAATTCTCTGCTATGACTACTTAGAACAATGAAGTAATCTATTTAGATCTAATTTATTGAATCATCAACTCCAAAGTACATAGGTACTTTTTTGGGATCATTTGCAAGATAAACACAACTCGGAGGTTTGATAGGGCAAGTACAAGGCAGGTATTAGCAGTACCAAGTGAGTTTCTTGAGGTATCCATCCATCTCTTCCAATAGTGTATCAGAGCAAGTTGATGTAAAATGGGAGATGCTTTCCCTTCTTTTATTGATAAATTGGATAGGAATAACTATCCAACATGGTTCTTGAGGATGAAGACATATCTACAAGTAAGGAGACTCTATGGATACATATCAAGAGATGAGAAGATGTCCATATTCAGAAGCAAACGACAACCTACAAGAGAGAAGCTTGAAAGACTCAACTCATGGTGTGCCAAAGATGCTTTAGCAAGGTCATATCTACTTAACTCTATCTCTGACTTCCTTCTTCCTTAGGGTAGGTATTGTAAAACTTCCCAAGGGACTTGGGATACATTGTCTTCATACTTTTCTTCTAAAACAAGAACTAGAAAAAATTAATTGTAGATTGAGTTTACTACTCAAAGGAAGCAATCCAAGCAGAATGTTTCAGAGTATGTGACCAAGGTTAAAGATGTGGCTGAATAATTGGCAAGCATTGGAGAGGAGGTTGAAGATGAGCAAATAGTGAGACAAATAGTCAATGGCATCAAGGAAGATGATAAGTGGGCTAAACTTATGGTAAATCATTCAATAACGTGTGGTAAAAAGATGTAAGTAGTCACACATTTGACTTCGTGGCAAAAAGTTAGAGCGTAAAACGTTTTTCTCAAAGAACTTTCATAGATAAAAGAGACTAGAGTTGATTCCAAATCCTCACGTTCACATATATTTTACTTCAATTGTTGATTTTTTTTTTTAATTCACGGTTTTCATTGTACCCTTGCAATTCCTAGTAAGATAGTATACATCAAATCAAAATACGCTCTTCTGTTAGTATTTCAATCAGCCTGCTATGCCTGATTTCATATGAAACTCTTTCATACAAACAGAAATCAAGCTGAAGACGCACACACAATGTATGTGAATTCAAATTTGGCCCTTCTGTTTTTGTTTTTGTTGCACAGAATACATTTCACAAAACGTAACGTAATCACATCCAGTCGTACACTTAAAATTACATCCGATTCCTGTCAACACTTTTCATCCTTTCAACATCTTGAAAAATGAAAATTCACCATCGACAGCTTACGTGTGCACTTGAGTTACTATGGCGTAGCAATACTTTTTCCTGCAACAAATGAAGGTTAGGTCCTGCAAAAAAGTCTTACCAGATCGTACAGTTGATTAAATCTTCAAAGTGGCTAGGTAAAAGAATTTTGTGCTTAATTTTGCTGTGCCATAGTTGAGTGTTCATACATTATCAAGTTCATATGAAAATCAAAGAATATTCCGATATGAATTCAAAACATCATGAAAAAGTATATTCTCATATCATCAATGATTTTATCAGTAGAGTTTGAGATAGAACAGAAAGCAACATTAATTTGCATGTCTTGGACATATAAATGAAGTTCGGCAAGTGCACAGAAACTAATTTCAAGTGCTTAACATTAATTACAATTGTTATGAATTTTGATCTTAAGAACAGGAAAGTTTTCTCATTACGTTGTATTTGTCACATGCTAAAAGAAACGTAATCTTCAACAGGAGTATGTCGGCTTACTTTATACCAACATGTAAGTCAAGCGAATAGCATTTCTTTTTTTAGCACAATGAAAGTTTCAGTCATAGTGGTTATTGCGTGATTATTGCATCTATTCATGAGTAGAGTAATAAATCAATATAAAGAGCAGGCATACAAAACAAATATCAATGTTTGACACCGACAAGATGTGGGATTCAGATTAATCAATTCCTATTAAACTTGTGTTAACAAAGTTGTATCCTCTGGTCTATTAACTTTAAGATTCCATGTATGATATATATAAATGCACAATCAATATATTTATATCTTTCCTACAAGAAGAAGTTAGTTGGTGAAATCGCGCGCAAAGGAAACACATACTGAATTGCATTTGTCTTAAGACAGGTAATTGAATACTACGAAAATATATAAAACAAGACTTAACAGAGAGATCATCAATCGACGTTGACTTTCAAACACGAAGATTCTGTTTCCTAGAATGATTGCGCAAACTTCAAGACTAAAATGAATTTGACATTAATGATCTGTAATTTTTGTGGGAGTATGCGTAAGGAAATTAGAAAGAGAAATAAGTGATTTTACCTACAGAATTGCTATAGCACCTTTTCATCTCATGGTATAGCACGACTGATGTGAACATTAGCTTCAAATTGTCAACTGAGCGTCAGCTCTATCGGAGGAGCTTCACAAAATCAGCACACCTCATCAGCCGAGCTCTTCATAATTTATCAACATCAAGTTTAGCGTATCCTATGTGAGTGACGAACGATCTCTCTATCTGTCCCCAAGCATTCCCCTCTTCTGCCCAAAAGAAAAGGCCTCCGAACAGAGTTTGCGCCCTCCTCAGAGATCTTTCCTCTTCATAAGTGCCCCTTCTGCTCTTCTTCCCAGATCAAGGCTTCAGCTCATAACCTCCTAGACTGCTTATACGTGTCCTCCTGAATAGAAGCCTCCTCTCTTTCTCTCTCTTGGTTGCACCGGCATGAAAGTAGTATTCGACCTCCTCTCTCTCTCTGTCTCTCTTGCGCAGCGTACCTGCAGAGAAGCAACCTCCCTCTCTCTTCGATTACGAGAGCGTCAACCGCCCCCTCCTGAATAGAAGCCTCCTCTCTTTCTCTCTCTTGGTTGCACCGGCATGAAAGTAGCATTCGACCTCCTCTCTCTCTCTGTCTCTCTTGCGCAGCGTACCTGCAGAAAAGCAACCTCCCTCTCTCTTCGATTACGAGAGCGCCAACCGGGCCCCCTCTCAACTATCACCTCACACACACACATATATATATATATATATATATATATATATATATATATATATATATATATATATATATATATATATATATATATATATATATATATATATATATATATATATATATATATATATATATATATATATATATATAGCTAGATAGGTATTTTAATTGCGTTCGTAAGAAAAAATCATGCATGCCATTGTTTAACTAAAACTTCGCACATGCATGCTACTACTAACTAATACAAATCACTATCACTTAGCTTTAGTAAACTTCACACATAATAAATTGATAAATGATTGTTTAGTAGTATAAACGTTATAGATCGATTATTTAAAAAGTCATCCATTTATATATTTAACCATAAAACATGTATGAGTTTCGTAAATTTAACTCCTAAATTTAACTAGAATATGGATTCACTTATATATTAAAAAGTATGTTTGTTCCTATTTGACTTACACACACACATGGTTTATGCATTCACATACACAAACACATATGTAGGGTAAAAGTCTAATACATTTAGCACATGTCCGTTAAATCATAGGTTCAAAATGACATAGGTGCTTTTACGATTTCACACACATAAATAGTCCTGCACATACACATCCTTCATTTATATGTTCATTAGCTATTATATTTCGTTGAGGTACGTCTTAAGTGTCATCGCCTCATAGCACTTCTAAAGTATTACGATTTCACACACATAAATAGTCATGCACATACACATCCTTCATTTATCTGTTCATTAGCTATTATATTTCGTTGAAGGTACGTCTTAAGTGTCATCGCAAAAAGAGTAATGTAATCACTTCTAATCAATTCTTTCAACATGAAAAGCAAAATAATTAAAACCATTAAGCATCAAACTTTTGCTGACTCTCATGAACTAACAAGGAGAGGAAATCTCTCCGACATTCACCCCCACCTAACCTGCACATCGTCCTCGATAGGCCAAACCTACAAATCATAGAAGGCAATATCAAATTCTTTTGAAAATTATTTATGACTCAAATGCAATTAGCCTATAAAAATGCCTCTATCATTAGTACATCTTTTGATAGCAAAGAAAACTTATAAAATTATGTAAGCTTGAATTTTAACCTTTTCGTTCAATGCATGAGTTGGAAAACAGGTTTTAGAAAGAAATTATAGAAGTCATTCAAATAGTGTTCGTACTAACTCTTCTATTAACTTTGTTCATAAGTAAAGCATATGTTATATAAGCCTTCTATCCTCATCTCCTAGCCACCTGCCATTAAGATACAAAAAACTAATTCCCCTCTAGCATACATCCGCCTTATATAGCCCCCTTTTCAATTCAGAAGTGATTTCAAGACCACAACTGATTCATTGAAATGATTCGATTTTTCTTTCATCTCTTTTTTCATCGTAATTTTTCTTTTTTGTCATTTTTTCTCTTTTCATATGCAGCAACCATTAATGTACTGCTTTCAATTTTTCTTCGCAACTTTTTGGATGAAGGGGAAAGGCTTAATCCCTAATCAGAGTAAAGGATCTAGAGGTAAGCTAAAGTGGGAACTAGGATCTTTTTAGCTAAATGGGTCAGATTTAAGGAAGCTTACCTATATAAAACAAGTTTACTTCTAGTAGGAGTTGCAAGTTAAGGGTTCCGTCGTCTATTCATATGACAACCATAGGTCTCTAATCCCTATCTTCTCTTCAAGCACGTTCCTACTTTAGTG
>CM035421.1:37937162-37962162 GCA_020310875.1 Ceratopteris richardii
CTTTCCAAAAACCTGAAACGGGACCTATTTACCTTTAGTTTCTCCACTAAAAGTAATATTATCAAATAGATTTCGTCATTTTAATCTCCCTATACATGCATGCACGTAAACCACCATGTATTTACGAAAATCGAATTTCAAATATCCTGCAACAAAAGGTGAGATTTCATTGCATATCCTATGTGCGGACACACTAATTTGGTTTTCCTACTGAATGTTTAAAACGTGTTGAAAAGAGTTATATATAATATTCATAAAATAAATCATCTTAAGGATTTGTTTGCATGTGGATTCACGTGGATGCATGAGTTAAAAAAAAAAGATGAAAAATTATGTCATGATATAAACATCAGTTCATGTTTACATAAATAATGCGAGGATATGATTCGAAATGTTCTTTCGTTATCAGATAGGAAGAATTCTAATAATGCATGGCATTCATGACACAAGAAATTTCATGCTGAAATGGAAAGAGACTGTTAAGACAATGAAGAAGCAACTTAATTTGGTTGTATTACGATGTAAACCTACATGTGATACTTAAGAATCAATATGTAGCATGTAGCGTGAAGATATTATCTTTTGAAATTAAACAATCTCAATACTTTAGCACTTAATGCAAATTCTGTAAGTTGATATTCCTACTATTACCATAATTCCTCAATATATTTTCAAAAGAATAAAATATGACCGAATTTGAGTTTCCAAATATCATGGATATTTGTTAGTGTGATGACATATTGCTCAAAAATGCATGATGCATATGTGCTAGTATGCTCGTGATTCTAACACATCTACTATACATGCCTCAAAATCATAGAATTTTTATCATCAGTGCCTTACATATTATTTCCATGCAGACAAGTTCTACCAATTCAAGATAAATTTTTGCAAAGGCGAACAAAGGAGAATACATACATGCTTTAAGAAGATAAAAATGAAATTCAACATCGGGGAAATTTTCACAATCTCTTCTAAAATCTTGCAATAGATATAGATGCTCTGCATTCATGAAGAAGAAGATGGAACTCCCCCGGTCACCATTGGATCTCCAAGCTCTAATACCAAGGTTCTATGCTAGACCTCATATGTGCGAGTGTGGCCTATGACTTTCCCCAATCGAGTGCTCTATAGATTATTCTACTATTGTTGACCTTTGGAGTTGATTGGAGTCCATGCATGCATGTGCATACTTCACCACTCCTTTTGCACCTACATTGGAATCTTACTAGATCCCACTCCTATTTGGTGTACTCACCACTTCATGTAAGTTCATTTCACTCACGTTAATATGTATTAATTATAGTGGATGCTTCTAGAGGGCTTTTGAGATATTGGAGGAAAACAATCTCCACATGCTCCTCATAGGGGTTGAAGCCAAAATCTTCTCCTTCCCATCATTGAGCGTTTAGGACTAGGCTAAGTGAATTACTTCTCTCATACACATGAAGTTCCTAATGTGCTCATTTCGTGAACCTTATCTGGCTACTTTATAACAATGCCCACTCTCACACAACCCACAATTAATTATCATAACCTTTTTCTTTTTGTTTTGGAAGGGAATATGATCTTCTAAAAAGTTATGAGCCCATAAACCTCAAGAATTTCTTTTTCCCATAACAGGATCTCTGATTTATAGAAGAAAATCAATGCAAAGTAATGTATGTGTGGTTCTCCATGTATATGAATTTGCTCTATTTGCATACATAAGTATGGCCACCTTCTTATGTATCTACTGTGTATGACTTACACATATGATGTATAATTGTATGTTTAAATGATCTCGAATGTTTATTTGTGTGCATGTGAGTGTCTATCTATGTCTTTGAGATTTTTTATGCATATGCATGTATTTTTTTTTTATTCATATGTAGTTGTATCCATGCATGAATATGAAGTTGTTTATGTGTAGAAACATATGCGTGTGGCTATTCATGTATGTGGATGTGATCATCTATGTATGTCTACATGTGCAATGTATGTGGCTATGCATATTATGCATATGTAGCTAGATTTTCTTAAGAGGAGGTTTGGTAGAAGCCTAATCTTATGCATATGTGGTTGTGTATGTACTATGGTTATCCATTTATGTGAATATGTACGTGCAATTTATGTGAATATGTATCTGCATGTGATTGTTTATTTTAGTGTCATTGCAATTCATGTGAATATGTATTTGCCTGTGATTGCTAATTTTATTTTTTATTGCAATCTCTTTGAATATGTACCTGCATGTGATTGTCAATTTTAATTTCATTGCAAAATATCATGGATATTTGTTAGTGTGACGACATATTGTTCAATAATGCTTGATGCATTTGTGCTAATGTTCTCCTGGATTTTAAGCTCATACCTAAAAATCATAGATTTTTGTCATGGGTGACATGCCTTACTTAACTCTTCTTACGATGCAAAATATTTCTACCAATTCAAGATACTCTTTTGCAAAGATGCACAAAGCATAATGCAAACATGCTTTAAGAAGATAAAAATGAAATTAAACTTAGGGGAGTTTTCCACAATATCTTCTCTAATTTTGCAATATATATATAGATGCTCTTTCCACTAATGAAGAAGATGATGAAACTCCTATTCCCCATTGGATCTCAAAGTTCTTATACCAAAAATTCTTAGTTACACTTAATATGTGAAAGGGTGGCCCATGACTCTTCCTAGTGGACCGTTATATAGATTATTGTACTAATATTGTCCTTTGGACTTGATTAGACTCCATGCATGCATGTGGATACTTCACCACTCCTTTAACCACATTGAACTCTTACTAGATTTCACTCCTATTTGAGGTACTCACCATGTCGATTAAGTTCATTTCAATCAGGTTAATGCAATGTAATTCTAGTGGACGCTTCTTGAAGGCTTTTGAGGTATTGGAGGGGAATAGTCTCCCCATGCTTCTCATAAGGGTTGAACCGAGAATCTTCTCCTTTCCATCATTGATCCTTTAGCACTAAGCTAAGTTAATAACTTGTCTCATAGTCATCAAATTTTTAATGTGCTCATTTTATGAACCTTATAAGGCTACTTTATAACAATGCCCACTTTCACATATTCCACATTTACGTACCATAAACGTTTTCTTTTTTGAATGAATATGATCTTCAAGAAAGTTATTAGACCATGAACCTCAAGAAGTGCTTTTTCCATAAGAAATTCTTTGATTTGTAGAAAAAAATAATTGCAAGCCAATAAATGGTGTGGTTCTCCATGTATATGAATGTGCTCTATTCGCATACATAAGTATGTCCACATCCTTTGTAGTACCCCTAGGCATGCAGGAGGACCGAAGAAGATAGAAGAGAAAGTCAAGCAATGGGAAGGCAATTGTTTGTAACTTGTAGGCCTGTGATACCTCTTTAGATAAGTAACGGTTGCCGAGATTGAGAGAAACGCTCTCAAGTGCCTTGGGCTACAGCTTCAGGGAGTGCTCTGTTCCATTACAACTGTCAAATTTGAGTTCTGGGTAATTGTTGCTTTCATTTTTGGTGCCACCTTGGTTAAATTGTTTTACTACTCTCTTTTCCTCTCTCTTTTCCTCTCTCTTTCGGCCTTTCTTTCTCTATCGTCCTCCCTTTTTCTCTCTCTCACGGCCTACCCCCTCCCCTTCTCCCTTTCTCTCTCGCTCTCTCTCCCTCGCTCTCTTTACCTCTCTCTCGGTCTGGCACTCTCTCCCCGGTGTCTTTCTCTCTCTCTTCCTCTCTCTCTTTCTCTCTCTTTCTCTCTCTCCCCCTCTCTTCCCCCCTCTCTCTCTCTTTCCTCCTCTCTCGATCCCTCTCCCTCTCTCCCTTTTTCTTTCTCTCTCTCTCTCTCCCTACGTGTGACCCCCCGTTCTTCCTTTTTCTTTCTCTCTCTCTCTCTCTCTCTCTCTCTCATTCTCTCTCTCTCTCTCTCTCTCTCTCTCTCTCTCTCTCTCTCTCTCTCTCTCTCTCTCTCTCTCTCTCTCTCTCTCTCTCTCTCTCTCTCTCTCTCTCTCTCTCTCTCTCTCTCTCTCTCTCTCTCCCTCCCCTCCTTCTCTCACCTCCCCCGCCACCCCCGTTGACCCCGCCGCTGACCCCTCCAGCAGCCCCCCGCCACCCCCGCTGACCCCTCCCGTAGCCCCCCGCCACCCCCGCTGACCCCCCCCGCTGACCCCTCCCGCAGCCCCCCGCCACCCCGCTGACCCCCCCCCCCCCCCCCCCCCCGCTGACCCCTCCCGCAGCCCCCCGCCACCCCCGCTCTCTCCCCCCGCTACCCACTCCCTCTGCCCACCCCCGCCAACCCCCCCGCAGGCCCCCCCACTCTCCCGCAGCCCTCCCCCTCCATCCGCAATCTACCCCCGCAGCCCTCCCCCTCCATCCTCCATCTACCCCCGCAGCCCTCCCCCTCCATCCTCCATCTCCCCCGCAGCACCCTCCCACTCCTCCTCCATTTACCCCCGCAGCCCTCCCCCTCCATCCGCCATCTACCCCCGCAACCCTCCCCCTCCATCCTCCATCTACCCCCGCAGCCCTCCCCCTCCACCCTCCATCTACCCCCGCAGCCCTCCCCCTCCATCCTCCATCTACCCCCGCAGCCCTCCCACTCCTCCTCCATCTACCCCCGCAGCCCTCCCCCTCCATCCTCCATCTCCCCCCGCAGTGCCCTCCCAATTCCCCTCCAATTTCCCCCGCGCCCTCCCCCTCAGCCACCCACACACACACCCACCCACACACACATATACACATGCACGCCCACACATATACACATGTTCACACACACACACACACACCCACCCACACACACATATACACATGCACGCCCACACATAAACACATGTTCACACCCACATGCACGCACACACACATACATATGCACACACACCCACACAATCACATGCACACTCACACACATACACACACATCCTCACACCCCCACACACACACCCCCACACACACACTTCCACACACACACACACCCACACACACACACATACATATTTCTCACTCACACACATGCACCTACACACACACCACATACATACACACATGCACACATTCACACACATGCATACACACATACCCTCACACACACCCACCCCGCACACATACACGCTCACACACAATCACATAGTGGGTCAATGCAAAACTCTGGAGGCAATTCTTCCTTCCCAGCCATCTCAGGAGATGACAGATATGGAGCTTGATGAATGTGAGGAAACCATTCTGCAAGATGTTAGCATGGAAGAAGAAATGAGGAGGGAACAACATCAACTCATGCATGAGGCTTATCAAGAGGAGGAAGAAGCTCCTTCTGGTCCAAGAGTTTAGTGTGTTCCACGGTTATCAGTCATCATCCGAGTTAAAAGTGAAAATAGATAATCAAATGTCGCCGCCAACCATTCACGGCTACTACCTAATTTTGTGGATCCAATTCAAATCAAGGGAATATTTGACCTACCCCCAATTTTGGACAATCCACCGGCGCGTGATCAGTGGACGTGAAGCAAGGCCCTCTTGACCTATTGAGGCCTATAAAAACAATGGATTTGTGCTCATTTGGGGTACATTTTTGGAGTTACAATGACGCCTGTATACGTGCAGAAGTTCTCTCTTGCACTTGGTGGTTTCAAGCCTATTGTAGGAGCTACTCTGTAGTGTGGATATAGAGGGTAGGCTTCTCAGTGGAGGGCTATGAGCACTATAGTGTAAGAGAGTGCCTTGGATTTTTTTTTTCTTTTCTGTGAGTCAGTATTGGTGTTAAGCTCTATTCTCTTGAGCAATTCCTTCACCATTTGTATTGATCTGTGTTTATCTGCATAGAGTGCCACGAAGCTCTGAGCATTAGTTTTTGAGCATTTCCTTGACAAATCTTGTAATCATCTGAATCGAATCAAGAAGTGTATGGTCTTTCTTGGTCAATGGTTGTTCATATTTTCTGAAGTATGTACCACTCTGTGCAATCCTTGTTATCTACCTGCTCACAGAAATGTTAAAGGGTATACTTCCCTAAAGAGAAACCCCCTTGAGTAGGCGATGTACTGGATGTGTTAATCTTTAATCTCTACTTTTGTTAAAAGTGGATACCCTAGTACCTCCTCTACAGTTTGGCACGCACGGTGGGACCTTTGCATTTCTGTGAGAGGTGTTTTGCCCTATTGCAATTGCGAATAGGTACATGACCCATACATGAGCAGATAAAGAATCTCTTCGTTTTCGGAGGAGCCTTAACAAGTTAGCAATAACCACGGCTAGTGAATCTACCTCCCCTCTGCCCTCCCTAAATTTATCTGTTGATTTGGGTGCGACACCATTGTCGAAAGAGAGGTATAGGAGAACTCTAGACTTCTCCTCAGATACGTCCGAAGAAACAACACCAGTACAAATGGTGGACCTCTCTCATTTGCTCTCCAGATTAAACATCAAACTCCCTACCTTCAAGGGACAAGCTTATGAGGATGCTGATGATCATGTGAGGAGATTCATCTCTTTATGTCGTGGATGAGGTCTGCAGAATAGAGAGGATGCAATGTTGGCACTCTTTCCATTTACATTGGAGGGTCTTGCAGATAAATAGTATAGCCAATATGTAGATGGCCATTTCACTACATGGGAGGCTCTGAAGGCAGCATTTTGAGAGACATTCCGACCAAGTGATTCCTCGGAAAGAGCTCTAGATCAGCTAGAGAATTTGAAGCTAAGATCAGGTGAATCCTTTCATGAACTTCACACTAGAACAAAAGCACTTGTTGCACGTCTGCCACATGCTCCAGGTGACTTTTTGGTTAAAAAGTGGATAGAAAAGGCTCTGCCCAGGTCATCTCAGCAGAAGCTTCGTGAGTCTCTTAGATTCGATGCAACCCTCAATGATTTTGTTGCAGCGGCATCACGCATAGAGGAAGCAAGGCAACATTTTGAAGAGGATACACAAAGAAATTATGCTGCAGACCTGGATCCTATTGGGCAACTGAGGAAGGAACTGGAAGCATTGAAAATGCAACAACATCAACAAGAAGAGAAGGTCTTGCCACCACTCCGTCGCACTGATGACGAAGTAGCCCAACTTCGCCGTGAGTTAGAAGATTTGAGGACTACTCAGGATATAATGAGACAAATTTGGTGCACGATTTGTAACAAAAATGGACATTCCAATGCTAATTGCCCTAACAAGGTAAGCTGTCAATTTTGTGGAAAGGATGGTCATGAAGCTAGAGATTGCTACTACCTCAAGGGTACACAGCAAAGAAGTAACCCTCAAACTTTGGATTCATATTATGCTAGTACTTCAAATACATCTAATAGAGAGGAGAATCAGCCTGCAAAGCCTAGGTATAAGAGACCTTTGATGTGCTATCGTTGTGGTGAGTACGGCCACATGCAAAACAGGTGTTCTCTTCCAGAAGATGCACCTCCTTGTCAACATTGTCCAGAGGCCAAGGATCATTATACCAAAGATTGCCCAAGAGGTCGTCTTGCTCTAATTCACATGATTGCAGTCTCTCCACATGAAGAAGGAAAAACCACTCAGACTTATGCTGTTTCATCCTCTGCAATGCCCATGATGACTAGAGCTAGGCAAGCAGCTGCAACCCAGAGAGATGAACAACAAGGATTTCAGGATAAAGAGGAAGAAAAGGAGTCTGGATGGAAGGAAGAAACACAAATTGAAGGAGCTTATAATAAGATGACTACTTCTCTAAAGGGCCAACCAACAAGTCTGCAAGAAAACACTCAGGAGGTAAACATTGAACAGATCTTGAAAGGTATTCATCACAAGGTTAGTCTATATGAACTTATAAGGATGGATTCAAAAATAAGAAGTGACTTACTGAAGATTATACACTCTGCTCACTTGGTCCAATCACCTAGTATAGATGGTTTCATGGTTGATTTTCCCCCTGCACCCTTAGCAGACTACCAAAGCTCAAGATTATCTGTTTGTATAAAGGATGAAGCTCTCACAGGTGTGATCATAGATGGAGGCTCCGGTATCAATTTAATGCCAGATTTTACAATGAAGAAGCTGAAATTGAACCCCACCAAGTTGGCACCATTCACGGTTACATTGGCAGATCAACATCGGGTTGCGCCACTGGGCATTATTGAGAAGGTACTGATGGTAGTACAGGGCTGCCATTTTGTTCTAGATTTTGTTGTTATTGCACACAGGAGACTTCTTAACCTCTACTCCTGGGGAGACCTTGGCTGAGACAAGCAAAAGCTTTGCAAGATTGGGGAAAAAATAAACTATGGATTTCAACAAATACCAATAGCCAACTGCAACTACATTTGGAAGAAGGATTCGACTCAGGAAAAACTACTGGATATACTATGGACACTCAGGTAATGCCCTCTCTACCCCAAGAAGAGGATACATTGTTAAATTGGATGATGGGAAGTGCAGAGTGTTGCACAGTGGAGATTAATGAACTTGAGGAAGAAGTTACAGATAAGGTAATTACAGGAAAGGGCAATGAAGACCACAAGGTGTTGGAGAATGAGCAATTGCAGGAAAGCACAAGCCTTGAGGAAGCAACCCAGATAAAAGTATCAGAGGTAGAAGATTTTGAACCTAAGGGCAGAGAAGATCTTCCTTTCTCAGATATACCTCAAGGATGGATGGAAGAACATGTTGCAAAATATAAATTAAACTCCACTCCTGCATATAGTGGAGATGACTTATCAAACAAAGCCAATCCTGAAACATTGGTTCAAGAAGTAAATTTAGGGGATGAAGAGAACCCTCAAGTAGTCCATTTGGCATCCTGGTTGTGGCATTATCCTAATTTACTACAGAAGGTAACTTCTTTGCTCTTTACTTACAAAAGTGTCTTCGCATGGTCCTACAAAGATCTAACAGGAATACCAGAAGAGCTTGGATTACATCAGATACCCTTGGGTGAGGGAGCTGCACCTGTAAGAAGTAGGCCATATCGACTCAATCCGAAGTATGCAGAGGCGGTAAAAGCAGAGATTACAAAACTAGAAAAAGCAGGTATAATTGTGCCAGTAGAACATTGCAGGTGGCTTTCTTCTATGGTTATTGTGCCGAAGAGAAATAGTGGAAAAATAAGGGTATGTGTTGATTTCCGTGCTTTGAATAAAGTGACTATTCAACATGGATTTCCTCAGCCCTTCACAGAGCAAGTACTTGAAGAGGTAGCTGGTCACACTTTGTATAGTTTCTTGGATGGTTTTAGTGGCTACAATCAGATAGTGATCCATCCTGATGATAAGGACAAAACAGCCTTTGTCACTCCCTGGGGCACTTATGTCTATACTCGAATGGCTTTTGGTTTGAAGAATGCACCGGCTTCATTTAATAGAACGATGTATCTGATATTGGGTAAATGGTTAACAACCTTTCTACGCATTTTCATGGATGACTTTTCAGTATTTCAGGTACAGATAGAAGGGCAGCAGTTCAAGTTTTCCATGACCATTTGGAAAATCTAAAAGAAATTTTTGAGCAATGTCTCAAAACAGGTTTAAAAGTGAATCCTGATAAATGTCACTTTTTGGTCACTAAGGGCACTCTTCTTGGTCACATAGTATCTGCTGAAGGTATAACTGTTGACCCTGCAAAGGTTACAGCTATTCTTTCCATGCCAATTCCACAAAGCCCAGAGGAAGTGCAAAGTTTCTTGGGCCATGCAGGGTATCACAGAAGATTCATTAGGATGTATTCTTTCTCTACTTCAAATCATGTGAGGAGATTCATCTCTTTATGTCGTGGATGAGGTCTGCAGAATAGAGAGGATGCAATGTTGGAACTCTTTCCATCCACATTGGAGGGTCTTGCAGATAAATGGTATAGCCAATATGCAGATGGCCATTTCACTACATGGGAGGCTCTGAAGGCAGCATTCTTAGAGACATTCCGACCAAGTGATTCCTCGGAAAGAGCTCTAGATCAGCTAGAGAATTTGAAACTAAGATCAGGTGAATCCTTTCATGAACTTCACACTAGAACAAAAGCACTTGTTGCACATCTGCCACATGCTCCAGGTGACTTTTTGGTTAAAAAGTGGATATAAAAGGCTCTGCCCAGGTCATCTCAGCAGAAGCTTCGTGAGTCTCTTAGATTGGATGCAACCCTCAATGATTTTGTTGCAGCAGCATCACGCATAGAGGAAGCAAGGCAACATTTTGAAGAGGATACACAAAGAAATTATGCTGCAGACCTGGATCCTATTGGGCAACTGAGGAAGGAACTGGAAGCATTGAAAATGCAGCAACATCAACAAGAAGAGAAGGTCTTGCCACCACTCCGTCGCACTGATGACGAAGTAGCCCAACTTCGCCGTGAGTTAGAAGATTTGAGGACTACTCAAGAGATAAGGAGACAAATGTGGTGCACGATTTGTAACAACAATGGACATTCCAATGCTAATTGCCCTAACAAGGTAAGCTGTCAATTTTGTGGAAAGGATGGTCATGAAGCTAGAGATTGCTACTACCTCAAGGGTACGCAGCAAAGAAGTAACCCTCAAACTTTGGATTCATACTATGCTAGTACTTCAAATACATCTAATAGAGAGGAGAATCGGCCTGCAAAGCCTAGGTATAATAGAGCTTTGATGTGCTATCGTTGTGGTGAGTACGGCCACATGCAAAACAGGTGTTCTCTTCCAGAAGATGCACCTCCTTGTCAACATTGTCCAAAGGCCAAGGATCATTATACCAAAGATTGCCCAAGAGGTCATCCTGCTCTAATTCACATGATTGCAGTCTCTCCACATGAAGAAGGAAAAACCACTCAGACTTATGCTGTTTCATCCTCTGCAATGCCCATGATGACTAGAGCTAGGCAAGCAGCTGCAACCCAGAGAGATGAAAAACAAGGATTTCAGGATAAAGAGGAAGAAAAGGAGTCTGGATGGAAGGACCAAACACAAATTGAAGGAGCTTATAATAAGATGACTACTTCTCTAAAGGGCCAACCAACAAGTCTGCAAGAAAACACTCAGGAGGTAAACATTGAACAGATCTTGAAAGGTATTCATCACAAGGTTAGTCTATATGAACTTATAAGGATGGATTCAAAAATAAGAAGTGACTTACTGAAGATTATACACTCTGCTCACTTGGTCCAATCACCTAGTGTAGATGGTTTCATGGTTGATTTTCCCCCTGCACCCTTAGCAGACTACCAAAGCTCAAGATTATCTGTTTGTATAAAGGATGAAGCTCTCACAGGTGTGATCATAGATGGAGGCTCTGGTATCAATTTAATGCCAGATTTTACAATGAAGAAGCTGAAATTGAACCCCACCAAGTTGGCACCATTCACGGTTACATTGGCAGATCAACATCGGGTTGCGCCACTCGGCATTATTGAGAAGGTACTGATGGTAGTACAGGGCTGCCATTTTGTTCTAGATTTTGTTGTTATGGCACTTCCATAGGAGACTTCTTACCCTCTACTCCTGGGGAGACCTTGGCTGAGACAAGCAAAAGCTTTGCAAGATTGGGGAAAAAATAAACTATGGATTTCAACAAATACCAATAGCCAACTGCAACTACATTTGGAAGAAGGATTCGACTCAGGAAAAGCTACTGGATATACTGTGGACACTCAGGTAATGCCCTCTCTACCCCAAGAAGAGGATACATTGTTAAATTGGATGATGGGAAGTGCAGAGTGTTGCACAGTGGAGATTAATGAAATTGAGGAAGAAGTTGCAGATAAGGTAATTATAGGAAAGGCAATGAAGACCACAAGGTGTTGGAGAATGAGCAATTGCAGGAAAGCACAAGCCTTGAGGAAGCAACCCAGATAAAAGTATCAGAGGTAGAAGATTTTGAACCTAAGGGCAGAGAAGATCTTCCTTTCTCAGATATACCTCAAGGATGGATGGAAGAACATGTTGCAGAATATAAATTAAACTCCACTCCTGCATATAGTGGAGATGACTTATCAAACAAGGCCAGTCATGAAACATTGGTTCAAGAAGTAAATTTAGGGGATGAAGAGAACCCTCAAGTAGTCCATTTAGCATCCTGGTTGTGGCATTATCCTAATTTACTACAGAAGGTAACTTCTTTGCTCTTTACTTACAAAAGTGTCTTCGCATGGTCCTACAAAGATCTAACAGGAATACCAGAAGAGCTTGGATTACATCGGATACCCTTGGGTGAGGGAGTTGCACCTGTAAGAAGTAGGCCATATCGACTCAATCCGAAGTATGCAGAGGCGGTAAAAGCAGAGATTACAAAACTAGAAGAAGGAGGTATAATTGTGCGAGTAGAACATTCCAGGTGGCTTTCTTCTATGGTTATTGTGCCGAAGAAAAATAGTGAAAAAATAAGGGTATGTGTTGATTTCCGTGCTTTGAATAAAGTGACTATTCAAGATGGATTTCCTCAGCCCTTCACAGAGCAAGTACTTGAAGAGGTAGCTTGTCACACTTTGTATAGTTTCTTGGATGGTTTTAGTGGCTACAATCAGATAGTGATCCATCCTGATGATAGGGACAAAACAGCCTTTGTCACTCCCTGGTGCACTTATGTCTATACTCGAATGGCTTTTGGTTTGAAGAATGCACCGGCTTCATTTAATAGAACGATGTATCTGATATTGGGCAAATGGTTAACAACCTTTCTACGCATTTTCATGGATGACTTTTCAGTGTTTTCAGGTATAGATAGAAGGGCAGCAGTTCAAGATTTCCATGACCATTTGGAAAATCTAAAAGAAATTTTTGAGCAATGTCTCAAAACAGGTTTAAAATTGAATCCTGATAAATGTCACTTTTTGGTCACTAAGGGCACTCTTCTTGGTCACATAGTATCTGCTGAAGGTATAACTGTTGACCCTGCAAAGGTTACAGCTATTCTTTCCATGCCAATTCCACAAAGCCCAAAGGAAGTGCAAAGTTTCTTGGGCCATGCAGGGTATCACAGAAGATTCATTAGGATGTATTCAGAAATTGCTAAGCCCTTGTCAAGGCTTACCAGTAAAAAGATCCCTTTCTCATGGAGTGCTGAAGCCGACAAAGCATTTTGTGAACTAAAGTTGAGGTTATGTACTGCTCCACTTTTAAGTGTTCCTAATTGGTCATTGGAATTTCATGTGTATACAGGTGCTAGTCTTCATGCTGTTGGTGCAGTTCTAGCTAAACCATCATCTCACAAAGTGGATAGACCTATCTCTTATGCAAGCAGACTGCTCAACCAAGCTGAAAGAAATTACAGTACAACGGAAAGAGAAGGTTTGGCTATCGTATTTGCTCTTCAAAAGTTTCGACATTATCTCCTTGGTGTACATTTCATTGTTATCTCTGATCATCAACCCTTGAAGTATTTGATAAACAAGCCTAGAGTAGCTGGAAGGATTTGGAGATGGTTACTCCTATTTCAAGAATTTAATTTTGATATTCATATTAAGCCAGGAAAAGAGCACTACATGGCAGATCAAGTGTCTAGGACAGCAATGAGCGAGAAGGCAACAGGTATCAATGACGAACTGGTGGATAGCAATCTTTTCCTGATAGCAATTCGGACTAGTTGGTATGATGAAATTCTCCATGTTCTTACTACTGGAAAGATCCCAGAACATTTGACACCTGTAGAAAAAAGAAGATTACTTTTGAAAACCAAAGCCTATTCTCTTATAAATGGAAATTTATATAAATACTGTGAGGATGATATATTGAGAAGGTGTGTCTATCCAGAGGAGGTAAATCTTCTGCTAGAGGCTGCACACAATGAAGGACATCTAAAGGGGGAAGAATTGGCTCATAGAATCATCCACAAAGGTTTATGGTGGCCTCATATTTTCAAGGATGCAATCAAGTTTGCTAAAGAATGCCACATCTGCCAGAGGTGTGCTCCCACGCCAACCACATTGAATTTCCAACCATTAGTCATATCTACTGGATGGCTTCCATTTGAACGATGGGGTCTTGATTTCATAGGACCAATTAGTCCAACTGGTCAACCTGGAGGAAAAAAGTATATTTTGATGGCCACATGCTATGCCACTAAATGGATAGAGGCTAAAGCTACTGTGGACTGCACGGCTTTAACAGTGGCTAAATTTGTGTATAAACGTATTTTCTCAATATTTGGTTGCCCACTGGAAATAACTAGTGATAGGGGCACACATTTTGTGAATCAATTGCTCCAGTTTATATTTGACAGGTACAAAATCTTCCATAAAAAATCTTGTGCCTATTACCCAAGGGCAAATGGCCAAGCAGAGAGTTCCAATAAGATTTTGATTGGACTACTTCGCAAATTATCTTTCGATCATCAAAGCTCTTGGCCACTAGCACTAATTGGTGCAATTTGGGCTTTCAGAACCACGAAGAGGGGAACTACAGGCGAGACTCCATTTCGCTTAGTTTATGGGAAAGAGGCATTGGCACCATTTGAGTTTATCATCAGAAAAGAAATAGGAATCAAAACCATTGGAATTGAACCCCCCATTCAGAGATTGGTGGCATTAGAAGAGTATAGAGAAGGGGCAATGCAGAAACTTCTCGTGACCCAAGAAGAGCGCAAGAGATTGCATGACAGGTATCTGAGATCGAATGAAGTTCAAGAAGGGTCTATGACTTTAGTGCATCAGGTTCCACCAATTCAAACCAAATTGGCACCCAAGTGGATAGAACCTTAAAAGGTAATCAAGGTATTGCCACATGGCGCTGTGCATCTGGAAGATCTGCAGGGTAAAAGGATTCCGCTGGTCAATATCTCCAGGGTAAAGAAGTATCTCAATTAGGTCAAAATGGAAGCACTTCATTCCTTGTACATACCGTGTTTCTTTATGGTAATTGCAGCATAACTAGATCTCTTTGAAATAAGTAGAATAAAGGAGAAATTGCACCAGGGACGGTGCAAAAGTTTGATGTGGGGGTCTGTAGTACCCCTAGGCATGCAGGAGGACCGAAGAAGATAGAAGAGAAAGTCAAGCAATGGAAAGGCAATTGTTTGTAACTTGTAGGCCTGTGATACCTCTTTAGATAAGTAACGGTTGCCGAGATTGAGAGAAAAGCTCTCAGGTGGCTTGGGCTACAGCTTCCGGGACTGCTCTGTTCCATTACAACTGTCAAATTTGAGTTCTGGGTAATTGTTGCTTTCACTTTTGGTGCCACCTCGGTTAAATTGTTTTACTACTCTTTTCCTCTCTCTTTCGGCCTTTCTTTCTCTATCGTCCTCCCTTTTTCTCTCTCTCACGGCCTACCCCCTCCCCTTCTCCCTTTCTCTATCGCTCTCTCTCCCTCGCTCTCTTTACCTCTCTCTCAGTCTGGCACTCTCTCCCCGCTGTCTTTCTCTCTCTCTTCCTCTCTCTCTTTCTCTCTCTTTCTCTCTCTCCCCCTCTCTTCCCCCTCTCTCTCTCTTTCCTCCTCTCTCGATCCCTCTCCTTCTCTCCCTTTTTCTTTCTCTCTCTCTCTCTCTCCCTACGTGTGACCCCCCCTTCTTCCTTTTTCTTTCTCTCTCTCTCTCTCTCTCTCTCTCTCTCTCTCTCTCTCTCTCTCTCTCTCTCTCTCTCTCTCTCTCTCTCTCTCTCTCTCTCTCTCTCTCTCTCTCTCTCTCTCTCTCTCTCTCTCTCTCTCTCTCTCTCTCTCTCTCTCTCTCTCTCTCTCTCTCTCTCTCTCTCTCTCTCTCTCTCTCTCTCTCTCTTCCCCTCCTTCTCTCACCTCCCCCGCCACCCCCGCTGACCCCCCTGCTGACCCCTCCCGCAGCCCCCCGCCATCCCCGCTGACCCCCCCCCCCCCCCCCCCCCCCCCCCCCGCTGACCCCTCCCGCAGCCCCCCGCCACCCGCGCTCACCCCCCCCCCCCCGCTGACCCCTCGCGCAGCCCCCCGCCACCCCGCTGACCCCCCACCCCCCGCTGACCCCTCCCGCAGCCCCCCGCCACCCCCGCTCTCTCCCCCCGCTACCCACTCCCTCTGCCCACCCCCGCCAACCCCCTCGCAGGCCCCCCCACTCTCCCGCAGCCCTCCCCCTCCATCCGCCATCTACCCCCGCAGCCCTCCCCCTCCATCCTCCATCTACCCCCGCAACACTCCACCTCCATCCTCCATCTCCCCCGCAGCGCCCTCCCACTCCTCCTCCATTTACCCCCGCAGCCCTCCCCCTCCATCCGCCATCTACCCCCGTAGCCCTCCCCCTCCATCCTCCATCTACCCCCGCAGCCCTCCCCCTCCACCCTCCATCTACCCCCGCAGCCCTCCCCCTCCATCCTCCATCTACCCCTGCAGCCCTCCCACTCCTCCTCCATCTACCCTCGCAGCCCTCCCCCTCCATCCTCCATCTCCCCCCGCAGCGCCCTCCCAATTCCCCTCCAATTTCCCCCGCGCCCTCCCCCTCAGCCACCCACACACACATATACACATGCACGCCCACACATATACACATGTTCACACACACACACACACCCACCCACCCACACACACATATACACATGCACGCCCACACATAAACACATGTTCACACCCACATGCATGCACACATACATACATATGCACACACACCCACACAATCACATGCACACTCACACACATACACACACATCCTCACACCCCCACACACACACCCCCACACACACACCCCCACACACACACTTCCACACACACACACACCCACACACACACACACATACATATTTCTCACTCACAAACATGCACCTACACACACACCACATACATACACACATGCACACATTCACACACATGCATACACACATACCCTCACACATACCCACCCCGCACACATACACGCTCACACACAATCACATAGTGGGTCAATGCAAAACTCTGGAGGCAATTCTTCCTTCCCAGCCATCTCAGGAGATGACAGATATGGAGCTTGATGAATGTGAGGAAACCATTCTGCAAGATGTTAGCATGGAAGAAGAAATGAGGAGGGAACAACATCAACTCATGCATGAGGCTTATGAAGAGGAGGAAGAAGCTCCTTCTAGTCCAAGAGTTCAGTGTGTTCCACGGTTATCAGTCATCATCGGAGCTAATAAGGACTTGAAATTAAAGTGGAATGGTTAAAAGTGAAAATAGATAATCAAATGTCGCCGCCAACCATTCACGGCTACTACCTAATTTTGTGGATCCAATTCAAATCAAGGGAATATTTGACCTACCCCCAATTTTGGACAATCCACCGGCGCGTGATCAGTGGACGTGAAGCAAGGCCCTCTTGACCTATTGAGGCCTATAAAAACAATGGATTTGTGCTCATTTGGGGTACATTTTTGGAGTTACATTGACGCGTGTATACGTGCAGAAGTTCTCTCTTGCACTTGGTGGTTTCAAGCCTATTGTAGGAGCTACTCTGTAGCGTGGATACAGAGGGTAGGCTTCTCAGTGGAGGGCTATGAGCACTATAGTGTAAGAGAGTGCCTTGGATTTTTTTTTTCTTTTCTGTGAGTCAGTATTGGTGTTAAGCTCTATTCTCTTGAGCAATTCCTTCACCATTTGTATTGATCCGTGTTTATCTGCATAGAGTGCCACGAAGCTCTGAGCATTAGTTTTTTAGCATTTCCTTGACAAATCTTGTAATCATCTGAATCGAATCAAGAAGTGTATGGTCTTTCTTGGTCAATGGTTGTTCATATTTTCTGAAGTATGTACCACTCTGTGCAATCCTTGTTATCTACTTGCTCACAGAAATGTTAAAGGGTATACTTCCCTAAAGAGAACCCCCCTTGAGTAGGCGACGTACTGGATGTGTTAATCTTTAATCTCTACTTTTGTTAAAAGTGGATACCCCAGTACCTCCTCTACATCCTTATATATGTATTGTGTATGAATTGACCATATGACGTATATGATGTATAAGTGTATGTTTAAACGATCTCGAATGTTTATTTGTGTGCATGTGAGTGTCTATTTGTTCTTGTGCGTTTTTTTATACATAGGTATGTATGGTTTTTTATTCATATGTTGTTGATTGTATATGCATATGTATATGTTGTCCTATGCATGCATGCGTATGCACTTGTATATGTGTAGAAACATATGCTTGTGGCTATCCATGTATGTGGATGTGATCATCTATGTATGTCTACATGTGTGATGTATGTAGCTCTATAGTTATTTTTGCTTAAGAGGAAGTTCGGCAAGAGCCTAATCTTAAGCATATATAGCTTTGTATGTCCTCTGCTTGTCCATTTATGTGCTTATGTATCTGTATGTGATTGTCGATTTTATTTTCATTGCAATTTCTGTGAACATAACAAAAACACGATCGTGGATCATTGTGACCAACAACTATTCTGAAGGCGTGCCTGTGATTGCTGATTTTATTTTTATTGCAATCTCTTTGAATATGTACCTGTTGTCAATTTTAATTTCATTGCAAAATATCATGGATATTTGTTAGTGTGACGACATATTGTTGAATAATGCTTGATGCATTTGTGCTAGTGTTCTCTTGCATTTTAAGCCCATACCTAAAAATCATAGAATTTTTGTCTTGGGTGACGTGCCTTACTTAACTCTTCTTACCATGCAAAATATTTCTACCAATTCAAGATACTCTTTTGCAAAGATGAACAAAGCATAGTGCATACATGCTTTAAGAAGATAAAAATGAAATTAAACTCAGGGGAGTTTTTCACAATATCTTCTCTAATTTTGCAATATATATATAGATGCTCTTTCCACTAATGAAGAAGATGATGAAACTCCTATTCACCATTGGATCTCAAAGTTCTTATACCAAAAATTCTTAGTTACACTTCATATGTGAGAGGGTGGCCCATGACTCTTCCTAGTGGACTGTTATATAGATTATTGTACTAACATTGACCTTTGGAGTTTATTAGACTCCATTCATGCGTGTGGATACTTCACCACTCGTTTAGCCACATTGAACTCTTACTAGATTTCACTCCTATTTGAGGTACTCACCATGTCATTTAAGTTCATTTCAATTAGGTTAATGCGATGTAATTCTAGTGGACGCTTCTCGAAGGCTTGTGAGGTATTGGAGGGGGAATAGTCTCCCCATGCTTCTCATAAGGGTTGAACCGAGAATCTTCTCCTTCCCATCATTGATCCTTTAGCACTAAGCTAAGTTAATAACGTGTCTCATAGTCATCAAATTTTTAATGTGCTCATTTCATGAACCTTATAAGGCTACTTTATAACAATGCCCACTGTCCCATATTCCACAATTACGTACCATAAAAGTTTTCTTTTTTGAAGGAAATATGATCTTCAAGAAAGTTATTAGACCATGAACCTCAAGAAGTGCTTTTTCCATAAGAAATTCTTTGATTTGTAGAAAAAAATTAATTGCAAGCCAATAAATGGTGTGGTTCTCCATGTATGTGAATGTGCTCTATTCGCATACATAAGTATGTCCACATCCTTTGTATTGTGTATGACTTGAACATATGACGTATATTATTTATAAGTGTATGTTTAAACGATCTCGAATGTTTATTTGTGTGCATGTGAGTGTCTATTTATTCTTGTGCGTTTTTTTATACATAGGTATGTATGGTTTTTTATTCATATGTTGTTCATTATATATGCATATGTATATGTTGTCCTATGCATGCGTGCGTATGCACTTGTATATGTGTAGAAACATATGCTTGTGGCTATCCATGTATGTGGAAGTGATTATCTATGTATGTCTACATGTGTGATGTATGTAGCTCTATAGTTATTTTTTCTTAAGAGGAAGTTCGGCAAAAGCCTAATCTTAAGCACATATAGCTGTGTATGTCCTCTGCTTGTCCATTTATGTGATTATGTATCCGTATGTGATTGTCGATTTTATTTTCATTGCAATTTCTGTGAATATGTATCTGCATGTGTTTATCGATTTTATTTTCATTGCAATTGATTGATATGCGTCTAAGATGTATACCTTGTGGTATGTTTGTTGATCATTTTTGTGTTAGTTTCTCCTTTTGTATATCTTGTATTTCGTGTTTGTTTCAATGCTCTAAATATGCCCTCTAAAATCTAATGACAACGGAACTGTGGAAACGTTATGTGAAATAGGAAACTTGCTGGCTCGGTTTTTGATAAGAAGGAAGATGCGTCTTCGAAGAGCCACATGAAAAGATGGCTCGCTGCTCGATGAGTCGATGTGGTTAAAGTTTTGGATTTTTCTGGGACACTGCTGACAGCTGTAAGTATATGGGAGCCAGAATATCAGGATCTTTTTATGCCCAGATGGGTAGTCAAGTCTCCTTAAAGCGTGCGCACGTTTCCTGCTTACGATCGACTTTTGATGGTCCTCAGATCGTTCTCTATGGTCCTCATGAAACTGAAGTGCTGGAAATAACTGTAGGTATTGCAGCAGACTGTCTGTACTATGTTGGATGTGGAATGATTTGTTGCGTATCTTAATATGACCCGTCTGTACGTGGATGCTGTACGAGGATTGTAACTTCGTGAACATCATAGCTATGGAGGGATCGTAATATAAGGGAAAGAGACTCTTGACGTTCAGGAACATAACAAAAACACGATCGTGGATCATCGTGACCAACAACTATTCTGACGGCGTGCGTAGGATGGAAATAACTATTCATATGAAGCGCTTCGTCTGGAGACGAAATGATGTTACATAATTGCAACATTCAAGGAAAACAAATAATTTTGCCATTATCTGATGAAGACGATGTTTTTACTTTGGTCATCATGGAGCCTGATCGTCCTCCACATGTCAAAATTCTAAGTTACTCGTCGGCTCTGTTGGGATTGAGGCAGGTCGTGCAAAATTGCGTTTAAAGGGAGAAATGGGCTGATAATCATGAAGACTTGCAGGTGTTCAAACGACAGAGGTGTCCACAGCCAACAAGATGGCTGGCTCATCGACATCGCGAAGAACCTGCTTAATAACACCTGCCCATAAAGGATTCGGGAAATGATCAGCTCGCCAGCGGCAGGTGGAGTTTAGAAAAGTATTGACCTATGAGACAAAGGCTTAAATTTATAATTGAAATGCGCCTTCCTTCTGCTTTTAAGCAAGGTCCCATGAGAAAAATTGGAGTCTAGTTGTCACGAGGCCTAGAGGTGATCATCTTGCTAGAGACGTCTTTTACGGAAACGACTGTAACAAAATGTGAAAGACAGTTGTTTCTGCGAACATGGCTGCCATGGCTACTTAAGTCCCCGATGAATAAGTGTAGATATCGATGGCTTTTTTTATCGTGCTCCCTTTCAGCATTAGGAAGTCAATACAACTAAGATTTCAGACCCATGGATCCCTTCTTCAAACGCCCGTGTACTATCCTCTTCATCCCAAGCGTCCATTCTGAATTCTGGTAGTCGTGCTCAAAGTAAGCAGCTATGATTAGCAGCAAAGATTTCACATCGTCGAGATTGTGACGAGAGCCATAGCAATATACTGGCGACCTTTTGGTAGAAGTTCCGAAATCTACTATCTGACAAGGTATATTTTATAAAGAACTGCGAGCATAAATCATGCTTCGCGTCGTTAATGCATAATTGATTCCAAGTGTTTTCAAAAGCACACGTCACCTAATCACAAAGATGATGCAAACGAATTATGCATGTTCAACTACTCAAAAGTTTCAAAGCATTCGAACTTCCGGAAAGTGAATCCATCGAAATGCTGCAAACCATTGAGTGGAAGACGACAAAAAATCTATGTTTATCTTTATAATTAGATATCTGAGATAGGCCCTCACAATCTCTCATAATATACTGTTATGTAATCAATTTGGCTGTGCGTATTTATTCGATAATGTAATATGGTGAACATAAATGCATTTAGTAGTGCCATTAAGTTATTGTTAAGTAGGGGTGCATCATTGTATGGTGCCATTAAGTTATTCGATAATACCTACGGATCTGTCAAGAATAATGATAGTAATCAAAATCGGTGCATAGCAAGAAAAATAATTGTTCCATTCTTAATACATAATTAAATGTTAAGGTCATCTCAACGAAGTTCTCGACTTCTTGATACAGGAATGTGGAATTTGCTAGTACGAGCCAAGAAATTCTGCAAGTTCTAATGTGACCTACACTTGAACCGACTTACGATGGTTGCTACTTCGATGTACCTCTTGTCGACTCAACATCCAAGAAAACTGTTCTCTTGTCGAATAACAATATTTTCTTATAGCTCAAAGAGATATACAAGTGTTCACAATGTAGTATTTCATAGCTTAAAGCCTAATGATTTCGAACGTGTTTGGTAAGAATATTTTCAAGTATTGTGCTGTTCTTAAGTGATGGTAGAAGTTTGTTGCATCTTTCAATCACATAGCGTGTTTACTGCGGATGCCGATGTATTTGAGGCACGCAGTGGCCAAACATCATGTATTACACATAATTGTATGCAGATCATGATGGAAGCTCAAGAAGAAGTAGGTATTCCCAAGGCAGTGAATGAATTATTCTGTTGATTCATAGCATTATTCTGTTGATGCAGCATATGAATGTAATGTTATCTCAGATAATAGCAGGGTATGGACTTTATGCAGACAAGGATAGGGAGGACGAGACGAAGATGCTAATTTCCACTATTTAACTTCTCACTCCAAAAGCACACGTCAGTAGAGCTTCCCTTTCTCTAGGCCCTTATACACTCACTCCCTTCATGGAAATGCGACCCCTTATGGATGTATGCATGAATCAGACGTTGCAAATGATGCACTGTCTGTAAACGATAATGGGTGGTAGTAACTCTACTTCATTGTCACTCCTCAATGACCGTTATCCATTGTGTATGCTTATAGATCGTGATATGGAGAATCATGATGTACTCTCAAGTGTACAAGAGCCAATTGTAATGATATCATTGACAATGCTCCAAAGTGCCCTTCCTAATGGGACTAATGCATCGGTGCTCTTTTCATATAAATATATGCAACAACTAGAGCTTGATAATGTTGAAGAACATAGCTTATGATCTGGTTGAGCGGGAGTCAATACGAAAGCTGAGGTTCATGTGTTATCTTCGTTAGGTTCTTAGATCTTTGGAATGCCAGATTCAGTACGTCATCTTGGAGTGTAGAATATTGGAAGTTCAAAGAAGTAGCTCAAAATGGAATCATGAAGGAAAGCAAAAAATCGCATAGAGTGCGGAAATGATAGAGCAGATGAACAAAAATAGATATGAAGAAGTGATATGGTTTGTACAAAAAAATATGTAGATAATCACAATGATCAAGTATCAAGTACACTCTACAAAAAAGCATTCCTAAGGTCTTTATATAGTGTTTTGGAAACGAATACGTACCAATGATTTTTGTTTTACAGAAATAGTGAAGGAAAATTAAAAAGCACTAAAGGAATGGACTATAAGTAAAACGTTAATCAGCATGTGTGTGTATGTATGTATGCAAGTATGTCTGTCTCTACGTATGTATGAAGTTATGTATGTATGAATGTGTGAATGTATGTATGTATGTGTGTGTATGTATGTATGTATGTATGTACGTATGTATGTATGTATGTATTTATCTATCTATCTCTCTCTCTCTCTACATATATATATATATATATATATATATATATATATATATATATATATATATATATATATATATATATATATATATATATATATATATATATATGTGTGTGTGTGTGTGTGTGTATGTATGCGTGTGTGTGAGTGTTAGTGTGTGCGTGTCTTTGTATATTTATATAGTGTTGGATGTAGACTCGATCGTAGGACACATGTACCAACCAACATCAAGCGACCTATATATGGGGGTTTTAGCTGGGTTTAAAACATTGGAAATGAGGTTTTAGCTCACTTTCATAAGTGGGTTTAATTAGTCACCCTCTTCACACTCTACTGTTTTTTATAGTTAAAAGTAGTTCCTAAATCCTCATTTGAGGTGATATTTCATTGTAGAAAAATCTTTTGAGATCCTAGATGGTTAGGGAAATCACTCAATCTCTAAAGGTCTCTTCCCCTTCTACAAATATGGACTAAATTACAAAAATAGACTTTCAAGGATATCGAGGACAATGAATTTTTACATGAAAATGGCTAATTTAAGAGAAAGTTTTGGACAATTTTCAAGCTTCCATTAGCTTCTTCCTTCATTCCTTTACAAACTAACCATCCTCTCTCACTTTGCATTTAAAAAGTGCTTCGATGAGTCTTCATTTCATTACCAAGTCTATTAAAGTTCTGAGAGGAATGGGTGTTGACATGCATTGCCATTGTTTAATTCCTGCACAAAACTATTTCTCTCACATTGTGATCGATATTTCTTGGATTTTGTATTTTGTTAACAGTACAAGCATGCTACTTAGTGCAATCCATGGGGGTAAGACAGAAAGGAAGTGTTTTTGGATGGATTTATATGGACGCCATATGCATGCATACTTTAGAATGTAAATCAAAGGAAATGCTAGAACAAGAAGAAGAGCATCTAGTATTATATTTTATGGAATAATGGAATGTTATACGAATGTTAATGTCTTGAGGGGTTTAATGTGATTTTTGTTTTGATTTAGCAGGTGAAGAGTAATGAGGGTGTGAACGCCAATGGCCTTATTCAGATATTTCTTTTTAGAAGAAGATTTTAGTTATTTTTTGTAACAATAATAGATCACTTAAGAAGGTGACATTTTTGTAGAAATAGTACATTGCTTGAGGCCTTAGGTAGGTGCATCATCCCTATTGATCAAGCACCATTTGCATGCTAGGTGCCTTTCCTAGGGATAGTCTACAGAGCCTTGCCTACGTTGAAGGGATAGCAAAGAAGCATGTGGAAAAGGGAGCAGGATCTCATAGATCACATGGATCGATGGGGTAGGAGCGGAAGTAGGTCCAAGCAAGAGGAATTCAAAAACTAAAGATGCTATACTACTGACTGCACACTCAATGCAAAAGATAAAGTAGAAACCTCAATGATCATGTACTTGTCAACATTATTGCCATCCATGGGCATATATAATGTAAGGGAATAGATTCCTAATACAAGCTAAATGAAATCAATATATACAAGATATGCGGGTAGAGCCTCATAAAAGTAAAAGATCCTTGAAACATGTAAGGAGCATCTAAAACTCTGCTACAATGTGGATTAGACTCACTATCCACTT